>JAODKE010000044.1:4642051-4657981 GCA_026779605.1 Mormyrus hasselquistii
TTATGTGTTCGTGGAGCCCGTCCTGCGGAGAGCAACAAATGTAGATCCGTCGTGGGGTGAGGGGGCGGGGGAGGCGTGGATATTTATGACATATTAATATGAAAAAACAAGTTACATAACATCTTAAAATGAATCATTAAATCATTCTGGAAAAAAAAGACCAGAAGAACAAGCAGCTTCAGGATTGTCCCGACACCCGGCAGGCAGATGAGCAATAGCGAGAAGGAGAAGTTTCATTAATCTTTGCAGCAAGTGTGTTATGAAAAGACAAAAAGCACAGCGATGGTTCACAGTAGTCGGTGACCCTTCATCAGTGTGAGTGATGTAACGTGGCCTCCAGTGATGTTTAGTACGGAGAGGACTGAGCTGGTTGAATTTTGAAAGTAGAACTGACTCCATAATACTAGTTACTTACTGTAGACTGAGAAATAAGTCTAGACTCTCGCGTCTTGAATCGCATGTTAACCAAACCATGACTCAAAAGAGCAATGGCTAACTTTTTGCATGCTAAAATGCTACATAATTATAATAAATACATGCTAAAGATTTGCCTAAGCAGCATAACTACTTCATGAGCCATTTAACTATCTGTGCGTAAGAGTGTCAAAATAATGATATACAAAAATGTGGTATACTCAAGGTTCCATACACTAAGGAAAATCCTATGAATAATAATAATAATAATAATAATAGAATAAAAAAATGTTCTCTATATTTATGGCATTTTTACCTTGTGCATGGCATCTCATGGCTGAGGAATAAGAGAACCAATCATTCCAGTCATTACTGAAAGTAACCATGGAAACCAAAAACCTCCATGACGAAACTGGCTAACACTGGAATGCTTTTGCTATGAAAACAGTTCTTTGCCTTGATTATGCTTTCAGGCTATACCACTGCAAATATAATCCAGATATTGCCGAGCTGAGTGCCTTGATACATTTTATCAATAGATTTGGGCTTATTGAATGGACTTTCTGGAGTAATCTCTGTAATGGCTATTCTGCTTACATGTACATCAACATTTGTAGCATTCGGTGGCTAAAAAAAGATGTTTGGTCATATATTTAGTCAGTAATGTGGAACTGAACCTTAACACGATTATGGTCCAATTTGAACAGAGGCAGCCATGTGATACTGGTGCGGAAACTCCTGGGCACATTTACTTTGTTTTTTTTTTAGACCTTTGGCGATGTCATCTCAGAACGTGGAGCAGCCGGGTCTAGGTAACAGGACTCCACGGTAAGCGTAGAACCGGTTCAGAAAACAGTCGGACCCTCTGGTCTAAAATAGGGCCGAAGCAGCACAGAGCAGCATTGAGATTCCCAGAAGCCCACACTGGCACCCTCCCTGGGTACGTGGACTGGCCCTTTGCCTTAGCGAACCACATCCCATTTGAACCCCATTAGGACATTATTATTATCGTTTCTAGCCCAGGAAATGATTCATTATCCTCCTCACCCCATATTCATCAGTGCAGAGAGCATAAACTCACACTGGGATGCACACTGGGAAAATGGAGTCAGGGCATTGATGCCAATGCCAGTCTGACAGAGCCAGAGACAACGGGGTGAAGACAGGCACCTGGACAAAAATCCCCACGCAGATGCTGCTTTGGCTCTTAATAAATAATGCTCAGCCAGTGCTTCTTTTGAACCTTTTGTATTGATGTGGGAATTTCAGTGCTCTCAAGGAATCCAGCCCCTTTAAAACATTCCCCATAATAAATATTTTGAGTGAAAACAAGCAACAAACAAAAATATGAAAACTTCAGGGACAGTAACTTTGAAATAATGCAATTTCTGCCAACATAAGTGGGCCCAACGAGAGTTGGGGGGCACTGCCATGAACCACGACTCCTGTAGGCAGACAGGAAGCTGGGGCCACAGTTGCTGATGCATCCTTATTTCCCATAATGCACAAGGCTAGAGTCAGGTCACATGATTACATGGACATAGGAACTCTACAGCCAGTGGACGAAGAGAGTGTTGATGGTTGATATTACATAAGAACATAAGAACATAAGAAATATACAAACGAGAGGAGGCCATTCGGCCCATCAAGCTCGCTTGGGGAGAACTTAACTAATAGCTCATATTGTAATAGCTTTCTCTGTTTAAGATTAGTTATAAAGACCCACTTAAATTTAATATTTTTCTCCATTCTCCTCACCTCTTGACCTGACTTACATAAGTGCTTTAAGACTCTGCTATGATTTTTTCCCGATACTAGCTCAATAAAACCAAGGCTATGAATACCATCAATCTAAAACTCTGTTGGGAAAGTACAGGTTTTTTTTTTTTTTTTGAAAAGATCGTGCTTTAAAGAGCTTTCGATGTGCCGTAAACATCATCAGCTGTAGAAGACATTGGGGGTAAATGAAGAGGGGGGGGGTCCAGTGGGAGGTACAACACCCCCCCTAAATGAAGACACTTTAAATAAAGTTGGTTAATGGTTATGAAGAGCGTACTACAGTGAGGATTTCCTTAGAAGAAATCCCAGGGACTGTCCTGGTTTACAGGTCATTATGGCTACAGTCTCGTATCCCTAACACTATAATACTCATTCACCTGCAGCTACATCGAAATTGCACTTTAACAAGCAGGGATTCTGTAATCGGAACGCAGGGAGTCTTCTGTAACTATACTGAATCACAGTGAGATCTAATACTGATACCCTGTGGTACAGCTAAAAACACGCCCTAGGGATTGCTAAACGGAGTCTATTGGACAACTGGAACGTCGAGCTCTGAGATGATGCCAATTTACCGGGGTGCATGCTGGGAAAGCGGGGCTTTGGGCGGCTCCGCCTACCTCACAGTCTGCCAGTAATACCCGATTCCCACAAATAAAGCCTGTACAGCTGCAAAAACGGGCATTATTGAATAAAAGAGGTTTCACAGTGTAAATTAGCTCAGTGAGGGCAAAGTCTCTTGAAAATGAGATTCCATAAATGAGATTTCCAGACTACACCTACGCTTATTAAGCCATCCTAATATCCTTGCTTCGTTGAAAGCAGCCTTAAGACACTAATAAACCACGAAGCTGGATGGCTTTCAGACTGGAATACCAGATAATTGGGGAAGGAAGCTTAAACAGCAGAACGAGTTCATTCTGTGTTCTGAGTCTTGGCCAAAAGGTCCTCTAACAATGTACGCAACTCAGGAGAGGAACAGGACTTTCTGAGCACCACTGTGACAGAATAACAGGGCAGCGAAATGTCTCTAATGTAAGTTAGCAACCTGCTACCACATTGGGTAGGAAGCCAAGAAAGTAAAGAAATGGGTCAAGATTATGATTATTATGACAATAAAAATGTATCGTATAAAATATGTAAAATCACTATTTTATTTGGAGCAACATTTTATCAGCCATAAATACTGGCGCAGGTTTTAATGAATGTGACTGGTGTTATTAATTTGGCTAATATGTTACTAGCATGGCGTCTCAAAGACGAATTCAGCTACATCTCAGAGTAGCATGAATTGTTCTTTGAAGGGATATTGGCTCTGCACCAGCTCTAAGGACATCCAATGCTGCAGTGAAGGTCGACTTTCCTGCTGGGCGTCGGTCCCGAGAACAAACAGTCCGGAACAGCGATCTGAAAACAACAGAAACCAGCAAACATGTAGAGAGGAGCAGAGGTGTGACTCATTTTACGTCCACTGCAAAAATGAGCTATTCGTAAGTTTGCATTTAGCTACAGTGTGCATGGCATAGCGGCACAGTGGTTCGCACTGTTGCCTCACACCTCTGGAATCAGCATTTGAGTCTCTGCCCTGACTGAATGGTTAGTTTGTGCAGTCTGCAATGTGAAAGGGCTTCCTTCAGATGGACGAACATAAAAATACTGCATCCTGATTCCCTTCCACATATCCAGCAAGGGCGGGGCATTGCATGGCCAGAATATGCATTGCAGTAATTTAAGGACCCTGATCACTAGTTTTGGGGAAACCGGAGAGACTGCCTTAGCTCTAAGGCAGGGCTCTTCAAATCTGGACCTCGATCCCAAATCCGGGCCTTGTTTTCAGTTATCCCAGGTAGTTAGTTTAATAATTACTGATTCTGAATGGCCAGAGGATTCACACCTGGCTCAAAGGTAAAGGAAGGCTGGAAAACCAGCAGCGCTCAGACCTCCAGGACCGTGATTTGAATAACCCTGCTCTAAGGGGTGCTGTCACCTTGTTGTGTCCTGCATTCCCGCAGATCTCTGCCCCATATAAGCCAGACATGACCATTTCCGTTGCATTTCCTCATGCTGAAAGAGCAGAATTTACTGCCTCCAGGGAAGTTTATGTAGAGATTTTCTTTTGTTTACAAAACTAGGAAACAGCATATGTGAAGAAAGAGCGGGTGAGTCCGCAGATGGTGACTTACAGCACTGTCTAATTCTGTTAGCAAATAGCTACCAGGCTGCCAGTATCGGTATTACTGGGAGGTGCCAGAGAGCCAGTAAATGTACACTAACAACTGTACACTAATAAGAAAAAATCTGTTTCAGCAAAACAAAACAAAAAATCCTTTTCAGCATTAAGCATCTTTCTCCCTCACAGAAATCCTCTAAATTTTAATCTTCACATTGGCTGTTCAGTTATCCTTGTTGGAAAGCACTTTAAAGCCACGTTTCCCCCCAAAGGCTTTACTACTAATATTCTTCATTCTAAAACAGGAGGGGAAATATTTTTATCAACATAATACTAAACTTAACAAAATATAGAGATGATGATATATATATATATATATATATATATAAATAAAATTTGCCCACTTCTGACAAATGGTATTTACTTTCTGTTACCAAGGTCATTTTTGGAAGCTTTGTTGTGCGAAATGGCAGTAGTTAGCACAGTTCTTTACACAGCGTGTAGTTAGAGTGTGGAATAGTCTTCCTGCTAGTGTAATGGAAGCTAAAACCCTGAGTTCCTTTAAATCAGAGCTAGATAAGATTTTAAGAACTCTGTGCTATTATAAGTTCTCCCCACACAAACTTGATGGGCCAAATGGCCTCCTTCCGTTTGTATATTTCTTATGTTCAAACAGGCCAGTGTTGCAGAGTTGGGTCTGCAGCCTGACAGAGACTCGTGTCTATCATCCTTTCTTATCATTAGGATTCAAGCAGCATCTGACGAGGATTTACATCAGTGAACAGGCTTGTTTTACAAGACACCATTAACATGTGGATTTGCAGGAATTCTGTGTCAGCTGAGAGGCCGATCTCACGTTATTCCAACCGGCTCCTTCCCTTGACTGCCTTGGAACAATGTTATCCTATCGATTCTCGCAGCATCCATGCGGAGAGGAGGACAGATGTGTGTCGAAAAGGTTGACGTATGTAAATGCCTTTGGTGGGGGTGACTTCAGGGAAGGCGGGTTGTCGATAACAGAGGTAGCTAGAGATCCAGCACATTGGGACACCATTTGTAAATTATTTTAATTTAATTTTTTACTATAAGGCTTCTAATTGAAGAACTAAATCACACTGGTTTACCTACTTTGTTTTGCTTCAGGAAAAAAGCAAGATTATATATAGCACTGCTGTGTATTTTGCAAGCATTTAGCAGACTGGAAAAATGCAAACCATCGTGTGTGAGTAATTTCTGCAATTAATGCCTGTTTACCTGCACAGTCTTTGGGAAATATGACATTAAATATGGCCAGTGTGGAATTGGCATATTCTCCCACGTACACATGGAATTCCCCACAATTTGTGTTCTCCCTACTGGGTGAGTGTGTGTGAGAGAGCAGTTATGCGGTGCAAACTCCCGTCCATCCGGAGACTTTCTCCCTTGTAAAGAAATACACAGAAATCTAATCTCACAAAGTTTTATGGCTTTTTAAAAATGTACCCATTAGGGCTACAATACCCCACATGAAATTTAATGTACTGTAATGATCTACAATGCATGGTTACTTATAGTTTTACGTACATTATGCTAGGGGGATATTGGCACTACTGATGTGCCTCTGGTTAGCTTGCTTTTCATGGACAATGACCATATGAGATGAGCAGTGTGCTGAAACAATGCGTTTCACCTGTATTGTAGCATTAGCCTATTGTAACTGACATTCCCATCTCGGTGATGAGTTACCATGTTACATCCAAACCAGAGCTTTTTAACTTTGAAATATTACCACTCAGGAAAGAGGAGACCCAGAGACCATTGGTTCTGGATGTTCTGGATCTCCTGGACTTATCTGAGCCCCTGAGAATGTGGCCATGGTTGTATTGCCATGTATTTCCATGAAGAGAGCACGTCTGCCCCTTCTATGGACCGCACACTGTACAAGCAGCACGCGGCATTAAAATCAGCCTGCCATAAATCAGATTGATTTAGACTAATTATGCCTCATTTGGTAGCAAGAATATGCGCCCTCTTCCCCTTTTGATAAACAACGTGAGAGCAAACATACGTCGACTGTGTGCCAGAGTGGGTATGACATGTTCTGTACACAAAAATACAGCGACGTGAGGAGATTATAACAAGCTGGGTGAACGCGTTTGCTTGGTTTTCCTTTGAAGGGCTGGTTTTGGAAAAGCTTTATAACGTGGTTGTGTGCCTATGAGGGTCAAACCCACCACTGGGAAAAGGTATGACCAGGAAAAACAGCCAGTCTGGCCTCCAGCTGACGTGTTTTCCAACGTTCCACGGCGCATTGCATGCGGAGAAAAATAAACAATCTAACGTTTGCGCAGCCATAGGTCTAGAGCAAGATGTACTTCATCTGTGTTGACGGCGGCTCTCGGGCGAAGAGAGTAATCACACCACGTCTGCATCTGCAAACCGTATCGAGTAACAGCCAGCCAGACCAGTCCTGTAACACCCTAACTAAATTTTCTGCAATAACCAGGATTTTAGTAGAATGCTTTGAGGCTTTGATTGAGGGAGGACTTTCCTCACAGGACATTTAAGTAAACGTACTTGACCCTTATGCCATAAAAATAAACAATAAGTAATATGAATATAGGACTATTAATAGTTTGTTTGTACAAATCTAAATGAACAACTGTAAATACACGAATAATGCTGAAGGTCAAGGCTGAATAGGCAGTCAGAATTGGCACACACAGTACAGAGTACGTGCAGAGCCCCTCACACAGATTCGAACCACGATAAATCATTTTAAAAGTTTTATTAATCACAAGCGCATCTGGCGTACCGCCTCAGAAAGCTACGAAATTTAGTAAAGTCACACTTTGATTTTCAAAGACATTTCCACGCCACATTTGTATGACCTTGAGAATGACACCACCTGGAAAATCTCGATGGCTTTTCAATTTTTGCCTTGATAAAATGCCGCTCGGGAGGACACAAACACGGCGATGGCGGCCTCGGGATTTGATATGCATTAATAATATGGCCGCAGGCAGATTGGCCATTAATCCGGTTTATGCGCTGGCGTGGTCTCTGCGCCGTTTCGCTCCACTAATCTCGCAGTGTTGCTTTAAGTAAATCACTCACCCAGGCACCTGCTGGGAGTGGATTTAATGGCATCTCTAGCAGCCAGGCCTGCAGGGCCCGTGCGACGTGGCTAATGCTGCAGTGTCAGCCATTAGTTCACAGCTACTGTCTCTCTACTTTTCTAATGATTCTCTTGTATTGGGGGGGAGAGGCTTGTACGTGGGCGTTTACAGGGGAAAAAAAAATGACCCACTACCACATCCGCATTGTTTCTCACGATCCTGCTACCCCTCCCGTCCCCCCCCCCCCAGTGGGAATGTGTAACGGTCTCCACGGACGAACACCAGATTCATGGTTGGGCCTCTGGCAGGCTGCTGCGTGCTTTGTTTATCAGCCCTGACTCATTTGATCAGGCCTGGGGGGCACCCAGTTTCCCCTTTTTTATAAAATATTTTTGGTGATTTGACATGCAGCCCTACACAACAATTCCATGCACTTTCAACTCAGGTTTCCTTTACACTCAGAATTGCATCGTGTCTTTCCAGCATTCCACCCAAGAAAAACTCCAGGAGAGGCTTGGTTCTTGAAATCCCGACTTAGGAAGCCGGCACTGTCAGGGAAACCATTTCCCATATCTGGATGCATTTCCTTATGAAAACTTTCCAGAAAGCACATGCAAAACGGCCAAACGGACTCACTGCTGAGCACTCAACTAGACTTCTCTGTGATTTTTCAAAGAAAAATCTTAAAAAGAATAGACTGGAATTCAGAATCCTGCTAGTGCTCATGTCACGTGACACATATCAGACCTAAATAAGATGTCGTTGCAATAAAAAAAAACCCTAAACAAACCAGATTTGCGTGACTGTGTGGCGTTTGCATGTTCTCACCGTGTCATGCGGGTCTCCTGCAGGCCACAGTCATGCATCTACACTAACAGGGGCCTCGAACTGCTCATAGCTTGTGAGAATGTGCTCCCTGTAATAGACTGGCATCCCATCACAGGTGTACCCCGTGCTACCAGCGACCCAGGCCCCCTGAGATAGGACCCTGACAAGGAAAGGTGATTAAATTTTAGATGAATGAATACTTCTGGGTGGATTATTATTCAATATGGGGGCCTCATACCCATTTATAACATCCATCCTGTAAGAGCCCTCCGCCACCCTCCGTCACCACGGCGCCCAGAAGTTTCAGATTCACAAATATATAAAATGTTGGTGGCAGTCACAAAGCCTCTGCTGAACTTCTTGGCATCTAAAAATGCTGAAAGCCTTGCTGTTCCGGTGCCAGCAGCCCTGTAATGATTACTCAGATGCCACAAGAATCATCAGGGCAAACGTGTGTTACGTCAACGCTATTTTCCGTTTGGTCTCTCAGAGTCGATAGGCAAGGGTGGATTCATAAGGCATTACGGCTCTCTCTCATTGGACCCTTTTCATTAAAAAAAATATATGCAGACTGAATCAATCACCACGCACAGTGTTTTCTCACTCTTAAGCTGACTAGTTTTATTTTTGTGGGTCAATCATATTAAATGCAGTTTTTTTGCTTGCAATTCAGAAAGAAATACTTTTTCTTTGGCCTCTGAGGAATCTGAGGAAACGAAGGTTCAAAAACGAAGAGGAGCGGCAATACTTCAAGACTAACTTTTAAAACTTTTAATACCAAGTTCTAAATGGTAGGCATCTGCCTAAAAACTAAGAATGTTTTTAATAGATGTTCATCACCACAAGAAAATTCCTGTAGTCATAAGAAGAGCAGCGAAGCAGGTAAGTGGGACAGCGATGGATAGCCTCACTCTCCCTGGGATGAAAACCAGCATCCTACCACCTTTGGAAAATGGGATTAGAACTGGGTCAGCAGGAACATCTCCAGATCTTAGTATTCATGGACCAGCTTTGGACCCTTTGGGAGCATGCTGGAGGTCCCACACCAGCTCGCCCTCCATCAGGTTCGTGGACAGGCGCGTTTTTGGCATCACCGAAGAAGGCCGCGCTTCTCTATAAACCCCTCGTGCAAACAGAAAGCCTTTAGGCAGAGATGCTATCGAAGTAGCCATCAACGACTGTTTCCCTGGGAATCTACTCACAAATAACAAACAAATGAGCAGGCCAGCATCCGAAGTGGTCGTGGGCTCTTCACAGCTCCTGGCCAGAGATCAGATTAGCTCCCATAAAACTCCCATAAGGAACATGAGAGAACTGTGAGGGTGACATCATCCTGTCAGTCTTACTTGAGTTCCTTATACCACCACCCCCCTCCCCCTTCCCCAGCAACCTGAGCGAGTGACTGGCGCCTGTCACATGGCACTGAGTCTCGCTGGAGTGAAGAAGCGGGCTCTCTGTGGTGAGGGTGGGAGTGACATCACCCTTCCTGTACAGTGTCTTGGATCCCTCGTAGCTGCTACATGGAGGGTGAGGCCTTCAATTCAATTCAATTTTATTTATATAGCTCTTTTAACAACAGTCATTGTCACAAAGCACTTTTAGATTGCATCCTTGCGGCTCTAACACACTCCAAAGCTGACGACAGAATTCCTGCCACCTCCCACACTTTTCGACTTTTTGTTTTTCCCGCTACTCCCGTTCTTTCACCATTTTACTAGTGAGTGGCATGGCCAATAGGAATATGTAACTTTAATTTGACGTAAACATATATTTTTTCTCCACTTATGAGTTTCATAAACTGGAACTAACAACATGAAAAGACTCTTCATTGGTCCCCGCTGCATCCTGCATGTGAAAACGCACTCCACGACCCTTGATAGTCTGCGTGCTGGCTGCAACGGTAATGATCCGCTACACACAACAGGGGCGATGGTAATAACTAAACGTCTGCTGCCACTGAGGGCACGAGAATCTGGAGAGACACTAAAAGCTAAGTGTTAAGCATTCACCTCGTCTCCCTCTGGCATGCTCGCCAAGACACATTTGCTAATCAAGCCACGTTTGTGTATGTGTGTTTAATTTGGCATGCAGGAATAATTCGTGCTGATGACCGAGAGTTTTACCTGAGTTATTTTAGAAGGTTCCTCTTTTCAGAAATAAAGGAAATCAACAGATTCAGAACACAACTCGGACTACAAAATCCAATCTGGAAATAATTATCGTGTGCAGTAAACAAAGTGTGATTGTTGAATTACCGGAGAAATGCGTCAGCTTAATTTCTTTCTTTTCTAAAGGGCTTTGGATGCAATAAGACTGCAATAACAGAGCAGCTGGGACATTCTTTTTCCACCTTTGTTTACTCTGAACAGAAATGGCGGCGTAATCAGGGGTGCAAATGACAGCCCAAAAGCATGGGCCGCACCCGTATCATAACGCATCACACAGGCCCAAGAGATGGAATCTTTCTTATGACAAAAGAAACTACAACTTGAACAGCATATGTTTCTTCTGCATTTAAGGTCGTTATTTGGGTAATTTGAGCCAGTGGGGAGCAGGGCCGCAAGTCATGGGGAGATGGGGAGTTGTAAGCCCCCCAATAATCAAAAACAGCCAATACAACCCCCTGGGTCCCCCAAAATGACCTCAAACCCCCCCAATGCAAAGTGATCCCCTTGACGGGGGGTATAGCTATTGCAGAGTTCAGATTCCTGCTCTGGTCTTCTTTCCTTCCCCATTATCATTCCAATGCTTCTACAACAATATATGGGGGGGGCAGTTTACAGGGACATTTTTGCATTATACAGGGGTGCTGCTGGAGATTTCGGGCCCCTTAAAAACATACCCTAATGGGCCTCCCAATCCAGATCAATCCATTTATGCTCCAAATTTTTTTAGGGCCCCTGTCACTCAGTGGCCCTGGGAATCGTCCTAACTGTCCCCCACTTTATGGCACCCCTTTATTATCCACCGTCGATTATCAACAGTCTGGACCGGCTCAGGTTGTACATCCCTGCCCCCCATAGTATGATAAGTGATCACACTCCTTCCACTTTGAAATCTGTTCTGTATTATACATCTTCACTTGTTTATACGTTGTCAGGTAATACCCACAAACGCAGTGTTATCTTAGCCTCGTCAATACCGTGCTTTATGTCTCCTGCGGGATAACACAACTGAATTGTCTCCATCAAGGGAATAGGAGTAGCTTCCTTCAGGAACTAAACCGGCAAGATTACTCCCTATTCTCAGCCAGTTTACCACCTGCTCCGTCGGTTACCCACTGTAGCGATTTCGGTACGTGTCTGCTGGCATACACGCTGTCTATGGAGCTAAACCTCAACAAAGCCGCTTTTCTCTAACTCTCAGCCCTGGAGCTGCCCTGCCGAGTCAGCGGCCACCTCGGATCAATTAATTTGACTAAATGCCAACTGCTGCCGGTGAGACGCGCGGCTGATTAGCCACCGCGATCACTTACCAGCTTGCGGTTTTTGATAAGGCTAATTAGCAGAAGCTGGCAGAGAAAATCAATGCGGTCTCACAAATCAATGCACACAAATGAATAAGGAAGCCGTGTCCCATGCAGGGACTTGAGAAGGACCGATTATTAATTTCACAGTATTTTTGCCTGATTGATGGACATAAGAAACAGTGCATCCGTCTGTTTTTCTGAGGCATAGTTCTTTGTACAGGGGTTGAGATGGGGGTTACGGTGTCTGTTTTAGCCACTGCGTAGTGTGCGGGGGATATAAATGGTTTTAGTCTGAAGAGTATCCATGCTGTTTGGGGAAGCTGGAGTCTCAGTGTGCGACAGCAATTATTGTTCAGCTCCATGCAGTGTACTGACATTCTGTTTATGGCTTGTCCTAGTTTACGCCCTGTGCCTATGAATCCAAAGAAGAGCTTAGCAGATACATCGGTAAGAAGCAGTACATGTAGCTGGTAAATATGCATTTCACCTAGCTACAGTATATGACTGTGTGAACTTTCATTTGCAAGCTCACATTTGTAACCAATATGTCTGAACTACTATTTTGTTCACAGCAGCTTCATTAACTTATCTGCCTATAACTATATCTTGCTCTGTCCCCTAGTAGACCTGCGATTAAACCAGCATCAAATCAGATGATGGGATTTGATGATTGCAGGAATCTAGTACCTAGTCATGAGTGACTAGAGTCTGGACCAGGGGTGGGAAATCTTATCCAGAATGGGCCGCTGTGTGGGTTTTTGCTGCAACTCCCTAATTAGATTGCTAAATATTGGACTGATTGGCTGAAGAGTCCTCACACCTGGTTCTGAACAGCTTGGCCAAAGCTAGGATAACAAAGATTATCCCAAAAACCTGCATACACACTGGCCCTTTGCGGATAAGATTGCTCACTCCTGGTCCATACTATAGCTAGACTGATTTAAACACCCCTGCTCAGATCTTCCTTGATTACTTGGGTCTTGGACGTCACAGTAAGGGCACTTTGTGTTTCTGTATGCTGCTGGTAATGACTGACGACAGTTCCCCGTCTGTCAGAATAGATGCCGATCTGCCTGTTTGACTTTATTATTAGTTCACATAGGTAATGAGGCCACAGCCACGTAAGGTGAATTAAACACTTGTCGTGTGACGGAACATTGCGTCTTCAGACAATAGCATGTCCTTCAAATATTTGAATTAGTATGTTGGTGAGATTTGACTCTGAGAGGTTTGATAACGGCCCTGAACGCCTGAACCTACGCTCTGTCATAATGGTACCGCACGTGACACACGTTTTGCAGCAGTGAAATTAATTTTCCCAGTGTGGCAGTAGGTCAGGGTGTTCAGCTGGTTCATAAACAGAAGGGAAAGAGTTGACGAGGGACAAAAAAAAAAAGCAAAATCAAAAGGCCACAGGGGTGCTGGACGAAATGACTGGTACCCCTGGTGACGACCTGGAAGGGCAGAATTTAGCCGGGGGGGGTTTCAGTGCCGATACTTTAAATCCTAAGAAATGGGATTTTAATTCTCATCCTTAAGGCTGGAAGTGGGGGGTAAATGAGAACTGTCAAGTATCTATGAATGCCCCACGAAACCTGACACATAACTAAAAGTTAGTAATTATGCACAGTAATGCACATAGTAAAGCAGGTCATACTGCTACAGGCTTTGTGACACGGCCTAATGGATCTCATCTTCAGAAACACCTATGAGGTACGACTCACCTCCTGGGTGGACGGCAAGGCCAGGTCTAGCCACACAGCCGCTGGTCTTCGCAACTGGAGCGAAGGAGACTTTCACTTGTCTGAAAAACAGGACAGAGAATGTCATCCAACTACTGCTGTCCTGTATGACGCAGAGAAAAAACTGGAGGCAAAAGCTCCGAGTTTGGCACTACTTTCCCAGTCTTAGAGGCTCAAAGGATGAATCATTCAAATATCATAGCGTTGATGAACGAATAACTTCAGTCCCAAGCAGGCTTTGGTTTAAATGTCACCTTGTGTTAGGACGCACACGCATGGCTGCACTTCAGGGTACTTTCTGGGATAATTTTAATGGTGGGGGAAACTTTTAATTTTACATGTAGAAATACATCCTCTGTTGTGGTGCAAGGATATTATCACCAGTTCAGTTTACAAATGAGAGAATGAATACATTAAAAATAAACATAGCAGAGTCTGGATGACATTGTGACTTGGACACAAATAGCTGAGTGTATTGTGGCAAATGAATATGAGGCGCCTAAGGATGGATAGGAGTAAAAACTGAAAAATAGGGATGAGGATCCATTTCATAACAACATAATTTGCTGACTGAAAACAAACCCTAAAAGGGATGGCAGACATCACGCAGCCTGCTGACCCTATTTGCAACATAGCGTAGCTGTCTAATAAGGGGCAGCTGGGATTCATTACCTGAAATTCATGTTAGCGCTAGGCAAATGCTAACCCAGTCCTTCACCATCGCGTTGCTAACACACTATAAGCTATCATAAATCGTTCCATTTTCCAACCGCTTCTCCTTATCAGGGTTGTGAGGCTATCTGTAATATATCAGGGGGAAAAAAATAAAGGTCAACCAGGTGTATGCGAGTATCTTCTTATGAGTTTATATACAACATTGGAAATAGGATAATGGACATAGTTATTTATATTCCGAAACAGGCAAAAGGACAGATGAAGGAGTGGCAATGGGTACATTAAGACCGTTTGCCGGTTTGCTGCAAGCCACTTCACAAGCGAACAAAGTCTGCCAGCTGTCATCTAGTTTTCTTTATTTTTTATTTTTTTGCCCTGGAGCTGGTGCATAATTTTCCCAGCATGCCATGGGAAGCAACAGAACTGAAGCAGATGCTTTTGTGGTTAATGGCTCCAACAGAGCTGAGCCAAGACAGCGGTCTGCTCTGGTGAGAAGGTCACCCTTCCTGCTAGCTAAGGTCGTGGGATACAAAAGCACCTGATGAACGCAGATGAGGAAAAAAAAAAAAAAAAAACTCCCCCGTTTGTCATGCATGTTTGGAAGCTGGAGCTGATCCTGGGATTTTACCGCAGGGGGGTGACAGCATCATGGCCTCTACGCCACCATAATCTTGGATTTAAATAGTTTTTCCCTCTCTCGCTTTGATAAATGTTTTAATGCTTTCTGAGTTGGTCTTCAGCGCTTTTGTGAGTGTATAAAATGAGGGTCTCTCGAGACCTCTCACCTGCACGGTGGATAACAGAGAGGTGCGTACACACAATGCGCATTACCTATCAAAGGCAGCATGAGGCTTCGCATCAGACGTGAGATGCATTCAATAATGCAGTGACATGTATTTGGCCAATTTTGGCAAATTTTGCCAACCCACAAACCCATCAGCCTACCGGAAAAATGTCCAGCACGTCAGCAACCATGTTGGTGACACAGTCTTAATTAACTCATGGATAAGTCAATAGCGTATTATTGTGGAAATTGATACACTGACTTATCTATGACTAGCTTCACAGGTTTATTTAAGCTCACTTTTTCATCCCTGGAAAAAGCAGCCTGTCGGATGCTTCACGGTCACAGTTCTCATCGACTTGTAGCTCATCACTGAACAAAAAATTTTGCGGCTTCCATCATAGCACGAAACACTAGAGCTGAACTTCCATTCATCAAGGACCATCAAGGTAAGTGGTTAAGTCATCCATTCATTCACCCAACTGTCCCTCAGTTTTACAAATACTTTACATAACAGAGAGCCGTGGCAGTTGGAATTTTAATAAAAATACACATGTGAAGATTTAAAAAAATCCTTTTCTTTTTAAATTCACTGTTTTTAAACTCACTTTTTAAACTACACGCTTGGTCAAGTTGTGATGAAGAGTGCTACATTCATTCAGTACCACCAAACACCAGTTTGGACAAAGTGTACCATGTCGATGTGTTTGTCTTGCCACTTTGGTAGTAGTTGTCCCAGTAACAGCCTGCTTCAGGTGATGTACGCTACCAGTCAAAAACTTTTGCAGACCACAGGTTTTCCCACTTTTCCATTTATTTCATAAACTGCATATTTTTCATTCTTGTTAAGCTTTGGAAAGTTGAGGTTATAAATGAAAATATAAATCAAATGATACAAGCAAAGGAGACTGAGGGGGGACATGATCCAGGTCTATAAGCTTCTAACAGGTTTGGATGCTGTTCAACCAAAT
>JAODKE010000044.1:4681839-4695291 GCA_026779605.1 Mormyrus hasselquistii
AAAAAGTTTTTCTTGTTGGTCCATTAAAAAAAACATCCAATCAAGATAGATTCTAAAAATTTGGTTTTAATTATTTTTTTAAACAAAATGTCAATCAGCATCTCAATTAAAACACCTGTACGCAAAGTCCATAATGCGGCATCCTTACCTTTGAATCGGTTTCGTTGTATGAATCAAGGTCACTGTAACGTGAAAGCTTACGGTTTGCTTCTTCATTTTCCAGATACGGCGCATCGCTCATTTGACTGTATAATCAAGGATCACATTGCATTCATTCAAGCATTCAAACGACTTTTTATTTCCTCGCGTCTTCAGTTGTTCTGTTCACCTGTGTACCTGCTGCCTGGACCACAGAGCAGGCTTCGGTCCTTTAACGACTGCTTATTTCAGGCTTCCTCACAACAGCACTTTAATAGTAATTGTCTCAAAAGCACCACGTGAATGAGGTAAATGTTTCGGGCCAAATAAAATCCTCACCGGCTTTATTTTTGCTTGAGATTTCTTCAATTCAAAACTGTCCGTTCATAGGTTGTTTACTGTTTCGATAAATTTATTTAAATCTAAATTAAACACAAAGGGAAAAAAGACATTGATGATTCCATTGTTTGGCATATATTTAGTTTCAAACACTAATATCGAGGACCCTAACATAATCCACCGTATCTGGCCACCGGGAATCACGGGACACAGGGAGCCGGCCAGGTCCGTCTCTCTCCTCCTTCATGCTTCCACATGGAAGCGACCCGTAATACCGCCTGCTTAGCAGGGACAAATAAAGCGTCGTTTAAAAAGTCCTTTAATTCCCATGCAGGATGATTTCTAATCTGCCTCCTAGGGGCAATCGTCTCTCCGGGTTTCGAAAAGATACATCGCAAAAAAGAGTTTGAAATCCTCTGGGGTCCAGGACAAAGCTATCGTGTATTTCCGTGGATATAGAAACGCGCTTGAGAGCAATGTCACGTATTTTGGCCGCTTTTCCACAAACACAGAAAATCTTCGCAAACGAGCATATACATAGTAAGGGGGAATCTTGGGTCAAATCCCGTCGTATTTCGTAAAATGCCGAACAAATATTTGCAGACCTGGTAACCGAAGAACAACGTACCGTCGTACACAGGTATTTAAGCACCTGTATGAAATAAGAAAAGTGTAAGTTAAATATGTTCTCTACAATAGAACACATGGCAACACTTTATGTGAAAAGGTCAAAATCATGCAGTAGTACACTTTCAAAGTATTAATTAACCAGAAACTAAGTGTTAGTTACGTACTGATTCCCTATATGGTCATCATTAATAAATCATTATTTCATGCAGTTACTATATTAGTTCATGATTTGTACTTGAGTAGTAACTGAGTAACTAAAGTTACTTTAAGTAACAAGTTAATACATTACTTATACAATGTATTCTGTAACACTGTACTGCCCCTCATGTAAAGTATTACAGAACACATTAAATAGTATTATTAATATGTTACAAATCCACCCATCCATCATGATTTCCTTAAAGACTTTAACATGATTCTTTTCATAATGGAAGCAGTCTAAACAAACCTACCCACTTCCTCGGATTGCTGGAAAACTACGACCAAAGAATGAAGGCTAAAGAAAAAAACAAAAATAAAAATAAAAACTAAAGATGGGGTTGAAAGTGGAAAGAGGACAGAGAAGAAAGTTATTACGCTACACTGGCCTACGTAAAATGTGCAAAGAAAGGTAGCTGGGGAGTGTCACATATTACGCACTTTTTATGTTTAGAAAGAATGTGGTGACCAACATAGCATTTCAGAGCATTCAGTTGTAATTCAGTTGTAATTTATCCTACATCTTTCATCCAAACAGGTTTGTTTATTCTAAAAATAAGGTACAGTTTGACGCAATCTTTGAAAAACGATACATCGTAATGAACACTTCATTATTTTTATATCCTGTATCAGCACAATCTGGTACCTTTTCCTCCAGTTCTTTTATCTGTCGTTTCTGTGCTTCTATCCACTCTTCTAGTTCTTTTATTCTCTGTAGAAATTAAATTTTAAAAAGTGTGATTACACACCTGCCGCAGAGTTCAATGGAGTCATGTGACTATGTGAAAATGAGCAGATCATGAAGCCTGAATACTGTCTGATTTAAAAAAAGAGGGAATTTCAGCAAAGGGAGCACATTGATGGTTAGGAGTCGGCTGTGATTTTTGATGATTTTCCATTTTCAAACTTCTACATCATCACCAGAGGGGTTTGTTGTTTCTGGGCCTCCACTCAAAAAGTCACTTCAGTGTCCCCCCCAATTAAAAAATATTAAGCAAGTACAGTCATATATCTTAGACAGCTAGCTGGTTAGCGGAACGTGCTGCTTCTGCATCTCATAAAGGGAACATGTTTATTTAATATTTCATATAATGACTGTTTGTGGCCAACAGGGAACTCAAACATTTGGAGACCCACACAAATGAGCGGTTCGAGTCATGGCAAACATAGCCACTGACCATCTTATATATACCTGTGCAACACTTGATGGGAAAGAGTAGTTCAATGGATTGGTTAAAACACACAGTGTGCAAAGGGGAAGGTGGGCGGGGCTGCCAAGGAAATGGAGTCATGTGACTCAAGTGGGTAGGGCTACTTAGTCTGCCTGCCCTCATGCTTGAGCCTGAATCTATTTGACTCCCATAATCCACAGTAGACATGCATGAATATAAATTATTTGACTTGTATGTTTCAGTGTCAAACCAACAGCACTGTTCTTCTCTACTGTGGTGTGACTGTAGCTCGAGGTAATTTCCTCTTACACAAAATGTAAGATCAAAAAAATTATTGGTTCAGACAGATAGCCAATCAGATTGTAGACTGGGTTTAAACAATTAGAGGAGGTGGAACCAAGACATCTGACTGGTTGGTCGAGCCTGCTCTAGTTGCTTGGACCCACCTACTCTACAATCTGATTGGTCATATCTCTGTCCTCAACATTTTTGTGTAAATAAAACCCCCATGAGCGTGACTAACATCTGCTGAATCCTGAACCCAGACTTTCGGATGGCATTCGGAATCCTGCCCCCTACCTGCTGGGCATGGTGGAGCAGCTCCATCCTCTCTCGCAGAATCTGGGCGTCTCTCTCCCTGAGTTCGCTCATCACCTGCCTCTTCCACTGCTCCACAGACCTCCGCAGCGTCTCCTGCTCCTCTTCCGACAGCAACTCTGAAACCTTGGCTCCTGCTTCCTGCTGCAGAGCATCAAATAGCATGGCCTCCAGCTCGAGGATTCTCTGTTAGGTAGGTAAGGTAAGCGAGAGATGTGTATGCTTATATAAAAGCAACCACTAGGTGGCGGTGCAAAACAAAACGCCAGTCTATCTGCTTGCCCAGAGTAGCTTTCTAGCAGCAGTTAAGTACTTTCTATGGTGGATATGGAAGGATGCATGCTTTACCACCAAGAGTCCACAAGGTGGCAGAGTAAAGGCTATTATCACACTTCTCTCACTCATGAACGCAGTTACAGAATTCCATCACCAGGTGGCACAGTGGAAACCAAAGTCATATACATTCCTTTATCCAAAAGCAATCATCAGAATATCCACCAGAAGATCTTTATAAGAGTTATTCTGTAAATGACCATTATGTGTGTAGTATTGTTAAACCTTCTTCATCTGCTTAGTCCAAAATAAGTTTTCCAGATTCACACAAGCAAAAAGAGAAGACTTTCTTCAAAAGAATGCATAAAGCATCATGAAAATTGTGAATTAAAATCAACAGCACAAAAGTAGGAAAAATGCTGGGGAAATGCCCTCACTTTGTGTGCCTGATCCATCGACTGCTTCCTGAAGTCCAGCTCTTCATCCAGATAGCCCTTCTGCTTGCTGAAGTGAACCTTCAGGTGAGAACAGAACATGGTAAAGGTCCCCTTCTAACTACAGGTAAACTGAGTGCAACATCAGACTGGGCGGATCTGCTGAAGTTGTTACCTTCTCGTTCTCGATGTCCAGCATTTTCTGCTGCAGAGATGATTTGGTGACCTCTATCTGCTCAAGCCACTAAAAATACAAATTGCAGTCAAGAGCGTTACATGTAAAAAGGGATAACAGTCACTAAAGACACACTGGAGAAACTGCTTTAGACTGGGTTAGATCTTTTCAGATATTGATAAATGGAAGCCAACTAGACTGCCAAAAACACAGAAAAACATTGCATTTATTTAACTTAGTAATTCACCCAGGGTCTTCTCAAACAAAATAAAACAAAAAGCTGGTCATCTATGAGAGGTACCTTTTCAGCCAAGGTTAATACAGTCCTAGCGTGGATAACGACCACTTGCTCGTCGTTGGTCAGGTTCTGTGGCATGAGGACAGAACACAAAACATACGTGAACAATGGCATTGACATGTGGGGTGAGGTAAAAATGGAAATTGGGCACATGGTCGCAGACGACCACACGAGCCTCCTGAACAGCAAAAACACGGAACACACGCATGTACATACGCATATGTAGGAAAAACAACATACACTTACGGCGTTATCCCCAAGAATGTCCAGCTTTTTCATGAGCTCTGCGATGGCGATGTCCTGACAGGGCAGGGGGAAGGGGGAGACTCATGGTGAAGATGGTGCATTTACACGGAAATGGTGCAACGTTTCGGGGACGGGAGCTGCGACAACGCAGAAACTCACGGTGACGCCCTCCGCCTGGCAATACACCTGCAGAGGACTCACACCCTCTGCAAAGTGGATGGTGTGGAAGTTGATGGCCGGGGACCTCCTCTCACGATCCTGCAAGGGGCATTCCCGTGACACAACATCGTTCGTTACACTTGTGCTACTCATTTGCATATTTAATTAGGAAACACCAACCAATTCCCATCAAGGTCAAGCAAGTCGCCATTTTCTCGTAGCAGGAATACCGAAGCTGAGAAAATCGTTATCGCTCCGGTCGATAAAAGAGCCAAGCACAGTTGCCATGACGATTGTGCTGCTTTCTCGCCTCACCTCCAGCTCCAGGATACGGAATTCTAGTAGTTCGTTTTGGTCTTTTGCGTCCTGGATATCATGCTTCAGACGCAATTCCTCCGTCTGCATCTGCTTGATCTGTGAGGAACCGGTAGCAGATTTCGACACGCACAAGAAATACGGAGAATACACCACAAGTATATTTCACCAAAGCGAGAGAGGATCTTCATCCTGGCTGACCCACCTTATCCAAAAGCTCCTGGTTTCTCCGATATAATGCCTGCTTCTCCTCTATCCACTTCACGTCCTTTGAATGCACAAGCGACAGCACGATTAGTCACTGCGCTGTGGAAAAGCCACCGCCAGTCCGTCTGTACAGCAATCCATCTCTGATACAGGCCCTGACACAGATGATATCTTCACCCTCCCCCATATTAAAAAAAAACTGCAGGCCAGTACTGTTCCTTTCGCCATATTCCAAATCCGGAAGGTCTTCTTAAAAATGGAACCCCTGGTTTTATTGCCTGCCTTTAGGTAGAGGCTCCAGCACATGGAGGCAGTTGCTCTCCTAGACTTTGAGGAAAACACACGCAGGGGAGCCGTGCCCCTATTTCCCCAGCAGACACTGGCTGCAGAGGCCCAGATGAGGTTCCTGGGCAGCAACCGCGTGCCAGGCTGCTCCCGCCACAAGAAACACGTGTTTGCACTTTTTGGGTAAATAAACACTGAAGGTGACAATGTGAATGGTGCAATTCAGCACAACAATAATAATAATAATAAACCTGGCCAGCAAGTCAGCGTGAGTCAGAGTTTACTGAAAAGAACAGAAAAGATATTTATACAGAAAAACATCAGGAGGGAAGAGTAGGTGAGACCGAGAGTCACCTACCCTGCCTCTCCATGAGGGACGTGACTCTGCCTCCTTTAGTGGCTGTACTGTGCCCATGAAAATTAAGACTATGCCAGTGAGTGCGCTTTTGTCATAATAATAGTAATAATAATCATAATAATAGTAATAATAATAATCAATCCATCTTTCATATCCACTTGTCCAATATCAGCACAGTGGTCCAGAGTGTATCTGGGTGCAATGCAGGGAATAACCCAGGACGGGGTGCCCTGTAGAGGCCGGCATGAGAATAGGGAAAGCGGAATTCCACAAGAATGGAGAAAAATATTCCTGTGGCAGCAGCATGAATGGCGATGATCTTTACGGTATTCCCGTGGGGATGGTGGTAAAATGTGTGGTAACGGTAATGAAACTGCTAATATATGCATATTCTTTTATCTGCTATACTAATTATAAGTCCTTTTGGACTGTTATTTGTACTCACCTCTGCATAACTGGTGCCAGTCTCAAGTGAGTCATCTAATACTTATTTAATGGCAAACGTGGACATGTTTAATTTTACACTATAATGATGGTGTGTTGGTGAACATGGGGATGGATGAGAATAGGTATCATCCCTGTGCAGTTTTCCAGCACCAACCCAATGCAAACAATAACAACAACAGCCACAACAATAATAAATAATAATGATAATAACCCTGTTGCCTGCCCCACGGCCACCGTCTTACACTGCCTCCCCTGTCCTTCAGTATTCCATCTGGCCTTTCTGCATAAGCGGCCCAGCCAGGCCTCTGGCTTTATAAGCGGCTCCAGCACTCTGACTCAGCACACGACGGGCTTTTCATCGCTAAGACAATGTGGGCCAAAAAAGGGAGCAGCTAAGTGCTTTAGTTTGGGAGAGGTGAGGAGCGGGGCGAACGTGGACCCGGGCGTGACGCCAGTCCCCCCATCCCCTCATTGCAGGGAGGCCCAAACGAGTGAGCGATGTCCTGACATCCTTTATATGCAATCATGGAACGCATGCCAGGCGCAATTCAATTTCACGACAGACCACATTAAAGGCAGGGACGAAATCCGTTTTATGTCAGCTGACAAAAAATTTTGAGGTAATGCTTAGAATGCTTTGAAATGTCAACACTGCCTTTAAAAATATGGAAACAAGCATGACTTCTCATTTGGTGAGGCAGGTAAGGCTAAAAGGCTCCATTAATGCTTTCATCTAATTAAGCAGACATCCCTGTGACGAAAGCATGTCTCTTCAGTAACGGTGGAAAGTGAGAGAACCAACAGAAAGTCTGAAGCCAGACAGTATGGCATATAAAAATCTAACAGTAAGTAACTTTAATCTGACCCTCAGCTGTTGAGGTCTTGGAGAAACATGTAAAATTCAATTAGATTGATTTTATTAGCATCCTTCCGACTACAGTGGACCCAAAGCACTTATGCAGATGTATTGATAGACTAAGCAATGTTTTTTTACTGATGCATCTCTTACCCCCCTGCAAATATGACATAGTTTCTATGCACCAAAGACATTGCAGGGAGTAGAAACTCCCTAGGGTGACCAGCACATGCGCTGCATTGGCAACAATGGAACACAGAATGCAGCAGTTTCTGGGCCAATTGATTCCCGTGACATCCAGCAGGGCGCAGAGTGCTCAGAAATGGCCTACTTGCCTGGCCTTGGTGTGCCATAGCGAGCTCCAGGTCTTCGATTCTTGTTTGGTATCGCATGAGCTCAGCTTGCATCTGCTCTCTGGTCTGAGGAGCAAGATGAACAGACAGACTAGCAGAATATCCATATTGCTGAATTACCAACCAATTAAACCAAACATTGTTTGCTGGGATAACTAGGTAACCCGGCACTTTTTTGAGGCCAGTAAACATTTGCATTGAAATCAAGCCACAGATTATGACTATTTGGCAACCTTCTGTAAATCCCTCAAATGCAAATTCTATCCTGTGAAATTGGTCAGGGGTCAATTGGTAATAATTGTATACAACCAAGGATTAAACAACCGTAAATTAAGAGTGAATGACACACAACAAAAAACGAATGCTTAACCTTCTTAGCATTAGCATGCTAACGAGAAATGAGTCTGCGGGCAGCTCGGCATGTTACCCTGGCAGCCTTTGCTTACCTTGACTTCCCTCTCAGCATCGAATGTCCCTCCGACCTGCTCCTGAAGCAGAGCATAAGCCCGCTGGAGGGCCTGGTATTCCATGGTGAGCTGCCGGAAGCGCAGGTCTGTCTCCTCCTTCATCATGCCCTGGAAACATAAGCAGCAGAGCGATTTCTTCCCTGTCGAGATACTTCCTCCCCTTCACCCAACACTGTCGCTGTCAGCTCTCTGTGATGCTACGTAGCACGTCGCTGCTACGATGTTACCATTACAGATACAATCAAGATCCACTCAACTGAGATGACCTCTGCTACCAGCCACTGGTCAACGAGGTTCAGATGGATTTTGATTGGTTGCCCGAGTGCAGGATGGTAAGAATGTAGAGAATAAGTTGTTCTGGGACCTGTACAGTGTCTGTACATGTTTACAATGAGGTCTCTGCATAATGTCATCACTTAGGAGATTACTACACTCTGTCCGTACGTACTTATAACAATCTTCTCCAGGGAAGGAATCCGGGCAGATTCTGTTGGATCCCAAAACTTACTTGACAGATGTACATGCAGCAGAATGGAGCCTGATGTTCTCACCTCCTCCAGATCGTCATCTGGGGTGCACGGCGTCCGGTCTGTGTGGTAGGAGATCGAGGAGCCATCCGAATCCAGGGAAGCTTCTTCATCGTAGCCAAAAAACGTCTCCACCACTGGCTTCTAGGCAAAATCACCAGAAGTCATACAGGTGTCCAAGATGGAGCCGGCAAGTATGGCTGCCATCCAGCAAGCTCCTGTTTGTTTTTACCTTTTTCTTATCTACCTGTACCATTGTCTGCATCTACTGTTGTTTACTGTACTGTTGTTTTTTTGAGTTCCCTGGTCCTAGCAGCGTTAAACAGCGTCATTACAGCACTGGTGACCGGCCCGAGCCTCACTTGGCAGGTGCACCGGTTCTGTGAAAGCGAGCATTCCAGTTGTCGGTTTCCGATTGTTTTATTTACCAATCTACGGCTGCCATGCGGAACACAAGGCACTAGTGCTGCCTGGCTCAGCTCCAGGTCCCCTATCGATCGCACACTTTGCTCCCCCGACGTTTCCTGGTCTGCTGCACACCTGTTTTGACTGCTTTCACCGTCACAGTCTATTTGTCGAGTGGTTCCTGTTGTAATGCCTCCCATCTGGACTCTCTCACAAACTCGACTCAGCAGAGCAACAGTAAAATTGCATGCTGTCAAATCTGGTTCCTACCTTGCAGGGCTTAATGAACTTCTTCCTCTGTCGGCGATACCTCAGCAACATGTCTCGTTCCTGGAAGAGAGCGAAGGAAGCTTCAGTCCTTAAAAGGCAGCACCCACAACATCCACCACAACACCACACACTCAAGTAAATCATAACAGGCACAACAACCCCAGGAAATATAGCTTTGGGAGTATAAGGGAGATGCATAAGTAGACAGAAACAATCAAATACCCTTTAGGGTAAAGATACATAGCACCCACAACATGCTCAGCTGCTCCACCCTGAGGTGACACATGTGTAAAACATGATAAACTGCATCCAATCATATCAAAATTATAACTCAAAGTCAGATGACCAGGACTAGCATACATTTCCATATTAATGACAATGAATGGCCAGTACACTATATACTTATGCTGCAAAGTGGTTTTGGCATATAGTGTCATGGTGTTTGTTATAGTGTTATGTGATGTCTACTTGGGGGGCAGCATGTGGCTCAGTGGGCTAAGCCTATGTGCCTGTAATCACAAGGTTCAAACCTGCAAAGAGCAAGCTGAGGCGTAAAAAAGAATTTCCCCAACAAAGGAATATTATTATTATTATGTTTAGTGTATTTACCTTTGAAAATAATGAATTATAATAAGAATAATAATAATTAACAGAAAACTTACTATGACGCTTTTCACGTATCCAGCCGTTTCAAATGCCTAAAAAATGTCAAAAATGCTCAAAAAACACTCTGAAGTGCAAGAAATTAAATAAGGTAAGACTATAGAATGCATTTTAAACATGCATTTTCTAACATCATAGTGTACTATGAAATAGATCAACATGCTTCTGGAATATGACAGTAAATAGTAAGTGTCCAGGGCTGAAACACTAAAGGCTACCGATACAAATGATTCATTATGTGCAAAAAACGGCTGCAGAAGGAACAAGGGGTTTCTACTTTCGACAGGTCGTCGATGATGTTCTGCTGCTCGGCAACCTGCAGCCGTAGGAACTCAATCTCCCTCTCTTCCTGACTTTGGTCGAGGTCGTTCAGAGAGCTGGGTCGCCGAATCGTCCCGACCTTTTCCCTCTGTGAGTCAGTGTGGAGAAATAACATAATTTCACTCACTGAAACAGCTGAATTTAGCAGAATATTTTGTGTGGCTGCTTAGAGATCCCTGATTTGAAACCGTTTCCTAAGCAGTGCAGTATATTTATTAACTTAATATGTATTAATATTTTTTGGGCATCCCATGGGAACCCAAAAATTCTCAATGACTATAACAAGACATTACTATGTTATTCAGTGTCGGGCAGAGTACCTTAATTTTGGATTTAGACAATCATCTAAAAACTGACAGCTCCCGGGCACACAATTTGGCCAAACGAGTGAATCAAATGAAGAAATCTGGGATAGCCCAGCTCCGGATATCCATGCCGTGTATGAATCACGAGCATAAATGGGCGGAGACGGCTCGCGCACCATCTCGATGTTCTCCTGCGTGACGAATCTCAGCTTGTTCTCCATGCGTCTGAAGGCGTGAGCCAGTTCCTCGTTCTTCCTGCTCAGCCGTCTGTTCTTGTCCAGCAGGGGCTTGTATTGGCCCTCAGCCTCCCGCAGACGCTTGAGCTGGACAGACACACGCGCGGGAGTGCGGTTGGTACACGTGCACACACAAAGAAGGCCTTCGACTCTAATCACAGAGCTAAATCCTCTAAACAGAAACACAAGGCTACAATATCCTACGAGGGACCAAAAAATAAGGAAAAAGAGCAGGGGAGATTCTGGGGGTTTTTTAAGATGAGGGGGACATAATTAATACAGAGGGGCCAACCTAATCATTCGCCAATGATATATTTTGAATCAGTTAGTGATAGGAGAGGGAGTCCTCCTGGGACCAATCAGCTTGACCAGCGTGTTGCATTTTCCTCTGAAGGGAACCTGTAAGCTGCAGTAATAAAACACACATTTTGTCATCCTGCTTCCTTTACAGCTGGGGAAGATGGTGGTGCAGGAGGTAGTACTATCAGTTGGCAACCAGAGGGTTGCAGGTTTGAGCCCTGGTTTCTTCTGACCCCATTAAAGTGTTCTGAGCAAGACACTGAACCCTGAATTGTTCCCGGTGTGCAGGTTGGCACCTTGCATGGCAGCCTCCACCACTGGTGTATGAATGTATGGCATGAATTGTAAAGTGCTTTGAGTTCTCGTAGGAGTAGAAAAGTGCTAGATAAATGCAGTCCATTTACCATTTATCCAAGAAAAAACTGGTCTCTGTCTTCTGAGAAAAGCCCCAAGCTCCTCCACATCAAGCGAGACCGTGTCCCCCTGACAGGTGCTTAGCACCCCCCAGTGCACAGTGTAACTCCTCAGCTTCCCTAAGTGTGAACTTCATCTGGCGCGAGGTGCCACTTTATTTTCAATAAATAATTCATACTTCGATTGCAGCCCCTTCTCCCACCCCCCCCCCCCCTGCATTAACAGAGGGGCAGGAAAAGCACCAGGAGAATACCACAGGGCAGAGCAAGCTCATTAAAACGCTTCTATTTTTATATAGCATGCTAATAAAGGATCAAGATTCGTTATACCACCAGCAGCTCTCACTTTAATGAAGAATTTGTATGTAATACACATTTATAATGTAAACCACATGCAATTCAACATTCAGTATAAAATATATCCATCACTATCCCTTATTAGTTACGCAATCAGAACCATCTATCTATCTATAGAGTCAAAGACGTTTTTATTAATTCAGGACTGACAATCTTGTTTGAATGTTTAACACTCAAACTATGCAAGCCAATCAGTCCTGGAAAATCCAAACATCATAAAGTTGACTTTTTTTTGGAAAAGGGACAGACATCCCTCTCTTCCCTGAAGTGATACTTTCCTTGACACTTACTATTGGATTATGCTAACAGTGTCAGAAGTATTTTAAAACATTTATGGTATGCGAGTACCTCACCTATTTCTTCCAGTTACAGAAAGTGGGCAGTAAGAAATGTAGATGGATGCAGATTGTTTTATGCCATTATGTCACTTTTCTGTAACAAGAACGTTGCATACTGTATAAATATCAGTGCAATTATTATGGAGGTATCACAGAATGTCACTTAAAAAGTCTTTAAAACCACACATTCACCTGAAAGTAGGCATGAAATGTTTTTATATAAAACACTTAATATTGTGGGTACAAGGATACAGTTTTTCAAAGTTTCCCTGTACTTTCTGACATCCACATTTTCACACAAAGAAATAATTTTGAGTCACTAACTATAAAGGCAGTGATAAGGATCTTTTGAAAGATGTAGCATATAACTGTTAAGTTATATAGGCAGTGAGTGGATCATTGTGAAGGTTAACTCACTAGCTGTGAAGGACAAATTCTGCAATGGGGACTCTGTGAAAGATGTGCTTCACTCACTAACTGGAGGATAAAGGCAGTAATGAGGACCTTGTGTAAGAATGTTCACTCATTAACTGTGAAGGATGAATGCAGGGATGGGGACTTTGTGAAAGATGAGGGTCATTCACTAACTATGAAGTGTGAAGGTAGTAGTGGGGACTTGGTGAAGGACGTGTTTCACCCACCAGTTCATTGCGCTCCTCAGACAGCAGCGCATTGCGGTCCTCCAGCTTGCGTATGATGGCGCTCAGTTCGGCAATTTTGAGCTGGAAACGGCGAGCGTCTTTTTCGTCCAACTGCTGTTCCTAAAATGAAGACCAACTGCAGATAACTGCAACCTCAGCACTTTTTCTCATTATTGGGGGCTGGGAACTATATAATCAAACCAATGGCCTCAATTAAGCCCAGAAATACTGGATCCCCCTCCCCCCAGGGCTTTTAGTGGGCCCAGCAGCATTCAGAAAGGGCCGCAGGTGTGACACAACTGTAGGACTGTGCCTGTTGTGATGAGAACATTAGTAGCCATTGTGTGGTACAGAATGGAAAGTGGACTGAGTGTCTGTGAGTGGGGGGGTGCAGGGGGAGAGACATCCAGGCCACCCAACACACAAACAACAGAATATTTTATACCTGACAAACATAAGTTTGCCTTTAACGTTTACACACAAGCATATAGTGCAACTGGAGTAGCAAAAATACATAAGGTTTTCCTCTGTCTCCACTCATTAAAATTACAGTATACACTCTCTGCATCGTCCACAAATTCCTTATTCGGCTGGTGCAGGAGATATCCCAATGGGGAAGATGGTGGCGCAGGAGGTAGTGCTATCGTTTGGTAACCAGAGGGTTGCAGGTTCGAGCCTTGATTCCTCCTGACCCCATCAAAGTGTCCTTGAGCAAGACACTGAACCCCT
>JAODKE010000044.1:4695391-4706363 GCA_026779605.1 Mormyrus hasselquistii
TTGAGCAAGACACTGAACCCCTAATTGCTCCCGGTGAGCAGGTTGGCACCTTGCATGGCAGCCTCTGCCACTTGTGTGTGTGTGTGGGGATGGGTGGGTGAATGTGAAGCATGAATTGTAAAACGCTTTGAGTACTTGTAGAAGTAGAAAAGCGCTATATAAATGCAGTCCATTTACCATTTAACGGTCGTGAATGAATCTTAGATGAACCTTACAGCATCTAAAATATATCTACATTTGAAACTGTATTTATGACGCTACACATTAGGAAACATACCGATGAGCCTCCAAGTTCTGGCAGACAGCACATGTTCAGCTACACAGGCAGAACGAAAACACAGCGACTAATAAAAGGACGGAGTCTCAACATGCAACAAAAACTGTGTTGATAAAAATATTTTACAGGTAAGAGACATATTGCTTGCAATCTGTGAGCTGGAACGCAACATTTTCCATGCTGAGAGAAGGATTATATGACAATCAGAGTACTGAAGATTAGGGAGGGAGAGACAATGTCTGGGGGAATCTTAGTGTGCCTGAGATTAACGCTTGGGGAAAAAAATAAATGCTGCGAACCAAATATTCTGTGAAAGGAGGCAGGATGGAGCACGCACTTTAATTTTTATTCTGGACAGACGGCAGGCAATCTGGCAAAAGTAACACATTGTTTCTAGTTTGGGGTGATGGAGGGGAGGGGGTTCACCCAATAGAAAGGGGGCTGCAGAACAGGAAGGGAAAGTGGGTGTGCTTGGGAGCTGGGCGTGGTTAAAATGGGGGTGTGGTTAAAATGAGGGTTTTGTTGAAAAGGAGGACATTTACAAGATTGGCCTCTCTGCATAATGACAAAATACAAAATAACCACTTTGCGGATCAATCATATTGTCGGTGTGCACCGAGTATAGAGCCAGCCAGCACACACTGGCGGTATCTTAGCTGCATCCGGCCTAAAGATGGTGCACGGCAGGGGTGGTGTCTCGAGCCAAATGCACAAAGTCGGCAAGCGGAGATTCGACGACAGCGAAATACCGACGACGGAACACAAAGCACGCGGCACAGGAAACGCACTGCCTTAGCTAACACGACAACAACACCAACAAAAACAACAACAACGGAGAAGGATGACGCCGCGCATGGAGGCTCAGGATAAGAGGCTCGTCTCGGATCACAGATGGAAAGTGGGGGTGTACCTGCTGCTGTTTCCCGTCAACAGGCAGCAACTGCGCCAGGATGACACAAAGCAGGTAAAGTGCTTACGGTGCTTCCCGACTGATCGGCAGCATCTCCTGCACCACCTGCATAAGGAGCCTCCCGTTTGGGGCTGGCCGGCTGCTGCTCAGCCTCCCTGTACTGGACAAGCTGCTCCCCTAGAGCCTCTTTCTGGAGCTCATGCCCAGTCTGGACGCTCAGCTCCTTATCCAGCATGCTGAATGCTCTGTCTTTTACTTTAATCTCATCCATCTACAAAGGGCAGAACAGAACACAGTCACACAGACAGGCACAGTGCACGGGCCACCCCCCCTGCTGCCGTCACCAAGGAAATTCCGGCCCCACCCGCATAGAAACAGCCTGGTAGAGCAGAAAGTTCTTAATAGTTCCTAATTAATGAATCAGTGCTGAACAGGGGCGAGAGAAATTTGTGTTTCTTTAAATCCATTTGCCACTGTGGTTTCATTTATATTTATTGATATCTAATCTTCCGCAGCTACTCCTGTCGTGCACAGAGACGTTAACAAGCAGAAGGCATATAGAAAAATACATAATCAAAAAGGATGTAAGGGTACTCCACATAATTTGAATTATATTTGCATGGTGTAACTACCAGCCCCAGAATTTGGAAGAGCATAATGATAAATTACTGTACAGTATTAAAGAAAGAGTACAGTTTACTGCAGTGTCATGTAACCACAAGAATCAATTGCTCAGTATTCTAATCTTGCCTTTTTCCTGTTTCAAAGCAGCCACATTATCTGAGTAAATGGATTTAAAAAAACAGGGACGAAACCAAACATTCCTTCACAGCATTTACGCTGTAGTTTTAAGAACAAAATACTCACATAACTTCCATACTCTTTTTTTAATCTACAGTTAGAAGCTCAATCATCATTATTGGTTGTCATGACAAATCAGCCAATCACACAACAGATATACATGTCCTCGTCGACAATTTAATTTCCCATCCTGTGAACCGCATAGTAATCCTGCAACCCTCACTGTAAGGAGAGGAAGCTTCTCATTGGTGTGACTCAGAGCCCTGGATGTCGTCTTGAGGTAGATAATGCTCTTTAGTGTATCTGATGCTTGGCGCCACACAGGCAAAGAGACAAGCAAAGCTACAGCCACGGTCAGGTTGGAGCATGTCGGCTCACCTCCCACCCTGCACCTTTGTATGCAGCTAAACACAGTTAAGAAACACAGTTAAGAAATTAAACAAAACACCGTGACCCACTGCTTCTTGTCATATGTGCATTTTCGCTTCACCTGCCTTCCATTCAGCACACGGTGATGACCCTGTACCCATTAGGAGAGGCCAAATGAACTTTAATCCAAATTTAAGATTCGTTGCATCTTGAGAAAAATAAATCAATGGGTTGACCTTTTTGGAAACGAGCAGCGTAGGTCAATAAATTACGTACAATTTACAGTAAGGGATCTTCCCGTAATATTTATGATGTTTGGGTGACATTCTGATTAAAGCTTACAAATGATTTTACGTAAAGCAAATCACAAAGAAGGCTAAGCGCCAGTGTCTTATCCAGGAGTTCAACACAAATACTCGTCACATCCTTAATTCCTCAGGTTATCATAACAGAAAAAGGACAATGGCACTGTACTGTAACTCTGAGAATGTTCAAGCCAATTTGACCCTGAACTGGTGTGTGAGACCAGCTGAAATATACCACTAATTTGTCAGTGTACAAACATTACTCACATTTTGCTATATGTAGTTCGAGCAATTTTTTTATTATTTTTGTAGGGATCGTGTGCCCCGCCTATTGCCCAGTGGTAAAAATAACCACCTTTGCTCTAAATATATTTGTGACTTAAGATGCTTAGTGCCTGTAGGGATTGTAGGTCAGCAGGACCCCTAGTGGAGAATTCACAGCAGAACGTTGGCTTTCCAGCTCTGGCGGGAATCCCACGCCTCTCCAAAGACAGGCTCCAGGTGAGTGCCTTCTTGGCTGTGAGTGATGACGCATGTGCATATGTTATACAGTTACTGTGCTTTTCCCCTCAGAAACGTCTCTCTCTTGATCCTTTCAGTTATGGAGTATGGAAGTAACCTGCCATTTATTTTTAACACAGGGTTATTTAAGAATGTAAAAAAAAACTAATTAAAAAAATAAGAAATATGAATTGTACAGTTCTGCATAATTATATCAGGTACAGAACTAAACACGCATGAAATTTATCATAAATTCTCACTAATTTTAGACGCGTCATGTGGAAAGCGAGTGCTTAAACTAAATACCTTATATTATACCAAGTGATATTTAATGGTAAGAAAATTTACTTTTTTCTGGATTGCCTTGGTACCAAAGAGGAAAATAAAGCGAGAAAACTGTCATTACATAAAGAAAGCCGTTGAGTAGGTGGCACAGATGGGAAAGAGCCAAAATTGAAGGGATCAGGGATCAATTAACGCAGGTGGTCAGCCGGGGGAATGGAGTAGGAGCCATTTTCATTAATGCTAATTAACGCTACATTAATCACTCTTGCCATGCCTAAAGTCTAAATTGGTTAGCTGAACATTCTGATTATTAATCATTAATTAATAATGAATTATTTTTTGTTGTCAGAGAGCAAAGCTATCTAAAATCTAAACCTCCCCAGGTGTAAGTATGATTAGAGATGTATATGATTACAGTACCAGCCATGGGATTGGAACTCAGAAGGGAGCTAGATTCACAACCTACAGGGCCCGACACCGCCCAATATGCCCATAAAAAAGAACAACAACATGAGAGCAACTCTGTAATTTAGTTGTTTTACGTACGCCCCGTATCCGTGCGTGTTCATAAACGATCCTCCAATTTGCACTCATCTTTTTCTCCTTCTGTCCTCTATACAAGCGAACACAAATATTTCCTTAATATTCCAAGCATGCGATTACCTTCACTAATAGTGAAATAGCTAAGAAACCACTGGTCCACACTAATATTTTAAACAGTAAATCAACCCAACCAGTATAAAAAGTAACATCGGAGGAAACAATTTTTTTTAATTAGTGATTAATAGCTTCTCATGTCTCTATCCCTGGTGTATCTGTTACAGGTATATTGTACCATGAAAACCAATGCTAAGAACTGATGTCGAAGTTGTGCATGTGCTAGTTTGCGCATAACGCATGTGGGCCTACTGTCAAGACTCTCAGTACGTGTTTTCTTCTGGAGATCAAAGCCTGACATTTTCTATGTCTTTCGTCTGGGGAAAAATGATCCTCTCTGGCCTTCAAAGGGGCAGAACGCCAGCTTCAGAAGGCAAGGCCGTCAGAAACTCCCGAGGACTTTACAGATGGATTATGGGATGCGTTTCCCTCCTGGGACAGAGCAGGCAGGGTTTAGTTTAGGATTCTGGCAGGATAGACTAGGCCAATAATGAGCATACTGGTGAATGGTGAGGTCCCAGCTGCACCTATGTTTGACTCTGGAAGACCCCAGGAAGCCCCACCTGTGCGTTGACCCAGAGAATACACGGGCATTCCATTCCATACATCTCACACAGCAGGTAAAATCAATTAGACAGAGACACTTGGACTTACATTCCTAACCATTCGTCCTGCAAAGTCTTAAGGTGGCTGTGTACTTTGTACTGTGACAAAACAAAATCGAACATGTTGGCGAGAGCCGTCTGTTGCACACTGAAAGCGACGCTGCCATCTTGTTCGTTCTATGTCATGCTACACAACTTAGAGGGTGCAGAATGTTTTCGATGTTGAAAAGCCACATACAGAGCACAAATAAATGCATTGTGGTAAAATGCATGAGTCATTTTATAAAGGAGATGACAGCTCTGTTAAAATTGAAGCTGCTATTTATTGGTTTAATGCTAAAAGCGGTACACACAGGGAAGCCAACAATTTCTACAATTCTCACGTTTACACCAAGCGAAACACACTCATTCCACAGCATAATGCAGTTGGAAGTTCACATCTTTGTTCCCTCTCAGATACCCAACCTGAAAAATGTGGACTGGCAGGGGGCTGGGAGGGAGCAAAAATGGGGACTGTCTGGCAGGGAGCAAAAATGTGGACTCTCTGGGGGTCCCTGAGAACCAGGTTGGGAAACACTGACTGAGGCCACATGCTTCTTCAGTGAGAGTATCAGAAGAATAGACAGACAGACACATAGCAAGGGCTGGATTCAAAGCCACACCTTTGAGGGTACCAGTGAGTGGTGCTACGTACAGCACCACTTTGCTGCTCCCTATCGCTTTAAAAAACTGCGGTGGTCTATGCAGACATGTTCAGAAGGACTGACATGGCAGTAAATGTTCTCCAAACCTATTTAAGGAATCTGCAATGTTTTAATAACCTTGACTTTTGTGTCTGGAAGTAAAACCTTCCTATGCAATCCCTGGTATCAGACCATTATCTGTTGTATTCTTGCTTAGTGACTCTATAATTAAAATATTGTTTTATGGCACTGAGAATATCCTGTGTCATGATTTCTAAAGTTCTCAATTACAATTGGGAAGCTTACAGCTGTGGTCATACAAGTGTGATGATTATTGATCTGGAGGCAAGTCATCTCAGACAGGACTAGAGCACTCTGTGATCCATGCTGGCATCCTGGGGGGAGGGGGTTTGGACTGCTCTCACCATCCACTCCTATACCAAACCCCCCCCCCCCCCACCACAGCAGGGCTGTGCTTCTGGATCTTCTAAATAAACCAGGAGGCAGGCTGAAAACCTGCCCATTTCAGCACAAATTTGAAAATACTGTGTCGACTTTAAAAATTTGACCCTTTCTGTCCGTTCTGTCTTTGGTCTCGCGGCAACAGAAAGTGATCTCGGGGGGTCTAATTTAAAAGCACCACTATTCTCCACCAGTGACGTGCCAGTGATACTACAGGTCACACAGAGCTTGTTCCTCTGAAAAACACTGACTCTGAAATCCTGTTGCCTTAATCACAGCTCGTCCAGATGATGGCATCTTCCCACGCATTCAGGCAGCTCTTTACATGCATGATAACTTGTCTCCAGCTTTTTCCATCTGTTAGGCTCCGCCATGATGCTACAGGGTCCTCCAATATCTCACTATTTCGACCGGGTTCCTGAGCAGGTCAGTCCACAGCGGGTACATTTTACACTTTTCTACCACCCTATCGCTCACCTTGAGTCTAAATGAGAATCTAAAATCTCTGGCCGCTATATTTTACAGTCTCCGCCAATGCTAAATGCTAACATGCTGCCAAATAGGCACTGCATTCCTTTCTCTGGTCTTGCAGGCTCCCACAGTTATGGATAAACAGAGAAAGGAAATATCTTCCACCAGATTACCAATAAAACTGACCACAACATAAACTTCTGCGCCGTTTCACCTCCATATCTTTTAAATATCATTATAAGCCTGAATAGCAGCGATTTGTATGGTCAATGATATCCTTTCTATACAGCCATTACCAACATATCATTTAATGATTTCTCCCACAATATGATTTTCATATAATATTTTTTGCAGTACATTAATTTTTAACTAGTTGCCTATTTACATGTGACAAATTGCGCTGTAAATCCTTTTAACGGACTGCGACCAAACACCCGCCACGAAGCCATGTGCTATTTCAGGCAATGAAGGCATCAATAATTAATGCTGACCGCTGTGTTGGTTCTGCTCATAGGACACACACCGCCTCCCATCGGAATACCGCTGAGGGCCACCTCCCTCCCTCAGCCGGCCCTGGAATCCTCACCGCACCAATGGCGGTCTCAATACAATCAGTTGGCATGACAACAGTTGCCTGGGTACAGGACTGTCAAGCCTGGATTGGCTGGATTAGCTTGTTAACCATGCATGATGGAGAGATCTCAAAATGTGCTCAGAGTGCCCCCTTTCTTACCTTTTTATCATTTCATCTGGATTAAAACACACCAAAGAAGATGTGGTGGGAGGTGGAGATGGGCACGTACCAGCCGGCGGATCTCTCGCTCGCACTCCCTCTTGACGCGGCCAATCTCCTCCTGGTGCAGGTGGTAAACACTGCGGATCTCGGCAGCCTTGTCCTTGTCAGCCTGCACGGCGGCCATCAGAGCCTCCTCCGTGTGCCGCTTGACGGCCTTCAGCTCGTAGATCTCCTTCTGCATGCGGCCACGCTCACCCTCAAAGGCGCGCCGGGCCTCCTCGCGGGCCTCCACCAGCAGGGCGCTGCGCAGCTTCTCGGCGGGACCATCGCGCAGCGTGTTCACCAGCATCTGCAGCCGCTGGATCTCACCATCCTTGACCCGGATGATGCGTACCAACTCGGACTCATGCTGCCGCAGCAGCGCCTCCCGCAAGCCATGCAGCTCCTTCATCTTTTCCTCGTGCAGTTTGGCCCGCAGCTCCGTCACCACCACTGTCGCTTTGTGCTGCTCGTGTCGCACCTCCTGGGTCTTCTCCCGCTCTAATTTGCTGACCTGAAGGGGGATGAGAGGAGGTGGGGTCACTTGATGGAGAGGCGGAGTTACTTTGAGGGGGCGGGGTTACTTTGTGAGGAGGCAGGGTTACTTGATGGTGATGCATTTATTAGTCTGGAGTTTCAAGATCTGATATTTTCTTTAGTTTTCAAATACCCATCCATCCATCCATCTCTCCAGGCCAGGGTTGTGGTAATCATCAAATATACTGTGTATAGTGCTTGAACAAAATACTGCAAACACCAGAAAAAGAATGTGACCCAAGAAGTAGCTAAATGACAATCACAGGTCAGGCATTAGCAATCTGTGTCAGCTACGTCCTCACAATCAGCACTTTGTCAGATGACTCTTCAAAGACAAATGAGGCGACTAACAGCATTACCAAGGAGGCAGAGTATCCCAAGCCCAAGCTGTAAGTATATTGGTGACAAAAACCAATATATTATTTAAAATCATGACAGCATAAACCAAACATGGACAACCTACGTCAGAAAACAGTGGCCACAGGGATAGATGGACACTTAACGTTTGTTCAGCAACACTCCTGCTAAGCCTCAAAAATGACCACAGAACTGAATCAGCACCCTTGTGATCTGCACTCATCAAAAACGGTACATTATGAGCTTCACAGAGATGGACTTTATAACAACGATGTGAAGCACTGGTATCCAAGGCTGACACATAAAAAGGCGTAACTTAGTATAGGGAGCACGACCCGTGACCGATGACCATGACACGGGCACGTGTCACCTTGAGTACTCTCTCCTGCTTTCTGAGATCATGACAGCTGACGGCTCACATGAGGACAGAGACCTGAAAAATGTATACACTGTATGGGACTGGGGGGAAGGAGGGGGTAAATAGGAACGACATGCACAAGTGACACATTCTCTGGGAGAGCCTTTCCAGTAGGCTGGCTGGGGGCCGCCACTCCTCCCCGTGTCTGTCACAGCGTAGACCGGACTCTGTGCCACGTGACACAATTTGCACAGGCAAAGATATGCTCAGTTTTAAAACAAAAACAGCTTATGCACAGCCTACACTAATACTACGTATAACTAACCTAAAAAGTACAGTTTCAGCCAAGGGTACTGCTAGTCATTTCTACTGGAAACAGAGATTTAACCTTATGTCCAACGTACAACTGAGGAAAATTTGGGGTCAGAGAGCAGGATCAACCAGTGCCCATAGTGCAGGAGGCGTCAAGGACTTGGGCAGTGGTGGCTTGATGGTTAGGGAAGTACACTTGTAATCGAAAGATTGCAGGCTTGAATCCCTCACCAGCCTGTCACCACTGAGGTACCCTGAGCAACATACCATCCCCAAACATTGCTCCCTGGGTGCTGAATTAGCTGCCCCGTGTTATGTCATGAAAGTCACATATGGGTTAAATGCAGAGGACACATTTTGTTGCTGCGCACTGTGTGGTGTGGTGTGTTGACAATGACCACTAAATTCTAATTCTTATAGGCCTAGCAGATTAAACAGCTGGTCTTGCAATTTGAACACACAAGCTTCTGGACAAGGACACAAATTACTTAACCACTGTGCTACATGCCACCCTAGAGCTGTACTGAGGTAATTCATTTTTCAGACAGATGTGGAGAATCATAAGCAGATGGCTAAAATTCTCTGAGTGACTCCTCTCTGTTTGGTTCTCAATAGCAGTGAGCTGTCGACTTGTGTCATGCATGCCTGTGCATTGTCCATTATGGCCCAACAAACAGCGGGTGTGTCTCCATGGACAATGTGCTTAACAACAGGGCTCACAATGTGCCGCTGTTGTAGACTGTCGGGGGGAAAATGAATGACATGGTACTGCTCACTCTGCCAATGTTGGCCCAGCAACCAGACTATCGCTAACCTCGGGGGAAATGAATCAAGGTCTCACTCAGAACCTCCATTTGCCTTGTTTTCCCTAAAGTCACATGACCTTTCCATTTCAAAATGAAGCTCAGGACTAGAGGGCTGATTTTTTTTTTTTTATCCCTAGATATTATAAGCAAAGTAAACCTCAAAGTATGTAATTATATTTCTGATGGACTGTACCATGTTGGAAGAGCATATGAATAGGTCTGGAAAATTTCCTGGGACAGGATTACAGTTTCGCGAAAAAGAGACAAGTCTCTGTGATAAAAATCTGAAGACACTGCTTATGTTCAGAGGTACAAAATGAAGGGGAAAAAACCTCTCGTGGGAGAACTTGGAGACTTGAGGCAAGAAAATCTTCATTTCTATTCCTTGCCATGTTTTCCCAAATCTAAAGCTCAAGATCAAAGTCTACAGCTTGATCTTTGCCGTTTCCTCAACAGTGAGGAAAGTGTCACTTACAGTGAATCCGAATCCTTTAGCTCCTACCATGTCAATGCGATACGTTTTGGTTTGTTTGCTTGCCTGTGAAAATATCATCAGTATTCAGCAGAGCGCATCACAGGCCACTTCCAAGAGCTCCTTGCTCCGTATCCGCAGTAACGCCATCGATCAATTGCCAAGGACCCACAAAAGGTCCGTGTTCAGCTCTGTATCTTCAAAATCAACTACCCAGAAAGACCAGAGGCATTCAAAGATCCAGAGGCATTCAAATCATCAACTGCTATTTGTTCTGTTACAGACATGGGAGATACTGTTACGCGGGGTGTCAGGTAACATTTAACATCTCGCTAATGTCACTCCCTTCCCTGCAGTGCAACAAGACACACCCTGACAGCCACTGATGTCCAAAAGAAGGTGCTTCCTCAGCTCAGCAGAAGTGAAGGTGTGGAAGCTGTCTGTTAGAATCCTCCTGGTGGGATTTCTCACACGTACAGGTAGATGGAGACAGCATCACCACAGTACCATACCAGTACCGTAAATAATGTTGATTATTTCCGGCACTGTGGATTGTAGAGTTGTGAGGGGCTGTGTTGCATACGGTGAGGGGTGTGGTCAGTACTCAGGAAAAGCCATCTCAGATCATCTCAGGTCCATCTGCTAAAATTTATCTGGGTTGGTAGGGTAATCGGCTTGCAGCATGGGCAGAACGCAAAATGGGCCCCAGAGGGGGGCGACTGTCCAGACTTTCCTGAAGAAGCTGTTATGATCATCCTGGGAGGGAGGATTACACATTGATAGCGGACCACATGCTCTAACCCCCACATGTTCCCCTTTGCTATACATACAGTATAGGATTCAAAATATTCACGTTCATAGAGGAAATGCACTGGTTATCCAGGCACTTCTGCATACATCCCAAGACACTAAGGGCCGCAGCCAACTAAGAAAGCAGCCAACACCCCCCCCCCCCCCCCCCCCCCAGCCCCGCGCCCCCCCCCCCCCCCCCCCCCCCCCCCCCTCCCCCCGCCCCCCCCCCCGCCACAA
>JAODKE010000044.1:4706373-4718766 GCA_026779605.1 Mormyrus hasselquistii
CAGCAGAGTCCCTGGCCATCAGCCACCTCCCCCCCCACCCCGATTACTCATGTCACTCAAGCAGAGATAAACTCCCCCGTGAGGCAGGTGTGTTGGTTCTTTCCAGCTTTTTACTGACCCAAGTCGTCAACATTAGCATCATCAACGTCAGCTTCATGTCATTCTTGCCCAATAAAACATTGCCAGAAATCATCATGAGACTCAGATGTCCATCCATCCATCCATTTTCCAACCCGCTTAAACCTATTGGGTCGCGGGGGGTCCAGAGCCTATCCCGGAATCAACGGGCACAACCCTGGACAGGGGGCCAGCCCATCACAGGGCACACTCACACACACATGCACTCCTATGGGCAATTTACCAACTAAAGCCAATTAGCCTCAGCATGTCTTTGGACTGTGGGGGGGGAAACCGGAGTAAACCCCACAACGACACAGGTAGAACATGCAAACTCCACACACATGTAACCCAGGTGGGGGCTCAAACCCGGGCCCCAGAGGTGTGAGGCAACAGTGCTAACCACTGCACCACCATGCCGCCCCCGACTCAGATGTTGGAAATACTATTGTGACGCTTATATTACTATTGTACAGTGCATGTACAATGATATTTCATAAGTGAACCCAATGATCTCCTCTTTCACTTTTGATGACCATGCACATTTTGGTGTCTGTGTCTGTAACTTAAAACCCACCTAAGTGAAACGTCTGAGCTACCTTGCACATTTCATGATGGAAAACTGCCAGTTCGGCTCAGTTCCTGGTGGCAGTGGAAAAGCACCATTAGCAACACTTCTCTGATAGAGTGATCAGCAAGTACACACTCCGGTCACTGGTCCATTTCAGGTAGCAAAAACTTCAAGCAAAGCCCCGCCCCCAGAAAGCCTGCTGGCTTAACTGGCTTAGAGGGTGTCACATGGCTGAGCAAAAGGAATGAGTGATATATGAGTGAACAAGCATAATCACTCCAAACTGCCAATCAAAGGGCAAGCTGAATTCGAACTAGGTTAAGACTTACAGCTCAGCCATGACTACATCATTCATCCTGTCTTTGCTGATTGGCGGACATTGAACTTGTGACCATGAAGCTCAGGAGAATCGATGTTCTATAGATACTGACAACACATAAGTTTAAAGGTAATACATTACATAAGCCTTAACATAAAAGTCTTAGTATATTAAAATACATATGTAAATACCTGCTATTTGACTTTCACAGGAAAACTGCATTTTCTATTCCCAGTGGTTAATTTGACCATTCAGTCACATTCAGAACTATCTACATGCTATGAATAAAAGGCTGACCAGATTTATTCAGTGTAAACATGTTCCTAGGTGTGTCTAAATTACTAATCATTGCTCAGTTGTGCAGCTTACAATTGTAGCTGTGCCAAGGTGCAAAGAAATAGATTTGTTTTATGGAATTAAATTATAAATTTTATCTTATCCAGAATGATTGAAAGGAAGTGTACCTGGTCACATGGAACAGCTTATTAAAAACCTCAGGGAGGGATTGGGGGGGGGATACCTTGCTCTTCTCCTGCTGCAGTTCGATCTGGATGTCTGTAAGCTTGGCCCTCAGCTCCTCATTGGCCGCCTGCAGCGCGGTGAGGGCATCGAGCCGCTCCCCCTTGGTTCGCCCGCTGGGCCCTTTCTTGGACATGGTGGAGGCGGTGCTCTGCAGGTCGGGCCCCCCCCGCCAGGCCCCCCTGCCCCCACCCTCTCCCTCCTCCACGGGGAGAACCCGAGGCTCCGAGGTGTCAGGATCCCGTTCCACTTCCTCAAGTCTTCAGCTACATCTTCCCACCCACCTGGAAGAGGACAGAGTGATTGGACAATGACATCAAAGGGGCGGGCTACACCTTATTTGGCAGGACTATGGGCAAATAAAATTAGACACACACTGTGCTATTTTGTACTATTTAGGTAGATACCATACTTATTCTACCTGATACCTGTATCTCGAAGCAAGATTTCTTGTTTAATCAGAGAAGTAGTTGAATTTAAGTTTAAATGGACTTTATCTTCGTCCACTTACATTTAGCTAAAATTACCTTTAATCTGACAAGTTATGTTGCCAAGCAAAAAAAATCCTGCTTACTGAAACAGGCCTCATATCTACATTTGGCCTTTGTCCTGTTACCAAGCATTCGTCCAGTATGCAAAACAGCCCCTCCCAAAGAATGAAAAATGAAAAATAAAGATGACATCGTCTTCTTGACTGATAAGCGTCAGTGGATGTCATATAATCTACATAATGAGCCAGCTGTGGTTGTCAGGACACGTCAAGAAATTCAGAGGAAACTGTCCCCTTGCTGTCCTGGGCAGCAGATTATGGAAAAGACATTTTGCACAAACGCACACTGTGACAGAACTGTAGACAGACAGGCTGATTTAACAGGCCTCAATTCCGAGGGGATTTCCATCATGAGTTTTGTTTGTTCCATGTGTTGAGAAATCCTATACAGCAGTACTGTGGTGCCACTGTCATCCAAACAGGGCTGGACAGTGGCTGAATTATAAATGAGACTCTCTGGACCGTGGCCGAAAGGTGAGGCATCGGTTAAACTCTCACTTCCCCATCCATCCCCAGCATCTAACAAGATTATCTCCAGTACGGAAGCAAGACATTCTAAGTGTCACCTAAGCAACACTGAAAGGCTGAATATGGAGAGACTGCCATAAAGGTCAGGGAATACTTCACAGAATTTCCACAGCAAAACAACACAATTAAAACTGTCGGTGGACAGTACCCACCGCTAGGCCTGTGGAATTAACAGTTATTAACAGCCTGTCAGTCCATTTTTTTCACAGCAGCTGCTCAATCCAAGTGCTATAAACACAAGTGTTTAGAGAACACAAGTCAGTGAACATTTTCACATTCATGTGTTAATGTTCAGCTGGTTAGAAAAAAGAGTTTAACAAACTGCTTTTTACTAAATTAGCGTCAACTTCAGTAAAATGTCCAGCTAAAGTAGTTATATATGCAACTGAGAATACTGGAATCATTCAAAATAAATAAACACAGTAGCAAATTATATAACAGGAGACATTTTATACTGAATCGCTTAAAATGGGTTATGAAACAAACAAACAAACAAATAACAAGAATAGTTACATTGTTAATATATGATGCAATTCCCACACAAGGCTTTTGTGCTGAACTCTGAGAGGACAGAGGGACCTTTTAAATACTGACATCACAAATAGCAGGTCTAAAATTACAACAAAATGCACCATCTAGGTAATATACTTCATTACAAACAAATAAATAACAAAAAAACAAGTGCTGAGCTCAAATCATATAAAAAGTTACAGATCTCCACAGTAAGATTTTTTCAGAAAGCCAGTTCAAATCCTTATGGGGTTATGTGGAAAAGGAGAAGTTTTTAATTGAAACGTTTTATTATTTGTCACGTTCACTTAGATTTCGTTCTGCTTTGACTAGCTTATTTTAGGCTATATTTATTTTTTTACCTTCAGTTTCGTTCTCATACTGCTGTATCATTCTTTTCTGTTGCACACAGCTCCTAAAAAACTCTGGGTAACATTTTCTTGTCCAGCTGCTGTTTAACCATCACAGGTCCCTGCGACAGAATGGGATTTCATGACAGTCCATCCCAAAAGAGGGATGACCATGATGCCATGATGTTCAAATCCTTACTATAGGAAATATGGTTTTACCTAGGAATATAACAAGTCGAAGAGTGTGTACTGACACTTTGCAAAACCTGATTGCCAGACAGGCAAGAATGAAACTGGAATGTTAATGAGCAGAATTAACTTTTCATGCTACCGGCCAGTAGCTGTGATTGACAGTTTAATCTGCTGGGGACACCAGGACTGACATTTTTATGAGGCAATGGCTCCCTGTAATATATTCCCAGGACTGCACTTGGAGCCTCATTCTAGAAATAAAGTTGATGAAAGCTTGATTTCGGTTTCTCAGATGGCGACAGGGCTGAGTTTGGGATATGGTGGGAAAATGAGTCTGCAGACAGACAGGTAGCTTTTTTGCACCAAACGCAACAAAGAAAAATAAATTTTATTCTGGAGAATAACAGCGATACTTAGTCTCAATTGTTTTCACAAACATGAAATCAAATTAGAATGTGCAAATACGTATCCTTTATACTGGACGGGTAGATGGATTTTGAAAGAAAAACATAATGTAGTTTCTGACATGAAAAAAACTCCAGACTAGTTTAAAAGAATAAAACACTAGAAGTTTCAAAGAGGCAAAAAATCCTGTATGAAATTATGTAGCTAGATAATTAACTGTCGTGTCTTTCACTACAATGGAATAGTCATTTTTAGCTATCAAAGAAGTGATAAATGTAATTAGTGTATAAAACAAAAGTAATATTTATTCTTTTTAGAGTTTGCTAAAAGGATTTGGCTAGAAATTGGAACAAGACACATATTTTGTCGGTTCAATGCAGTTTTATTTGGGGAAAAAAAGATGGCGATTTTTTTTTAGCGATGGATGTACTTAAGCTAAAACTCATCTCACTGCATGGTGGACTGCAGCGACGATTCTGCTGATTCTGAAACACACAGCACTGCATAATATACTGCAGTGATGGTTCAATTGAATCAAAAACAAACCATACTGAACGGTGTACTGCACTGATGATTCCACTGAAGTGAGAATTTATATATTTTATACAAAATACCACTGAGATATGTGATACATATAAAAACATACAGGAGTAGGGTTGAAACAGGGCAGAAAATTTCCTGAAACTTTCCATCACATGAGAAGTTAAGCTGGGGAATTTTGGAAATATTCCAAATTGGTAGCTTTCCATCGGAATTAAGGGGGATTTATGGGAATTAACAGGAATATATGTGTTCTAAATTCCTTTTTTGTTTTCTTACGCACTTAACATTCACAGTTTCATATGATATTTGCAAGCTGTTGGTTGAGAGGAGGAGGAATTGACACCAGATTCTTTCAGCCTTCTCAGCGAGGACCAGTGGAAAACAAACTATAGCGGAAAGCAAACATTTCTCGTTTTTGAGCATTTATTGTACACAGTTTGCAAATTACATGGACTAAAAATGACGAGAAATGTTTTGGATATAATACAATTGGTGGGAATCATACGCTGGCAAACTGACAAATCAAAGATGACAAATCAAATTGGCCAGTTAATGGACTGCAATATAATACAATAATTGTCTGTACTTCCATTAAAGTGTGTGCTTGACATCTGTAATTTATATACAGGCTTGGCCAAAACTCAGGAGACACCCCCAGATTTTACCATCAGCCGAAGCCTAATTAGGTCATTAACTTCCTTCCACATGTCACACTGTAAAAATTCACAGGTCCCTCCTCCTTTTGGTCCGGACCACGAACTTTTAAAAGAGAGCATCTTTCTGCTAACAGGAAAATAAAGTGCAAAGCTTCTCCTGTGTTTTCCAGAGCACTAGGATATCATGAAAATCCCAGGCAATAAAATTACTCAACAATAATGTGATTTATGGGGCCCATGATTTTGTGAAGCAAAGGCAGGAAAAATCAAGAATGCTATACAGTACGTTATTCATGTGTGCGCGAAAGAGATGATTTGTTTTATATTGGGATTTTTTATACGGTGATAATTTTTTTTTAAATATGCACAACATGCTTAAATTTTAATTAAAAAACATCTGACTATAAGACACTATAAATATCTGAAGTTGGAACTGGTTAACATAAGCTAACTTGAATTAGAATGGCTAGCATTAAATTAACATAAAATGAAAAATGATTGGTTCAGAGAGATACCCAATCGGACTGCAGCGGAGGTGGGTCTAAGCAACTAGAGTAGGCAGGACCACGACATCTGATTGACTGGTGTTGCCTCTCTTGCTGCTTGGACCCACCTCCTCTACAATCTGACTGGTTATCTCTCTGAACCAATCATTTTTCATTCTGCCCTCAGAACATTTTTCTGTAAGAAAAACTCCCATGAGCCTGCAGCACCTGCATTTTCAGTACCGGGTAGCAGTGCGTATCCTAGGAAGCACAGGATCTTCCTCCCATAGGCTATGCCACCCTATACTGAAAACGCAGGGAACACCCTACATGACAAACAATCACGTGCTATAGGCATTTTTACAGGCGGATGGATTGTATACGTGACAGTGCTCTCACGCCTGGAACTTCTTGCATCACTGTAGTTCTGCCCATGCAAAAAAAAAAAAACAAGAATTCACCTGAAAAGAATAGCCTAATAGTTTTGGCCTCCACCTCTTTGATGCAGAGAAGGTTAACCATACATGCTTCCCAGTTTTAGCTTTGATTCTAAATTACGGAACTGAAAGCCCTTATCTGCGTAACGCAATAGTAGAAGTAACCGCACAGGTAAAGCTGTATGCAGCTTTGCCCAAATTCGGTCCTTCAATCTGTAAATGTGAACTCACCGTTTTAGGCTCCAAACAATGGGGCAAGATGGGCAGAATTAGCAGCGTGGCCCGAGTTCGACCAAGTAATGTAAAGTCGAACTTGAGATGAGTTTTCAGAGGAAACACACTGAGAAGCTGCTATTATATTCATCCGTGCTTGTGTGCGAAATTAAATAAATGCCACAAAGACGACATGAATTTCACCAGTAGAGGTACTACATGAAACTGCTTACCTATTAAAGAGGATTTCAAACAAACTGAAAACAGCAGCCACCCATCAATTTTAGTTAAAGTTCCATAAACTAAAAACTGATTATGAGTAATCATTCTTACACCAAAATACTGTCACTGTAAGGTAAGCTGTCCTTCCAGATTTATTCTAACAGAAATAAAATGCAGTTCCACTAAATATACGAAATCCATAAAAAAAGCTTATTTTATAAAATCCATGAAAATGAATTCAGTTTTCCATTAATACAGAAAAGATTATTTTTAATTATTGCACTTTGTCTCAACATCAGGATTTCTGAACGTTTCCAAATCACAACCTTCAAATGCAGCTTTATTGAATTAATCCCAAATTGAGGCACACGCTGGGGATTACGGAACAAAACCGGCCTTGACGCAACAGATTAAACGCCCCAGGTAATCACACTAAACCCGTAATACCCAACTAAATACATCACATGCAAGTCAAAAGAACGTATCGCAGTAATCCGTGCTCAGCAAAACTTCCCATAATGGAACTGCCTACGTCTCTTCGTGTCCTGCCGACAGGTAACAAAGTAAAACTTCCTCAGGAACTGGATATGAAAGGCTGTGTTTTTTATTTAAATAATTCCTCTGATCGCATGCAGACTTGGTGGGTTTAATACAGTAACAATCCAGTGTTCTTCCGGCTGCGCAATACATTAAGCTGTTTCACTGGGCCTGTGATGGGAGCCCCCCCCCACCCCTGTGTGTGTCTCTCCTTGTGACACCCCCCTTAGAATCAGTGCTACCAAGCTAAACTCAGTGCTTTATTTTTCATATCATCATTTCCACACCTGCAAAGGCGCCTTAAAGTGTGGGTAAACTGTGGCGATTCAGAGGACCCCTTGACTGACAATTTGGAACATAACTAGATTGTTCTGGGTTTGGGGCCCAATATGATGTTTTCATGGGACCCAAAATCTGTAGCGGTTCCCCTGATTCTGTGAAATGAGTCTGACTGACTGTTGTCCGTGATCCTGACATTTTTATACATAATTTACAACAATATATCTCATCCATAATTTTATAAACACTCTTTCTTTAACGTGCACATTGAATACTCCAATTTTTGCTTTTGCTGTGCTTTTCAGCAAAATGTGCATCACTGTCATATTGCCTGTCCTCTCATAGGCTGACTGACTTTTGAACTGACTTTTTTGACAGCATTTGAACCGTACAATGTCATATCAAAAGTGTGAACTGACTGCACACGTCATTTTCGAGACTAAGATGAGTTTACAGCGTTCCTGCTCTGGACAGTTGCGACCGTGGATGTCCAATGTCTCTCCTTTTTTGGAATAATGCTTTCCCTCTTCCCCAAACAGATGTCTGCATTTTCTAACAGAGGCCCTGATGCCTTGAAAAAGCCTGGGACACCGATGGTGTGACAAGGGCATGTACAGCACAGAAATAAACAAACAGCAACCACGGAGCACTTCTGATGGACACTTCCATGCATACCGGGATGCTAATTACACCAGCCGCATGTCTCTGTGGAAAAGAAAAAAAAAAAAAACAAGAACCAACCCTGTCTGAACATCAGCGCGATCTGTACGTGCTTGGCTCAAAACGTAACGCTACGCCTGCTCAATGGGGCAGGTACCAAGTGTACAGCCCAAAAAAAATATCCTCAGAGCAAACCCTTCCGTCTGCCTCCACTCTTGACGCCCTGCAGTGTACTCTGCATCCCCCTCCACCTCCAACGACTGGTGTCAAAAATAAACACGTCCCCCAGTAACAGAGTGCCAATTAACAGCGGGACGCCATCGCCGGACACCTCCCAAGCAAGCATGCCTGCAGCGCAGCCTGATCTTGCGGCTTTAACGGTATGTGGAAAAAGGCCGGCATCGGTAACAGGTCCATGCCGGGCAGCCCGGCGACAATCCGTACGTCATATGGAGAATGAAGCTAATTAACGATTAGCCAAGATGCTCCGTCTGACGCAGCACCACACATCATGCCGCATATGTATATAAATCAGCAGGAGAGGAGAAATAAAATAGCACCGAATGCAGAAGACCGACCTTAAAGCCATGATGCCGTTATGTTGCCTGTGGTTTGCTCGTTTTAACTGGGATTCTTCTCTAGCGTCTGGGAGAGAGCCATTTGCCGAAAGCCGAGGCACATGCTGGAGAGCTGAGCCGCTTGCCGTCGCTCTCGCGAGTAGGGAGTTCACCGTCCACTGCACTCATCATACCGCCAGCAAGAGAGAGGTATCGGCACCGCGCGGCAGCGAGCGTGACTGCACAGCACAGAGCCCCCCCCCCGGCAACAGTGATGCTGGGTAATGATTCATAAGGGGGGGGGGGGGGGCAGGATACAAAAAAATAAAAACCCAGCTCATTTAAAAACCAAGCAAGCAGGATAATGTGCTTACCATGCATACACCCCCACCCCAAGCCGCCCCCCCCCCCCCAACCCACACTCTCGCTCTGAACAGATGAAGAGCCAATCGGAGCCCCGAGGGGAGCAGGCACAGAACTCGCTGCGCTGCTGCTGCAGCTTCCGAGTGATGCGCCCCCGGCAGCCCTGCCCCCTCCTGGGAGGGTGAGCTCACTGTGAGGCTTCCAGCAGCTGCCAACCAACAGCCCTGAAAGTGTCAGAGAACTGACTGGGGGGGGGGGGGGCAATATCATTAAATGTGACATAGACTCACCCGAATAGCACCAGAGCACTGTGGGAAACCCCCTCCCACACACCCACACACACACACACACACACACACATACACTCACTCACACAGATTCAGGCCGGAGCAGTGGGAATTGAGAGCGGATGAGCCTGAATTGTTAAGAAACATCAGAGGAATTCAATTCCATGGGTCCACATGGGCAATGTAACCGTACCTTTGAAAAGTGCTCCCCCAGCTGGTGTTTCCAGGGGCTTCAGCTCTCTGAAAGCCTGTAGGCAGGAACCACATGGGGAGGGGGTTGTGATAGTTCGTGCTGAATGAGATGTAATTCCATCAGTCTAACAGATAAACTCATTTTCATATTATACATGGTACAGTCCTGTTGTGTTCAAGACTATCCTAAAGGCACCTATTTTTTGCCTGTAATCCAATTTACCTAAAAAGAGCAAGGAGGAATACAGCGCTGCTGTTTTTAAGTGTAGACTGAGGTTTGGAACGGAAAGAGTGTGCTATGTTTGTAAACACAATTTTAAGTCAAAGAAAAAGAAATAACTACCTAGATTTACACATACACTGTGCAAAATTATATAATGCGTTGAGGAAACAAGAAAAGAAGATTGAAGAAGTATAGAGAAGCAAACCATTACGACAAAAATTACTTTGTCCATCATTATATAAGCAGACGTGCATTTAGTGTTCAGAAAGAAAAAAATAAGCCACCCCCATAGAGTTTTTGGGTGTTAGTTTAAAAGGGAAGAACACGCCTGTCGATTTAACGAAAAACTAAGTCCGTCGCTGTCATTATGACGCCATACTGAATAAGTGGTAATGGGATGGATGGGTGATTTTGCAGTTCACAGGATCTATACAGTAACTATGCAACTAGTGCCCCTCCTAAAGTTATTCAGTTATCAGCCAGGTCATGGTTGAAATACGTTGCATTAATTCATTCTTGTGATACCCAAAAATGCATCACTTACCCGTTCTTTTCACCCAGACTTCGTATTTTTTTTTGCATGCGTTCATGGATCTGTAAGTGCAAAACTCAGGAGTCAATTCATACTGAATCCTTCCCGGCGGCGTAGTTCCTATTTACCAGTTTCATTCCATAAACAACCACACTTCACATTCATGGTTTGACTCGCCCAGCAGGTATCCAGATTGCATCCTTACGCCACAGCTATCTACACAAACGGGGTAAAGTGAAAATTGACTATTAACAAAGCATTTAAACTGATGCAAGACAACACGAACGCAAGCCAAACCCAGCGCTGCCTACCAGCACTCGCGATTCCTATCCCTCTAGTGGCCGGAAAAGGAACTGCAGGACGTATACGCCAACTAAAAAAAAACCTTAAACGGGATTAATGTACTATGTGTTTAAAACACGATTGTGATATGCTATCTATTTCATTTGTAGTGAAATTAGCTTGGACGGGTAGATAAATTGTTTTGTTGTGTTAAATTATTGCCGTTGTACGCGATAAGACGGGTTCTAGGTATTTTTATAACGTTGTGGGAGCAGCTAATGAAGGAAAAGAATAGGCTTAGCATATATTATTAAGAAATGTATTAAGCAGCATTGCTTGTAAGGTTATTCATTCTAAAATGTATGTGGGGGTTTAATGAGTGGGTGGGGCTAAAATCCATTACGCCATCGCCCAGTTTCCATAGAAACACTGGCTTCCGCTGCACCTTGTGCCAGATTGGACAGAAGGCATTGCGATCCGTTTTTACTCTATGATTATATTACAATACGTGTTTTTTTGTTTACTTTAATTCATTTGCATTTAATATATGCCATACAAAAATACCATAGAACAACTACACAATAATTGTAGCGGGGACCACGCTGAGCAATATAATTTCTCGCAGATGTTGTATTAACAGAATGAGACATGTTATGATTTCGTATGAGTGAGAAGCATCGTTTTAAACCAGGGTTTAAATATTACTCTTCTACACATTAATCCTATAAAACATTTCTTCGACATCAGACATCATCGATCATCAGCCCACACGTTACTTGTAACATGAGCTGGTAAATTAGCCTTTTGTTTACATTCAGCTCTGGGTGTTCTTCCTGTGAAAATTCATGGAAAAGAGGGACGGATCATATAAGCTAGTTACTGGATAACCAGCACTGTAGCGGTGCTACATTGTGAATGGAAACAAGACATGCAATTGATGTCGCTCAAATTCCTGAATAGAAAAATGCTTTTTAAACACAGACTATTAATGATGTCATCATACATTCCTAAAAATGTATGTCTATACTTTGATTCTGTTGACTTGGGCGTTCTGATTTGTCCAGTCTAAATTTAACAGCACCCTCACTCTGAAAGCAAGAGTTGGGGTTGCCATGTTTTGGAAAACAAATCCCCCATTATATTCTCAAGAGTACCGTTCGTTACTTTGATATCTGTATTTCAAAAATTTAAAAAAACAAATATAAATTCTTCCCTCACCGCACCATCAAATAACTTTATAAATAGCCTACACATATTCAAAAGGGTGATTTCAGCTAGCTACATACAATTTCCAAAATGAAGACAAATATTTATATTTACATGTGTATTCAGGTAGGAGGGGATCATATCGGGTAAAGGCTATTAGGCCTAACTATAACCTTACGTAGCATGTAACACAGGTTTGTAACGATGAATAACACGTACAATAAAGACTTAGCCTATAAGTACTGAATTATTTACATAAATACACAATGGCATATTTAAGTCTGGGCAATCCAAGTGCAAGTTATTTAGAGTTGTTACCATTCATAATAGTAAGACAATCGAATCGAATCGAATCGTTACCTATGCGTAAACATAATCACAATGTTGTTATGACGAGGGCAAAATAACTCTAATTCATAGCAAGAACACAATAAACTATATATTTCATAGGTCTACAGGGGTGTCTTTATTAATGTGTCTAATGTATATATTATTTGAAATTAAGCAGCTTTGTATTCGGTTGATTTAGATGGTTAGAAAGTTCTACGATAGATTTTAATTTATAATATAAGGTTATGCTTCCCCCTCTGCAACAGATCAATGTAGGCCTATCATGAAAGTTGACTACTTCTAGGATAAAAATATTTAAACCAAGTCA
>JAODKE010000044.1:4762742-4799094 GCA_026779605.1 Mormyrus hasselquistii
GAAGCTGCTTTGAGACAATGACCATTGTTAAAAGCGCTATATAAATAAAATTGAATTGAATTGAATTGAATTGAATTCAATAGCATTTAATCACCAGCCATTTTCCCATAGGATCTCTGGAAACACACTACTTGAAAGGGCAAAGTAACTGCCATTAGTCCATTGTATTTAATCCGCATTTCCGGTTGTTTCCCCAGTCCGGTCATTGTAATATCAACCTATGTTTTGCCTGCTCCTTTCGTTCTCACTTTCATTATACTCGGCATTTCCCCGATCCTACGTCTCACGGCTTCTGATTCCCTGGTCAGCGCCGTGACAGTATCTTTGTAAATTAGTTACTACTCATGTAAAAATAATGAACAAATATAATAACTGTTATTATTGATTAATGATTAATTGCTTAATAAAAAAATAAAGATTGTTCCTTTATAAATCCTAATACAGGTGCATTGGAACAAGTACAGGTATATCAAAATTCTTCTCATTACCAAGCCCAGCTTACTCTCCATAGATTGGGGGTCACAGTGCAAGGTCAGCCAACAGGCCGCACCCCTGGGAGTAAGGGCCTCAATCAAGGGCCCACAGACATGTGACTGTTCTGCCGAAGCTGGGGCCCAGTCCAGTGACATTCCCATCGCAGGCTCAGAGACTTTGCCCGCTGAATCACTCACCAGCCCCCAAAAATTATGAAAAAACATGGGATCAGTTACTACCACTTAGTTTCTGGTTAATTCATACATTTAGAGTCTATTACTATATTTAACACAAGTGTTAACGAATCTCCTAATAACACTCAGCTGGCTCTTATGTAGCTAATTATGGATGTTCAGGGTCTGTCTGCGGAAGGCCCCACATGAGCACAGTGCCTAGTTTTTTAATCTTTTTCCACCTTTTAAAGGAGCCTTGAGCCCATTATGTTTGCTATTTACCTCAATTTTACTGGATCGTTTGAATTTGTCCGCGGTGACATCCTCCCCCCAGTAGATAATAGCAGCGAAACTTTGATAGAGCATGGCACTTATCATCAAGTGTAATTTTTAAAGGGAAAAAGAGAAGATAAAAATCATAAAAATGTCTAGAATGATTCGAGCCCTAACATAATAACCGCAATATCAGCGTTTAATGATGTTAAATAACATTCTCTGGTTTCAGTCTGACATTTAAAGCTGTAAATGCATTCTCAGCCTATTCCAGAGAAGGTGTCTGTGTTCTTTTGATTCCAGTCTAAATATCAGTTTTAATGGGTCCAGTTATTTTCAATGTAAATGCACTTTGTTTAGACCCCTTTCAGGCGGGTTGTTGTTAGTCAAGGTTGCATTTTGTGTTATAATGTTAAAGATCTTGATCAGGATAAGTGATTAGAAGACAGCTGGGCAGATTTTATTTCACTGGAATGTTTCACCCTTGCACAAATCACAGCACAATATCTTTGGGAATCCGAGCTATGCCCTCAGCCCCTCTCAATATTCCACGACATGTGTCAGGACCTAAATTGCAATCTTCCAAGCATGATTGTATTGTGTCGGGTACAAGCTACGTACTTCAGTGAAGTCTTTAAGCTGGCCATAATGTAACCAGTCCACCTTCCGTTTAAATTAGAAAGACATAAAAGGGAAAAAATAGCTCATAGCTCCCTCAGAGACCCTGTTGAGTCAGACAGGACTGGGGAGAGTATACTCAGCCAGGTGTGGGGGACCAAGGGGACAGAGCACAAAGCATTTCCACACCAAAGAGAGACAGCCAAACCAGGGAGAGACTGCAGTGATACCTTTGCAACCTTTCTTGGCTCGTGGGAGTTTTACTTGCACAAAAATGTTCTGAAGGCAGAACGAAAAATGATTGGTTCAGAGAGACAACCAATCAGATTATAGAGGAAGTAGGTCCAAGCAACCAGAGGAGGTGGGACCAAAACATCTGATTGGTCAGTCCCACCTCCTCTAGTTGCTTGGACCTACCTCCTCTACACTCTGATTGGTTGTCTCTCTGAACCAATCATTTTTTGTTCTATCCTCAGAATATTTTTGCGTAAGTAAAACTCCCATGAGCCTTTTCTTGAGGAATGAGTGAGCCTATGCAGTTCCCCTGCTATCCTCATGGAGTCACACCACTAGGGGGCAATCAAGGTTGACCTCCAACTTTTTAAGCTGGTTCTGTCCGTGCAAGGCTTTTACAACCAATCATCACAAAGACTGAAAGGTATATGTACTTCAGTGTCTATTTTAATTGCAATTGTTTTTGAATTTTAAATATATTTTGATTTAAATTCAAAAGCCCCCTTTGAAAATATGATCTGACAGACCTACTGAATGAAAGCAGATCAGACTTTCCGGGTGGAACTACTGCATATGTTGATTCACACAAAGCTCATTTGCATGCATATGCATATTCATTAGGATTGCTGTGGCATGTGACACACAGTGTTCTTTAGAATCTTATTTTACTGTTCTGTTCTTTCAGCTATAATGCCATGGAAACATGTGATACACCATTCTGATATGGGGTGCACTCGCTGGCCTTTTTTGTCAGCGATGACGAGTGCAGAGTGAGTTGAAATTGGCTGCATTAAGCCTGTATGGAAATAAACAGTCATGAATTTGATTACATGACTGTTGGTAAACTGTTAGACTTTTGTAGACATTCTAAAGTCTGGAAGTATGAAATGATTGCTGTTGCCTTTCAAGGTCACAAAGCAGGATCTTTGAGTAATGTTTCTGAAAGTTCAGGAAAATCAGTTAAACACAAAGCCAGTGTACGGCAATAATACAGTTAATCTCTTGAGTGACATAGCCAGATGGCAGTCATGTGTGAGGAGGGATTCACTTCCTTCAGATTTTAAGAGGAAGTAACCCAAAAAACCACACACAATGCTGTGACATTTCTCTTTGAGCTGGTTTGTGTAGCCAAGGTACTGGATGACTGCCCAGAAATCAGGAAAGGACCTGTTGATCAAGCATAAACACAGATCTGTGTTTATTTATTTCACCATTCCTCTTTACAGGCTACAATGAATGAATTTAAAATCATCGTTTTGTAGTATTGACTGTGTTATAGCAAACCTATTGCATCACTGGGAGAACTGTCACAACCAGAGGAAAAAAACGCAGCTAAATGAAAGCTGGATTCTTCATGATGTTTAGTAGATAATGGTGGAGCCCCTTCATCATCACTGACCTTCTAGCTAATTGCATTATTTCCATGAATTTTTGATGAATTAACATCACTTGTTTTTCTGCAAAAAGGCAAATAGGTCGTCCATTTGTTTAAGGACCTGATTCTCTAAATATCTGACAATAACAGCTTCCACTCTGACCCTCTTGGCATTCTGTAAATCTAACCAAAGCAATGCAAAGCCATCCATCCATCCATCCATCCATAACCCCTTGTGCAGAACAGGGTCATGGTAAACCAGAGGATGATCCCACAGTCTATCGTGAGGCACGTCTATATACATAATCACACACTAATCAGACAGCAAATCACCTTGTTTTCAGAGTGAGTGTGAGAGGAAACTACTGAGCCTTCATATTACTTGTTACAATAAAATCATTTTAAAACCACCCGGACATGATCATTACTGATGCCAGTGAAGTAGTGAAAATTGATCACATCACAAAAGGCTGCTGGTTCTTCTTTTTTCCTGGAAATAAAAGCTCATCAACAGGTAAAAAGGGAACAGATTTGGCAAGTGAGGAAAAAAAAACAAGGTATTTAAATTACAGAGTTAGATTAGTGGTTATTAAGTGTCTCATTTATTGGCAGGTTTAAAAAGTGTCTGAATATTTCATTATTCATTAGCTGACAGTGCAGTACAAACCAAGTCATGCTTCTCAACTAAACTGTTGGAATCTGAATGTTCCTGACACTTCACTTGATTGCACAGACGGTTGCTAAGGAATTTTTGACAGCTGCTGCTTTAGTGCCCAAAACCAGCAAGCATAGATGGGTACTCTCATGAGTTCCCAGGGTTCTCAGAAGGTGGCGCTATAAAACATTGAAGGATACAGCCCACCTTGAGGTTTAAATGCTGTTCTGAAATTGTACTAACGCGGCCTCTCATCATGGAATGACAGTCAACCAAGATAAAAATGAAGAATCTCACATCTCAGCACGATAAACACAAACTAAGCGTTTTGAAGAGGCTGCAAAGCAGCTATACATAAAGCTGTGAGCAATATTTACCCAGAATGCATCACAAAAGTAACCCGCTGGGGAAGTTGATTTATCTATATTATACTTTTAATTGCTTTTGGTTTCATGCTGCCTTGTAAAGCAGACCTCAGCCAGCATGTAAATCAATAGTCTTACCCAAGCCTTCAAGCTAAGAAAGAAGGAAATATTTCTGTAAGCATTACAGGAAAATGGGTGATTCATTTACATGGATATCATTGCTATGCTTTTGCAATAGACATTTCCTAAGGGGCAAATGTCACATTTTGGGTATGTCTGCATATAATTTACCATTTATTTATATTGTATAGTAAACTTTTCAGCCTGGGATAAATTTGGAGAAAAGTTCATTTTCCTCCTGTAGTTCTAGATAAAGACTTTCGATTAATTTAGTTTTTAAGCCACTTAAATACGGTAAAAAAAAAAAAACATGAGAAACCCAGAGAGGAAAATTTCACAAGGTGATTTCATTCTTATGGGGTCTGCACATTGAATTGTTTCTGGGACGGACATAAAAACCCAACAAACCAAAGCTTTACACCATGCTATGAATGCGCAATTGGCCGGCGCATGTGCTGCTGTCCTATTCTTACCAAAGCGGAAAAACCAGCACTCAGCTAAACCACTTAACCTCAGTCATAATAAGGCTGATTAGGACCAGCCGGGTTCTATTACGTTTGCCCACCACTTACTGTTTGAGAATATGAAAGGCATGCAACCCAAGCCTAGGCCATGGCTCCGCCTCCTGCCTCCTGCCAACAGCTACTTAATTCAGATATTATTATACACAACAATACGCAACATAAACTTACAAATACAATAGATACAAATTCAAGACAAAAGTGTCCTATTCAAGATCATATTCCCCAATCCCCCTTTCACTCATTTCCTTCCATCCACAGACAGCCACCATTTTGTCTAATTGTTTATTAAACCTCAAATTGTTCATAGAATTCTGGAGAAAGATCAGCCATAAAATAAATAAAGAATGAGATCCATTGCTAATTGTGGTGATTACTTTAAGCACACGTCTTCAGTTTGTATAATGAAGGAAAAAATCTGAGATATTAGCAACCTCGTTGCTTTGCATCAATGGATGATATGCATTCTCACACCGCAAAATTGCATTCCTGAATCAACATTAATTAAGACAATCATATATATATATATATGTCTCACTGTGATAAACAAGTGTTTGGCGCTTGCACTAATGACGTGCCGTCGAGCCTCTTAACAATTAGAGCGATTCCACCTTGTACAATTAGCTGCGAGATACAGCTGTCGAGAAATGAGGATGCGAGGCCTGTGACACCATGGCGACAAGACGCCTTCCCCTTTCAGTGGAGTTTTGCTGTGTAAATGATTGCTGCAGGATCAAAGAGCACAGAACACACAGCATTATCTTACACTGCCTTGCAGGCCTGCTATTATGTTACATCATGTGGGCTGTTTTTGCGGCAAACAAGCTAGCTTGAGGACAAGAATCAATAATGGGCAAAGCAGTTCAGCCTTATCAAATTTAGTTTTATTTTGGGCTGCAATAATTTAAATATATGCCAGAAACATGCAAAAAAATAAAACAAATAAAGATGTGGATGGCTCAGGAATGTTACTGAAATGTATTTGATTGATGGCTACACATGTATTCAATTAATTTCCTAAAAATGAGCCATTGATTTATTTGATTCAGAAAATAACCAGGAAAGGAAATACATTTTTTTTTTTTTTTTGCGAATATGCCGGCAGAGTCAGCAATTCTGTCTCATCTACTGCTTGCTGGGATTTGAAGCTGATTTCTCAGGCTTTCATCGAGGAGGACCAAACCAGGCTTGGTTTGAGAGCATGTTGATGTAGGACACAATTCTGAATGATATTCCTTAGCTCCCCCTGCAGATGAAAAGGCATGTCGCATTTCTTATTAACGGTATGCCACTTATGGCCTGGGGTGCGTTTCTGGAGAGCTCCTGTTTCCAATATACACAGTTGGACCCATTCAGTTGCGTGGTCCCAACCATGTAAACTGCTGACATAATTAGCAACTATGCTTTTGGGAAATGCACCCCAGGGTGCTGCATTAGGCTTTGTGTTTCCACCCCTTCTTTGTCGAAGACTGAAGACAAAAGTTGATGTCCGTGCTTGGCCACACAAATCTTTGTCCATGAAAAAGCCCTTTTTGTCTGTGCTGATAAGTCGTCTGTGATTGGGTGCTGACCTTAACAGCTAAAGAGGTGCCGGGCTGACTTTAAAAGGGGGACATCATCATTTTTTCCTGTCTTGCCCTTAGCTATACTAGATAACCAGTTCTTAGCAAGTAATATTGCTTCGAAATAGACAGTGGCTGTCATTGGACTTGGAAACCCTGTCTAATGTCCTTTGTAGACAGGGTGCCTTTGTGCTGGGGAATTCTTAATAGGAGAGTTGACTTGCCAGGGTTATTGATTTACAGCAGACTCATCGCTGAAGAGTAAACCGTAAACAGATTATCATCGCCATCACTGTCCTGCTATCACCCAACGCGTTTGTATTATTCTCTACTCATATATCTGCTTTCAGTCACTGCTTTTCCACCAAAGGTCACAGGGATTCAGTGTCAAAGCTGCTTGATGGGACAGAAATACATCTTGAGACCCTTTCACACACATTGTCAAACAGAGAGCTCAATGGACTCTCTAAATCACCTGAGATGCATGTCTTTGGAGTATGGAGGCAGGGGGGAGGGTCTGAAGAGGACTACCTACAAATACAAGGGGAGAGTATGCAAATTTGGGCAAAATTCAAGCCCAAAAATTGGTATGCTACCTCTATGCAGATATAATAATATAGATCAGTGTTTCCCAATCCGATCCTCTGGGACCCTCAGACAGTCCACGTTTTTGCTCCCTCCCAACTCCCAGTAACAACTGATATAAGGGGAATATTTGGGGCAGTAACTTCAATAAATTACCCAGGATACTTAACTAGATAATAAAAAGATATATGCTGACTAGCTAATGTGATTCAGTTCTAGTAACTGTGTTAGATATTAATAGATTTTATAGCTTTATTTAGCATGTTACTCTGATATACTAGCTAGGTGGTTTATAAACAGTGACACGGGTACCTTTAAGGGTACAACTGCTTGTCACTGGGGCTGTACCCTCAAGGGTCTGCCAGTTGTACCCTAACTGTAGGTAAATGTACCTGTAAGGTACAGAAATGGACTCTGAGGAATATTTGTGTACCACTGGGGTACATTAATGTTGTTTGTCTAAATGACCACAAGAATGGTTTAGTAATATATTACCAGTAATTTAAAAATGTGGTAGGCTATAAGTTTATTTATTCAGCTTCATATCATTTTAGCGTATTTGATTCCCTTTGCATGTTGAGCTTAGCACATGCTAAGACAGGGTCCTCATGTAGAAGACAGACCCAGCTAGTACATCTGAAATTAAATATTTCTGTTTCTAGAAGAATAGCAGTGGATCATACAACACATTTCCAGGAACATCTTAAGGTGTGAGTCCTTTTTATTTGGGGCAATATGTCATCTATAAAGAGAAAACAGGAGCCAGTGTAGACATATGTGTGTCGTAGGCAATGATGTTCTTAGATGATGTCGTAGATCGTAGGCAATGATGTTCTGGTCCCTGTTGGCCCTCCCTGGCTCCAACACCATCCCGCTTTCCATATAAATGAAGAAGCTGGTACTTCCTTTATTACTGTGTACTACTCTGTCCCAGAAGCCTTACTCCCAGTTACATACATTTAGGACGGAATTTAATAGTCTCGCTAAATGCATGAATGATAACTGCTCCCATAATCATGGCCTCACCACACATGGCTCTGTCCTTTTGGGACCAACAACTGCGCTCGTAAAAGAACTCAGATAAAGTCTTCATTGCCTGTTTTCTACCTCTGGGGTATTAGTTCTTTGAAAAGAAAGCCTTCAGTTCATGGAAGCATGAAATATAATAATTACGTATTCATTTATCAATCCGTGTTGACATGATTTTTTGTTATCTGAAGGTCTTTTTACTCCGGAATATGTAAAACCTCAATGTTAGTGACTAATTAAGCAAAAATAAAAAGCACAGTATCAGGCTAGCTGCCGCATTGGACTCATAATGTATGTTTGCTGGACTCCTACAATTATCTTCATGTTGTTTCTCATCAGTTTGCTGGCCTCTGGCTGCTACAGTACATCTACATTTTAGCATGAAGGTCTCTTGCCTTTTTGGAAGGCATCTACATCCAGGATTTATTAGCGAGAAATAGCTAATTGGGGAAAATATATTTAGATGAACCTCTCTGAACCTCAGACTATATTGTCAAGAGAGATATTAGACTGGTGTGCAAAGTCAAACTGCAGAGCCTTCAAAGCGTGACTGCAATTGTCAAGGGAATCTCATACTGCATATTTAAATTAATGCTGCTTTTAGTGGCATCTAAGTGTTTAACTAAACAAGTTTACTGCTGAAGATGTTTATTTAAAAGAATTGGCATTTACTTTCTTTTTCAATTTAAAGCTTTGAGGTGCGTAGGTGCCACAGCTATATGTTTCAACATTAAAGGCCCCTTGAAGTTTGAAAAAAGACTCATGGAATTGATAAATACGAGGAAATATGTAGTTTAAGTAACAAAAAACAGATGTTATTTTGAAAAATAAATCCACCCATCCATCCATCCTTTAACTGTTTATTCGGGTCAGGACAAAAGGGATTTTGATTATTTATGTATATTAATGGTTAATGAACTTATGTTGATTTTTGCCACACGCTGTAAGAACTCTGTTGGGTTTATTACAGTAGCGCTTTAAAAATTGTTGAACTGCAAGCAATTAATTTATCCAATAGTGCTTCTGTGGCAGATATCTTGAAAGTTGCCATACCTTATATCCTTGCAGCTTATTTGTTTGCAAAGCAAAATATGGAACAGGTTTTTTTACATCCGAAATGGATGACATCAGTATGGAAATGGCACTGCAGGAAAAATCACAATCACAGCAGCTAAATTGTATATGTGAGTATTTGTGATATGTATGTTTCTCTGATGTGAAGAATCTCGGCAAATATAAATGTGATACACAGAAATGGATACATATTTAATGACATATTTAAAAATGTAACAAAACAACATATGAGGCCTTGCAAGCACGTTGCATGCAAGGTAAAAATAATAAAAATAAAATCACAATAATGCAGAGGAAATGAATAAAAGGAGATGAATAATGAAATGAACTTGTGTAAAATAGCTACCTGAATCAAAAGGAACACTGTGGCAGGAGCAAAGATGTACTGGGAACACACACACACACGCACACACACACACACAGACACACACACGTGACTCTGGATGTGTGAATCTACCCCTCCGTTTCTAGGAACCACTCCCCCAGTCTGAGCTGCATCCATCTGGAACTCGGTTCCACAGGCCACTTACTGACGGCTCAGAGGAGGAAATCACGGGCAGCAACACGAGTAGCAAAATCAACATGAGAGCCAGCAATGTTCCGGGGGACCTTAAAAGAAAAGGTGGCACTAACTAACTGCCACTGTATTCTCAGAGTGTCCTTCTCCCAGTACAAGGTTAAAATACTTCGTAACAGTGTGGCCGTTACCACAGACGCAGAAAAATACACCACTGCAGAACTCACTTACTCCGTGTTATTGTAATTGCACTTTGTTGCCATTGATGGCCCTCTGAGAAACCAATGTGACACAAAACATTTTAAATTAAACAGATATATGTGCCCCATAAATAGTGATTACGACCCCCATAAATCTCCCTCCATCTCCGAGGTTTGGTTCTGCAACTGTGGACACAAGACTTTTCAGGTGCTTGGGTCTTTATGTGAAAATCATTCGGTGGAATTCTCCCAAGCATGTGTTATTGTCCTTATCCATCACAAATGCAGCTCTTCCTGAACACAAATTCATTCAAGATGCAGTTGCTTGGTAACAGCAATGCATTGCTGGGTGACTTTGATTGCTTATTAATGTGATTGATTTCACTTCAGTTTGTAATCTGAAACTATCCTAAAATCATTTAATTACACTGTTCATCTTTTTTGACCTGTCGAATAAAAACTCTTTCATTCTCATGAGCTGGGTAAAGGGCGAAACATTTCAGTCACTCAGGATGTCATCTCTCCTGCAGGCTTTAGAGTTCATTTTTTAAGTACTGACTTACCCGATGATCAACAACCATGCAGTGCCATTAGAAAACAAGTAACAATTTATACCTTTAAGGGTACAACTGCTTGTCACTGGGGCTGTACCCTCAAGGGTCTGCCAGTTGTACCCTAACTGTAGGTAAATGTACCTGTAAGGTACAGAAATGGACTCTGAGGAATATTTGTGTACCACTGGGGTACATTAATGTTGTTTGTCTAAATGACCACAAGGTATCGACAACACATGACTCGTGAGCACCGCTATTGCTCAAATGAATGTTAAACCACCAGGCACATTTCATAGTTACTTCATACAGCATTTGATAGCTAGTAATGATTCGAATCGGGGACTGAAACTGGCTGTCGACTAATTTCACTATATACAGCATGTCCTCTTCACATGCGGCATTGAGGAAGATTTGGTCAAGCATCATACAACCGTTAGTCTTCAAAACACTTCTGGCAGAACACCAGGTGGATAAACTTCTAACGTTGCCCTGCTTAGATCTGACCTAGTCTGCCCAAACCTTTGGGAGCAGCTTTTGGGAGGAACGTCTGTTCCCTAAATCTAAAAACAGGAGCTACCAGCACAGCTGTCCTGTAAGCAAGGCAGCCAGCTAATAACAGTGACCTTACGATACCCTAGCCTGTTTTCACCTAGAAGGCCGCTGTGAATTTCCGTACTCTGGACACTAGCAGCTTTTTTTATTTATTTATTTTTCTTATTTACAGTAATGGATTTAGGTTGTGATTCACACATCCAGGGTTAAAGGTTTGAGTCGTAGTTGTACTCTGTGTGCGTGGAGTTTGCATGTTGCTTGCAACCTGTTGTCTGTAGTTGAAAAAAACTAGGTCATGTGAATTTAGCGTCTCTCGATTGCCTATATTGAGTGTATGTATGTGTGTGTGTTTTCCCTTCAACAAACTACCATCAGGGTGATTCCTGTCTCCAGGGTGATTCCTGGCTCTCTGCTGTCTGGGATATGCTTGATCCTGTCATGACCCAGCAGTGTGCTTATAAGATGGATGGATGGATAGCTAAGGATTTACATTTTTTACAGCAAGCATCTTGAAATGGATGCACACTTTCATGTACCCATATCTAAATATACAGGGTACAGACTACTTAAATAAATGTTAACAGCATAAAGTGAAACCAAGCATTTGTCCTTTAAATGAAGGCTTTACATTTATTTCACAGACACTTTTCGCAGCCAGAGAATTAGGATCAGCAAGCACCCCTGGAGAAATCGAGATTAAGGGCCTTGCTCAAGGGCCCAGTATAGATCCCACTATGCTAGCTATGGGATATAAACCAGTGACCTTCCAAGTCCTAATCTACAGAAGACAATAGAAGTTTTACATACAAACTTTTTGTTATTTAAAGGTGGTTTTTCCACAAAGACCTCACAGGGCTGCTGTCACAGTCATAGGACAAGCTAGGAATGCGCTCAGTGTCTGTGAGCAGCGGAAGTTGCCGTCAGGCGATAAGCTTGATGCTCATCAGCATCTAATAATGTAACAGATTTAAACAGCTGTGGAGGAAAGCGTAATGGTAGGGCTTCCACCAGAGAAAAGATTAACACTTTTCTATAAGCCTCTGGACTCTGCAGCACGAAAGGGCCGTGGGAAACCAACACTTCGGTGTACACAAGTATGATGCGAGCCAGTGCCTGTCCCTACAATTGCTCATTGAAAAATTTGTGATGGCCTATGGTTGAATCTGATTGGGCCAGTAAGGTGCCCCCCCCCCCCCCCCCAAGGAACAGGAGGGGCGTGGCAAGGCAATGTCTTCTTGTCCTTGTACAGATTTCCCTCACCTGGGGAGCATCTGCCAGACAGACGACCAGCTTGAGGAGAAAGATGGCAATCTGATCTGCAGCGCTGCTTTGGGAGCTTTCGAGAATCTGCAGAATGTCTTCCTTAATACCACCATGAGCCGCAGTCAAGGACAGCAGAAACGGCTGGAAACTAGGAGCTGGAGGTCAAAGAACTAAGATTGGTGATGTCTCACTTGAATTAGGATTCTCTTTTCACCGTGTATTCTTTTAAGTTTTTCCCAGATTTACAGGGTGGCTGTCCAGCCCAGAATTCTTCAAACATCTCGCATCCCATTACGCAACATCTACATGACACACTGTTGATATCCACCCTGAAATCTGAAGCGACACTGTGTTTATTTTTACTGTTGATTTTTTTTGTGCTTTGTACTGCTGGTATGTAATCGAAGGATTGATGGGGTCGTCCTGTGGCACACAGGCTCTCGAAAAACAAGGACGACAGACCTGTAAACATTTCATTAGCGTTAGAGATACAGGGGGCGCTCGTCCCCGTCCGGACGCCTCCCCGACTGCTAGCTGTCACACTCGCATCTGCACCTGAGTGTAAATATAGAAGTCGTTGACCTGAATTCTCTACTGCGGCTTGCAGGAGGCTGGCTGTCAGACAGATATACATCCCTACATTATAAGTAACACGGGCAAAGCGAGCTGGGCGTCTCCGATACAATAAGCCGGTGAGTAATAGCGGCATCAGGCCCAGCATAGCTGTGGATTTTCTGGGCGGGAAAAAGGCCCCGCCTCCAAGCTGGTGAAAACCATCTATTCATTAGCCGTGTGAGTAAAGACAAATACTTGGCATTAACATTTGCATGGCACCCGTGGATTTCTGGGATAATGCAGTTTCAGCTGCGGCACCGGTCAGAACGTTGGCCAGCCCACTGGCGGCCGTGTTGTGGTTAAATAAAAAAGAGGGAACCTTACATTTAAATCATCTCCCCCTCCCCTTGATCGGGAAGAAGGTGCTCTGTCATTTGTTATGTCTCTCTTTTAAGTAGGTGCTAAATCACTGGATGAACAGAGATACGGAGCAAAGGTTTATTTGAATTTGGCCCGCATGTGCTTCCTCGCGCTACCGTGGCTCTGCGCGGCGCAGCCAATCATCTCACTCCGAGTGGTCACCTGATACACAGAATGTCTGTTATGCTAGAGCATATTCAAGATTCCCGAGTTTATTGTCGTATGCACAATAAACAGTCAGCTACATTATACCAGCAGGGCTCAATACTGTCCCTGGTGCCCCGCCTACTAAATGTTTTACATTCCAACCCTACCTTAATCAGGCTTATATGGTCCTTAACAGGCTAATAATGAATGTGGCAGGTTGAAAGCAGTGTGGGTTGGAATGAAAACATTCGGGGGGGGGGTGTGACAGGAGCAGGACTGAAAACTACTGCACTATACTGTACCATCCCCTGCGAGGTCTCCTGACCACTGGCACACACAGATTAAACGCGAAAGACAATTTAAGGTGCTTCATTTAGACAATAAACATGAGTTCAATTATCACAATAAATACAATTAACCCTCCGCACTGCGACTTTTCCCATTGTGGTTTTGATATATTGTGGAATCAACATAGGATATTGAATGAGAATTTTTTCGGGAGTTTTGCGAAAGCCACAGTAACTTATAAATGTATAAAATACGAGCTGGCTTGGAGGAAGCCAAGTGCGCTCCCGGCAAGCCTCTCGCGTGATTTCTCGCAGGGACCTCGCAGTGATCTTTGTACCTTCTGCTTCTTGCATCTTTTCACTTTGCTTTGCTTGACTCACATGCTCACTTCGCTCGCCAAGGAGACCAGCTCGCAGGAGGCCTACGTCCATAACCCCCCCCCCCCGCTTTGTGGAACGGTCGACTGTATAACAATAAATTTAAAGACCAGCAGTGGTTTTCTGGGCTGAAATGTCCCTGGCAGGGTCCACGGCTGCATGTGCTTGTGTGGGGAGCCAGAGATGATGCGGGACAAGGCTGTACGTGTGTTCCCTCTGTCCCACTTCTGGGTACAAAGAGGAGATCACTAGCTGTGAAGATGAGACTTTCCACTTTGATTAACGTTTCTCAGATTTTTTTTTCCGTGTGAAATTGTCTTTGAAAATCTGACAGAAGGCTCATTTGGAACTAAAAATAAGATCGTTGCAGGGCTTGGGAGAAGTCTCACTTCATCTCTGCATGTGCTCAGGATGTCTTGGGATGAACTCCTGTGAGAGAGCAAGTGTTCATAACCCTCACCTCCACTGTTCATCTGACTTATACTACAGCTTCAATTAGTTTTTACTGGTGTCATTGAAAACTTTGGTAACACCTTAATTAAGGCTCTGTTTTTAGTAATTTCTAAGCACATTCATAACAAATGTTAACAATGCATAATGAACATGACAATAATGTGTTTGGCCTTTGATAAATATTTATAACCATGTTTATAATTCTTTATGAATGCATTACAATGCACTATGAATGTGTTTTATAAATGACTAAGAACATGGCCTTAAGTAAAGTGTTACAGAAAAGTTTCCATTCAGTTTGATGCGCCAATAACGTCTGGGAAAAATAATATGACGACAAAGTTAAAATCAAGATGTATGGTTTTTCACTTTTAAAATAATGTTAACCAAAATGGTCATTTTAAAAGAAAAAGATGTTTATGTCGTGGACAGGTTTAACTAGAGGAGATGACTAGGTCATTATTCACAAGACAGATAAATCAACGTAAGTGTCAAAGTCTGACTACTAACTTGAATTTCTTAAAATGAGACATTAACTGCCTGTCATTCTTTGACTGCTTCGTGCACGCACACACACACACACACACACACAGCTAAGACCCACCTTCAGAACCATTTACAGGGTGGACAAGGTATTCATTCTCTTGTTAGCTGTAATGAGTCTGCCAGTTCCACTCCTTTCTCATTACCAGGGTGTTTATACCCACATAACTGCTACTGACTGGATATTTTCTGGTTATCGCACCTTCCTCTGTAAACTCTAGACACTATTGTGTGAAAATCTCAAGGTGGTGGCTGTTTCCGAGCAGCTGAGACCATCACGTCTGGCACCAGCTATCACACCGAGTTCAACATCACTTTGATTGAGTATCTCAGCCGTTTCAATGCTGAGCCGAAAGGGAAGTGAACCTATGGCCGTGTGTATGCGGTGTGCGTTCAGCGGCAGCCACAGGTGTCTGGCTGAGGTGCAGGGACAGGAGTACGGGTGAGAAGGAGAACCTTTGCATTAATGAGCAGATGTACCTAATAGTGGTCACTGAGAACTAAAGTTCTTGAAAAAAAAATTCAAGCAAAGTTTTCAATTTCACTCATTTCACTCATTTTTCAATATATGGGTATGAGCCTGTGTGAAATATATTTACAACTCCAGCCTGGATCTTCCCTGCTTCTGAAGGGCATCTTTCTTGCTTTATAGGTCTTCAGTCCTGTTCCTATGAGTCTGTTACGAACAGTCCTAGCAGTGCACTTCACACCACTTAATGTTTCCCATTCATTTTGAAATGTCACTTAAGGTCATCCTCCGATTTATGAGGCACTGCCAGATAAGTTGACAGTCGTCCCTGCCATTAGAAAGTCTCTTCTGCCCTCTTCCTGGCTGGTTTTTGGTTATCGCCAGTGTCTCCTGCTTCGCCTTGTTCTTGTGGACTGCTGTCTTAGAAACTTTGAGCCTGGAAGCAGCCAGCCTCACAATGTAGCCTTCTGCCAGAAGAACCAGGAATAAATCAGGATTTATAAATGAATATTTGTTTAAAACAGAGTGGTCTCAGTTTTTTCCAGAGCTGTTTATCTACACATAATACATACACTACATATATAATATGTATGTTTATATGAGATGTATATGTATAGCTGTGATCCTGTAATTCTTTCTAACATCACCCATGTTTTTTAGTTTTTTATTTATCCATTTGCCTTCTGTTCCATCCTGTGTTTCTTCTGACTGCAGGTACAAAGTCAAGTGTTAAAAGTCTGCAGAAGACCTCACATGTACATACTTGCTATAGCGTGCCGTGGTGCAAGCAAGGAAATGAGGGTGATGATGAGGGTGACGATCCACGGTTCCAAGACAAAAGGGGTTTAACAACACTGAACACGGAGGAAAAACTACAAAATAAAAGGGACCACGAGGGGTCACAACTAAACATGAGGAAAAAAACAGCTAAAAAGAACAGAACTAGGAGATACACATAGTAACAAACCATAATAAGTCACTAAGGAAAGGAACACTGGCAGGCACTGAAACACAAACCGACAACTGGCTAATGAGGGGGCAGGTGTGGCATATGAGACAATTAACCAATAGCAAGGGTGCAGGGAAAACAGGCAACAGGTGGGGTAACTTACAATAATGAACACAGGACTAAGAATTTTACAAACACTGTAACTAAGTACTAATCACACACTGGGGACTTCTACACTAAGAATAACTAGCATAGAACCAAAAGTAACTAGACACACGCAGGGCAAACCTAAGACCAGGAAACCAAAATAGAACATACCAAAACACAGGGTAAACAGAAAACTAATAAATACTAATAACAGATGAGGCCAGCCTCAAACCTATAACAAAAGGAACAACAGTCTCTGAGTTATATGCTCAACACACTGAGCTATGTGGTGGTCCAGGGGGCAAGGAGAACACGTAATGGTTGAAGGACTATACAACAGAAAGGGGGACAGGCAGAATGAGCAGCACTGCCTACTGGCTAAACAGGGAAAGGTCACAGAATGTGGGGTCAGACATTTAGTTTTGTCTTGAATCGTGTTGCATCTTGTTATACCTGGACACGACTAATTCCTCATACTGTATGTTTCACATATTTGGCTAATAATGATCTTTCTGCTTCTGATTTGTTACTTAATGCATTCTGGGAGAATATTAACTACTTGTTCTGTGTGTGTTGTACACATTGTTTTTACACTAGGGTATATTTTAATCCCTATTCTGTCTGAGAACATGCATAACTTCCATAACTACATGTCCGAAACACAAGCCAGTACAAAGTGCTCTGTATCCCTCAGTAAAAACATCCATCCATTATGCTGCCAACTGCTTATCACGATCGGGGTCAGTAGAAACACAAATCCGAGCCAAAATGAGCCGCTGAGCTATTTCATTCCCGGGGAGGCCTTCCAAGCCCCCAAGGTTGCACTGGCTAAGGTGCTGTGCGCTAAATTACAGATTGATTTTACAGGGAGAAGGAAAAACATGGGGCAAGCAAAGATGTTTCGCATCAAGGGTTTTTCCCATTGAGCTGAGACATGACAGCGTTGCACACCTTATTTCGGGAATCCATTACCGCCACATCCGTGCCTTTGTGGTGCCGTAGGAGCGAGGCGGGAAACACCTGCATGCTTGTTGTTGTCACGCTCGTGCATTGCTTCAACGTAGCCCATTTTCAGGGTGTCGGTACAGGATCTTCAAACGCTTTTTCTGTACTCCATTTCTCCCCCTGCACAACACAAAGTCTCTGTGGTGATGGGCAGGCGTTTTGGCTAAGTGACAGATTCCGACATCATGGGAAGCCTGTCTGTGATATCCAATCCAGTACTTCTAGCTTACCCTGTTCATGAATAATTAATGGACCTACCACTCTTGGAGAGGTACTCGAAAATCTCTCCATTGAGAACAGATCCATTTCTGTTTACTTTTTTTATGGAAAAGACAGAAATGATTTGCATTTAGAAGATGGCGCTTATGCATTTATTCATTCATTTGTTTGGCAAGTGGACGCTTCGTTAATGAAAGAGGCATGGCCACTTACCTCTATAAAAGTGCAACGATTTTGTGATTACTTCAAGTTCAGTTTCTTGTCAGAATTCTCTCCTCTCGGCGACACCGTCTCCCATTAAGCACCCCTAGTGATGGGTGCTGGAATTACTTGTAAAACAGAAACGTACCAGGAATAGGAGATGGCCTCTCTGGTTCACATTGTGTGAACAATGGCCACTGTTGGAGGCTGGTGCTCCTCTCGTTTGACTGACAGAGCCAGGGTTGTGTGGCAGTTCATGACTGATGTCTCTGTCACACTACTATCATAATGACACTGCAGTGATTTCTATTGGGGGTTTCGCAGTGGTGCAGTGCTGTCTCCTCTGGGACCTGGGTTTGTGTCTCCATCAGTTTGCTTGTTCTCCCTGTGTTGTTGTGGGGTTTTTTCCAGGTTCTCCAGTTTCCCCCGACAGTCCAAAAACATACTGAGGCTGATAGGAGTTACCAAATTGTCCATAGGTGTGTGTGTGAGTGTGAGTCGTCCAATTGGTTGGTGCCCCATCCTGGGTTGTTCCCCCCTTGCGCCCATAGCCTCTGATATAGACTCTGGACCCCCTGTGACGCTCAACAGGACAAGCTGTTTCAGAAAATGGATGGATGATTTCTATTGATATTTTGTTTTTTAGCACATTTTTATAACTATTCAGTACATGCAATATCTATCAGTACCAGCTACCAATACAATATATGCACCTATAATTAAAAATAAAATATCCTTATGGGAAAACAATGCAGGCAATAAGCACAAATCCTGCAGCATGTCTTAGGAATAACAAGAATAACAGAAGGTGCAAATCTTTATTGTAGAGTTCACAGTGGTATTAATTCCTTGATTTTCTTCATCCTGGATGTATCTTTTTGCATTGATACTAAGCTCATGTGGTCGAAAATAAAATGTACTTTTAAATATGCTGACAAAGAATAAACTGACCTTTAAAACAACAGATGCAAGTACAATATTTTTTTTTGCTAAAACTTTCTGCTCAATCAAGCACTGGACACAAGGCAGAACCTTGTTTATGCACAAATTTCAACTTCCAAGCCCAAGCAAAATGTAAAAATCTTGTTCCTGCTACACAAATCACAATTTTCTGAAGAACAATGGGGGGCACAAAAATCACTGATGGGAACCATCTGTGACATATTTCAGAGTCTGCGATGTAAAGAGGCAAGTTTTGGCACATGGAACTTCCTGTCCATGTTAAAGGGGAGGTTTGTGTATGGCAGACATGTAACAGATGGAGAAACTAATTAAGGCCCATGTTTTTATAAGGCACATTATTAACTCTGCTATAGAATCACGCAGCGTTTAGTCATCAGGCCCCCCCCCACCCCGTAGCCTTCAGCTTTTTCCTGCCTCAGCAATATCTGCAGTCACACTCTGCTTATTCAGTGGCGGATTTACCGCAACGCGGCGGTCCGTCGATTCCGATTTCTCGGGTGGCTTAAGTCATCTCGCCCTCGCAGTCTCCCATATTATTATTGTTATTATGATTATTATTAAATCACATAGGTGTACATGGTAGACATCAAAAGGTCCGAAAAATCTACTAATGCAAAGATTAACACATATTCATATACTTTTTGAAAACCACCACAAGATATCATAGTAACATTTATATCCCATGCTATGAGATATTATTATATATATATATTGAATACTGCATACAGTAACTTTATATACATTCTGCTGTACAATTTAGTTTTATTCATTAGAAAACCGATTATTTGCTTCATCTTCATATATCATCCAATCTTCATGTATTTTTCATATCAAAATAATGCAAATTCACACCCTGTAATCTAAACCTGCTTGACATACAATCAAATCCAGTACATTAACAACCACACCACCTGCTGTTTCCCACACAGTCCTTCTGTGGTAACCATGGCAATACAATAAGGTCATGGCTTCCCTTGAAAACTGCAGTCTCATTACAGAACTTGTTCCTCGAGACAGAGCTGGCTGGTCAGCAGGAAGCTGAAACGAGGATGAAATAAGCTGCCTGTGCCTCTTGCTGCACGTTTCCAGGTGAGCCCCACTGTTCAGGCCAAAACTGAACAGCTCATTTAGAAGGTCTCACCCTTCCAGATGACATAGGCAGTGGCCCTAGTTAACCGTACTCCCTAACCAAGGCAAAACATCAAAAATCACCAACCCACCACTGTCTCAGAAGCCATTCACCATTCAGGAATCAATACCACTGTCATACAGACATGGCGTTATGCCGCTCTGCTCTCAGAACATCTACAGTCAGGTACCCACCAAGGACAGAGTTTCACAATGATCTTCGCTCATGCCGACTCCAACAGCACCTCCTCAATGAGGCACAGGAGGAGTCCCGTAGCCGTGTGGACCCACATAGTGCTGGGCTGCCTTTCGAGACGTCGGTCATTCCAAATGCACATGTAACCGATTCAGAACCCAGAAACCTTGCAGTTCTTGCTGCACTCAAATCACATTCTGCCACTTACTATTATATCTAGTTCAAGTGCACTTCTGATGTTTTTTGTAATGCTTTCCATTAACTGTACCTCCATAATGTATTTATTACATATTCATATAACATTCGATGCTCCTTCATGATACACCTTCATAATGCATTCATAGAACATTCATAAGCAGCATGTAAGCATACCTTAACCTATACCTATACTGTACACCCTAACATATCTTAATATACATTAATAACAAGCATTATATGATTATACGATTGTAATGCTTGTTATTATCATGTAATGTTTGTTATTAATGCATATTAAAGCTGCTACTTATGAATGTACTACGAATGCATTATAAAGGCATTATGAAGGCTGGGTGAATGTAAAGCGCTTCCTACTTTTCTTGCCCATTTTCAAAAGTCTTAGCTGTCTCAATATTTTAAGCCCTCCCTTAACAGTTGAAATCAATAAGGGATAATGGCTGTCACCTGGATTCACCTGCTCAATCTAGGGGCCTGTATTACAAAGCAGGATTTCTTGCTTACCCAGATAAGTAGTCAGATTTAAGGTACCCTGGTTAAAATGGACTGTATCTTTATTTACTTACATTTAGTAAAGACATTTTACCTTAAATCCGACATGTTATCTGACTAAGCAGGGACAGTGTCCCTTTCGTTAACCGATGCATTGATTCCAGTAAGTGAAACTACACTGCACCTGCATTATTTATGCTTTATATAGACTGTGTATTAATGATATCATTCCTGATTTTACTGTACTGTATGTAAGTGTAATTTTATGGTTAATCTGTCTCAGTAGGTTATTTTTTTGGGTCTGAGAACATTCAAAAAAATTTTTTCCGAATAAATTAACAGTAACTGCATCTTTGCTTTACACCATTTTGGATTATGGAAGGTTTCGTAGCAAAGTTCTCTCGGACGGCACAGGGAACCTTTGTATGGATTATTCATCATGCTGAGTGTCAAAAATAAGGAAAACAATAAATTCAAACCAGCTGACATAAGACCGAGTGTGTGCAGCTCATTTATACTGCAGAATTAACCTGTAGCCTCAGGTTTTTTAATTGTGAAGATTGTAGTCAAAAAACTTCTAAAAGTGTCCTGAGAAACTCATACCATTCCCCATCCATTTGCTTAGACCCAAGACGAGGTCACCAACCATGGCAACTATCAAGAAAAAACTGCAGTTCCCTGGTGAGATTAAGGAGTCTGGTTTGCTGCAAAATAATAAGCATTGGTGTTGGTTATCAGAGCGAAACACTGCAGACCCAACATGCCCCCACGTGATGATTTATTATGCGAATGAGACCATCTTTGTCCTGTAGACTAACAAAGTCTCACAGGTCCTTTGTCGTAGACTCTCGGGTGTCTGATTTTTACACTTGTTAGTGCCATTTTGGAAGGAAAAGAAAAACACATTATCACATCCCCCCCCATTCTCATTAATTTCCAACTTTCCCAGAGCACCAACCCCAGCACCCACCCCCAATGATTTTATCAAGCTTTACCTTTTCTTTTCCACTGATGGTTGGTTGACTAGTATGTGTGTGTGTGGGTGTGAAGGTGAGCATACCTTTGGAAATCATGAGTAAAATGTAATGTATAATAAACAGATGTTCTCCAAACCCAGGAGATTCCACAATTATTCAGATCGAAGACCACACACTGAATTATAAAGTGTGCATGAGGGGGAGGTGTCTCGTAATTTTCCTTTTAACATCCTCAGGAAAGAAAGAATTGCGGTAATTAAAGAACTTCATTTTGAACAAAGTCACCGTAATGCAAGCTCGCCTTTAAATTAGCACTCCAGTTAGCGCGCTGGATGTTTCCATATTTCCAAGCTACTCTTGCTGTAATGAGATTGCTCTCCTCAACACAACAAACTCATTACCATCCCGTGCTCTTTCCTACAGAATCGCACGATACCAGTGGGGCTGCGCTCTATGAACTCGGAACGGCAAACACCGCGCTCTGAGTTTAGAGACGCGGCTCGCTTCCATCTTTCGTTTCCACCAGGGAATAATTATTGATAATTCATAAGAAAAGCTACAAAGTAGGCTGCACCTTTGTCTAAAATGACTACTGCATTAAGAAAGCTGGTGCCCAGTATGCAAGAACTTGGCATGAACTTGTGGGAAAGACTAGTAGCTTGCATTATGATGTTGGGGTGGGGGGGCACTTCTACTCTTCTTGGGATGAAGAGTCAGGTGACTGAGTTAAACTGATTCCCCCCACCAAATGTTTTGTGCATATAGGCAAACCAACAACACTGCTGACTTCATTTTGTTTGTTTGTATCAAACCATCTTCTCCGTTTTACTGTTTCTCTTACTCTCACACTTGCCCCAACCTCATTTTTTGTTCAAGCTTTTCCTCGATGAACTATTCCACGCTGGTGAATCGCCTGTCCAGATACCTGATCCTGGATCAGAATTCATGCAACTATACAGCACACATCTTCCATCCTGACCCATAGTAGGACATTTTGCTGGAGCTGATCTGGGCTGAAGACTTTGCTTTGGGGGGAGGGGGAGGCCCCCACAGCAGAGCGCCCTGAGTTGCAGTGCAGTTACTGCGCCCTCATTGCCATGCTACCTGCGAATGATCGTTTTTACATAATGCTCTGGTGCTATTAAATCTGCATTCAGCTGCTTCCAGGATGGTGCATCATTATCGGCCAGCTTATCCGATCCTTTACAAGGCTTTCCAGGACCTGCTGTTATGGCCTTGTTGATGGAGATAAAGCACTTCTAGTTAATACTCAAGCCACACAGGGCGAATACTAAACTAGCATGTTGCATGAAGACTATGTAAAAAAAACTGCTCTCTGTGTTGCAAGGCCAGATTTCTGAAATGATACTTGTAAGGTCCTGACTCTTTACTTAGGAAGAGTTCGTTTTGAATCAGTTGTTACATAATAACACTTATTTAAGTTCAAGTGATACAACAACATTGCATAGAGAATCGCTGCTGTGGGTCTCCTAGACTACAGGCACAATCGTTACCTTGAAACATGTAGTAGACGGAATGAGGGTCATGTGATGTGACTGCGTTATGGAAAATGACTGTGCACCAGTGCTGTGACCGGCAGCCAGTCTGCCTCTATAGAGCTGCTGGGAACAAAACTCTGAATGCTTTTGTGTCGAAGAGCAGACTGCATCCAAGTGCTTTAATGGTACGATCATAGTCAAAATCCAGGATGCGGGGATCTGGACTAGGCAGGTAATACAGAGTTTAAAAAAAAAACTGAAACAAGTCAGAAAGCAGGGGGTATTTTTACTGGTCCAGATGGTATTAAGATCAAAGGAACAAAGAAAATTTGGGAGGGACATAGTGAGGTAGTGACCCTTTCCCGAAGATATTAAGGAGAAACTGAAGTTTTGTTAGAAGGGGGCATTTAGGTGTGAAAATCATGTTTCTTTCTTTAAGTTTCAAACACCATAAATGCATTGTTAAAAAGTACTGTGAGTGGTGCCTGAGTCACTGTCTGGCTCAGTTGCTGGGTGTGCAGCACAGAAATGGTAAAAATCCTGGCTGTGTGGGGTTTGACAAGCCCCTAGATGCCCGGGAAGAGACTCGCAGGTGCTGCTGTGCATTTGGGGAGCAGGTGGAAAGAGCCGAATGCTTAGGTGACCAATGCGCTTTTGTGGGATCCTTTAGCAAAAAACCACAGTCTTCACAGGAAATGGAATGTTGATAAAGAACATAACTAAACTGTTTATTTTTTTCAGAAATCGCTAAATACTTATCCATATGTATGTGTGAAATGTGCATAAATAACTCGTGAGAAGAACAGGTGAGCGGGGACTCAGTCCATTGCAGAAAACACGCTCAATTCAACTGGGACTTGAACATACATCCCTGCTTGTGTCAGGCTGCAGTACTACGCAGATCAATCTCATCATAAATGACATGTATGGTACAAACCACGTCGGCATCGAAGTGGAAACATGCTCATGTTTGCTCAGGCCTAAGGCTGTGGCCAAAGGGCTTCATTCACAGTCACTAGACAGACGTCTCCGCTGTTTCTCCATGGGAGTGAAATCAACCATAAAAAGACCAGTAAATGTAGTTTGCATAAGTGAGAGCAATAAAAGTAACTAATAGTAAACATTTAAAAAATTAAACGCATTTAAACGTCCATTTAAATAAGCTACAAGTACAAGATTTTATATCTTCGATATCTTTTATATTAGCAGTAAAAATGTATTATATTAATACACAGATGCAAAATTAAGATAATGCATTAGAAATTCACATTGCTTGGCACTGCTGAACAAAGTAATGTTAAACAAACAAATGACATGCTTTTAAATAAACAAATGATTGTTCTGGCAAGATAGTGTGTAATGTGTCACCATAAAAGGCTAATTAAAGAAGCTTCCCGGGGAGAGCGTAAACTCTCTATCAGGTGTATGCTCTTCCAGAGAGTCCTTAGGCACTCCGAGTGAGTCACAAACAGATGCGTGTGCTAGGGGCCGGTAAAAGGGGACCTGACGCAACGATGGCTGAGGGTTACGTGGGCTGTGGCTCGTCAAAAGGATCCTGTGTAGAAGGAGACAGGGAAAACGGTGCCTACTGAAGAGGTGCCGCTATGGGAAGGGATTAGACTCACGCTGCAAGCCATTGACATGACCGAGATGCCTACAGGAAATGACACATAAAAAATGCCGGTGGCATGTTCTCCCCATGTCGTTATGGGGTTTCCTCAGGACACTCCGGTTTGCCCCCACTGCCCAGAAACATGCTGAGGAGTTGCCACCTAGTCCATAGTGTAGCTGTGCCATGCGATGGGTTGATGCCCCGTCCTGGGTTATTCCCTCTTGACCTGTAACTTCTATGGATATGCTCCAGTCCCCCACGACCCTGTGCAGGATTAAGCAGGTCCTGAAAAATGGATGGATGGATGAAAAGAGGTAAGAGAATGAAATGCTAAAAAGGATGAAGAGTGAGCGAACATCAGGAAATGGTTACTGTCGGTAACACGGGTTATAGAACAGAAACAAACATATAGGTGACTTGGACTCACTGTCACACACATCAGGATTTTCTTTAAATTCTTAAATTCTAGGAAAAAGCTGGGCTTTTGATGGATGCCTATCTCCATTTCAACCTACACACTTCCTGTTTATACATACATTCGAGGGCCATTTCTGTGTGTCAGGGCAGTTCTGTTCTCGGTATACCAAGCAATTTGAATGTGACATAAAAACACCGGCATGAGAAATTCATATAAAAATAAAACAAAAATGGCCTCCTTTGCTCCTGTCCCTTGTGGGTTGTGCTTTGGGCTGTTCGACGAGCTGTGTGCACATCTGTTCTGAGCCAATCTGTCTGCAGCGTGTCAGTCCGGGCTTTGACAGTGAGCGGGCTGCCAGACTGTAGGACGAGATGTTACACTGGACATCACTGCTTTTCGTCAGCCCAAAAATGTACAAGATTTGACTCCTGTGTTTTGAAATCCCTTTTAGAATGAATTGATTCTGTAGCACTTTACATTAACTGCACCTTCATAATGTCTTTATAATGCATTCAGAGAACATTCATAAGCAGCACATAAGTATACCTTTACAGCTTTAATATACATTAATAACAGACATGATTTAAATCATATAATATTTGTTATTAATGTTTTTTGAAGTTGTTAAGGCATGTTAGGACGTTAAGGTATACTTACATGCTGCTTATGAATGTTCTTTGAAAACGTTTGAAAGATGCAGTTAATGTAAAGCCCTACCGATTCTGCTTTGTTAGCGATGAGTAAAGCCTTTCATGGCCCCACGAGTTTAACGTTTTGTCAGCAGACACTTCTGTCCAATGCAAAAACATCCCTTTTGCTCATTAATTAGTTACACAGTCTGCTGCACAGCAGTAGAACATTGGGACCCAGTCCAGGACCTTAACAAAGCCTTTTCATCACAAATGCGGGTCTTTAACGGCTATGCTACCTGCAATGCTAATAACAAAACAGCAGTCTACCGAGTTCCTCTAATAAAGAGACAGCTGACCCGGGAAGTGCCCAAAGCGAGGCCCTTTATCGCACATTATTACAGCCTTAGCGGACCTTCTCCCCCAACAGGTGGAATCGGCTGCTCCCCGAGAGGAAAGCCCAGCGTGCCGCAGAAAATTTAATCAGTGCTTAACGGCACAGCCGAGGAATGGAGGCGTCTGCTCTTATCACGGAGCGACGGAAAGGCTGAGGCACACACGGCTAACGCCATATGGTAGGATTCCCTGCCAGACAGCCGCTGAGCCGCGGCTTAAGTCGATTTTCAAATATTATTCACTATTTCTCTTCTTTGTGCTGTTACTCCTTCAGATGAGCCTGACAGATACCCAGTCACTTTCATACTTTTGGATCCGGCATTTGTTCTTATCTCTAGTGGCACACGAGTCACTTTTGTACAAAACCAGCAGTTCTGGTCCTCTTGGGTGCCTGCGATCTTCATTTCCATGAATCCGTCCATCCGACGCATGCTGCACAGTTGACGGGAATTAGACCAAGGAGATTCTAATTAAGTGTCTTTCTTTGGCCAACTGCGATGTCCACTGAGATTGTGAGGCTCCAACCTTGCGATCAGGCGTTCTTTTTTTTAAGTACTGTGCCTCCTTCTGGCTGTAGTGTAACAGGAGGAAACTGGATCTAGGGCTAATATGTACAGAAAAGATGCATGTACAATTAAGTGTGTCAGGAGCCAGTAGTAGGCTGGGTTGTGACCACATTCTGTAGTGTTGTCCTGCAGTTAAATCCCAGAGCAGACTGATACTCGTACAGTTGGGTCAGTGTAATCCGGCGGTAATTAAATCCCAGAGCACCCTGGGACGTGCAGAGTTAAGTCAGTGTTATTCTGCAGTAATTAAATCCCAGAGCAGACTGGAACTTGCACAGTTGGGTCAGTGTAATCTTGCAGTAGTTAAATCCCAGAGCAGACTGATACTTGGACAGTTGGGTCAGTGCAATCCTGCAGTAATTAAATCCCTGAGCGCACTGGGATGTGCAGAGTTCAGTCAGTGTTACTCTGCAGTAATTAAATCCTTGAGCAGACTGCAACTTGCACAGCTGGGTCAGTGTAATCTTGCAGTAGTTAAATCCCAGAGCAGACTGATATTTGGACAGTTGGGTCAGTGTAATCCTGCAGTAATTAAATCCCAGAGCAGACTGATATTCGCACAGTTGGGTCAGTGTTAAGCACTCACATGTTTCCTGACACAGTTTGACACAGTGCAGAAATGAAGTCAGACAGCTGTGGTTGGTTGTGTCTCTTTATATTACAAGCAGGCCTAGCTCTTACTGAACCTGAGATTTAGGTATACTGCTTTTGGGTAGAGAAGTGCCACACAGGAAAGGATGCCGAAACAGACAGAGCTGTAACTGAACTACAGCCTAAGCTCTGTTTCCCAAAAGGGGAAAAAAACTCCTCAGTCAATCTCCAATCCCCAGAAGGGAAGCAGGCACACAGTTTAGGCTCTGCAACAACCCAGAATGCTTTGTGAGTTGTAAGAATGACTTGGCAGGCTGTGATGTTGTCTCGTGGGTTTCCACCCCATGTCACTGTGACATCCCCCCCGTAGTCACGCTGCTCGGGTTAAAAAAACGCGCGACTCAGATGCCTAAGTGCGCGAGCTTCTCGAATCTCAGACTAACCATAATCATAATTGGATAAAGGCTATTGAAAATGGATTATCTAACGGAGCAGCAAATCGCAGACTTAGCCTTAGGACTAAATGTCTTTGTCACCATCACCAATAAACATTTCACACTCCTAAGGAAGAGTTTTCAAAAAGTGTCAAGAATTTTTATTTATATCTTCAAAATTTTTAAGCAAACAAGGACATGAGAGGGCTAAGAAGATTCTGGCCCTTGGCAAAATATTAATAAGAAATTCATTCGAGAAATAAAGAAGAAGATGTACAAATTCTGAAAATCCCCCTGTATCCAAATCCCTTAACAGCAATTGATGTTGAACACTTTAGAAAAGGGATTAACCCGATTCACCCCAGTTCTTATCTAGAAATGAGTTATATTGTGAGATACGTAATTACTTCAGATAAAAGCACCTTGTTCGGCAGAAAATGGAAGCAACGTCAAATGCGGCAGTCACACTGGCAATATAATCTGATTCATGCATTCGAGAAAGCATTTAAGTGTTCGTGCTCAAGAGTGTACCATTGACCGTTGGAATGATAAGGTTTTGCGTGACTTCCAGAGAAGACCATGTGGCATCGCGAATCAAAGCGGATCCTCTGTGAGTTCTAGAACTTTGCTTAATGGAAACAAACTTGCATTTTACCATCTCCTTTAATGTTTTCTTATGGATTACACCATATGGTTTGACGATTATACCTGCCTCCCCAGCCAATCCATGCCTCCATCGACAGCCTGCCTGTTTTAGATCATTAACGACCAAATGAGTAGTTAATTAGGGTGAGTCGATTGTGGAATATGGAGGAAGAACAGCAGCATAGTTGCAAAGGCTCTCAGAAATGCTGCATGTTTCTGTGGCTTCCGGGAACATATTTTGGCTATTTAGCCAATGGCAATTACCCTCGAGGCTCCAGATAAATAGCAAAAAACCTGTAAAAACATGAGGTATTCTGACAGATTTGCTCAGTCCATCCATCAATCAATCTCAATGTATTGAGTATACTGAGCATTTTTACAAACAGGTCTGTCACAGTGATTTACGGTAACCCAACAGGAATATGGGGATACACAACCAATTACTCCCTGACCATTTCGGAAGGCAACAGACAAGTCTGTGGCCTATAGTTGTAGGAAATGCCCTGATGTTGGAAACTTCAACTGTGTGTGTGTGTGTGTGTGTGGGGGGGGGGGGTCATAGTCTGCTGCTACAGTTTCTGGAGACATGGGAACAGAAGCAGGATAATCATCACAATGCTAGGAATTCATTCCATCTGGAGAAATGATTCACTTTTGGTCTTATTTATGACTTCATATAGGTTTTGTATGGAATATGATGAGGGCTGGATGGGATGCAAAAAGCCCGCAGCAAAAACAAAACAAAACAAATCAAATCACATTGCTTTAGCTCAGCTGGGAATGGACTGGATTAAATTTATCTTGCAAATAAAAGTTCCTAAATTCGCTCCATGTTAACATCAAATGAAAGTGGTCCTATTTGGCCTGGTTTTTGAAACACTGGAAACACTGAATTTTGGTTATCAATCCAATGCACAACCGTGATGAGTCTGAACCGGCACCGGTCCATGGCAGAGCACAGATTCACACACCACTCCACACTAAAGGCGATTTAGAGACATAATTTCAACCAAACATGTTGACAGTGAGAAGATACTTCAGTAGCCGGAACCTATGAAAACCCAAGAGAACATCATGAACCCTGAAGGTATGAGGCCACAATGTTACCTACTGAGCCAACATGCATGGAAAAACCTGTCGCATGGTACAAAGCTATCATAGTGAATAGTACTTATTTACTTTTCAGCTTGCTGTAGGTAAAGATGAATATTTAATGGAAACCAAATTAAAGTTCAAGGGGAACTGTCAGAAAATGACTCCGAAGTGTAGCCAAATCAATAATAAATTACTTCCCCTTAATTGGGATTCAGATGAATATACACTTTTCATATGCCGAAATATAGGAGTTCAAATATTTACTTAAATTTATCAAAATATCCATGGGACCACAGTTAGGGGAAAGCCACAAGACATTTCTGTGTAATTAAAATTTCACTGGTTTTCAGAGGCTAATGGAAAACAGGACATTCTTCAGGTCAGATTTTTTAGTTTTCGAGGAGACTTTGAGCTGTCAGATCATTTATCCGTCTTACTGAAGAGAAAATTGCTGCACCCATCAAACAGTTGGCCCTTCAGCTACAATAATCTCGTTAAAATAGAACAGAATAAAGTCTGAAAGATCTTTTCAATTTATTGTGTTCGACGTACAGTACGCTAAATTGGCTTTGGCTCACGTTGGTCCCCTCTTTGACATTTCAAACACATCGTACAGATTCCCCTTCCCCAGCAGGAATAAAACCTGCTGTAAACAGTCATCGCTAATAATGATGATGCTACAATAAAGATTTGACCATCTAAAATAAATATAGGCACTATGTTTCTGCCTTTTGGTGAGGCTAATGTTGCCTATGGCCTCGCGTTGGACGTTTTGTAACATTCTGTCATGTGCCTGACCACACCCTTCTCACACGTGAGGCTCCTTAGTGAGAAGCAGCGATAAGGTGCATGTGTAAATACAGATGGCCCCTTAAACTGGTCATTTATGCGGCGTTAGTCTGTTAGTCACTGCAGGTGCTTTGTCGCTCTTTTTCCTGGACGGAATGACATTTCCTTTCCTCCCTTCTGCCGCTAACCGCTAATGCTCTGTACTCACATGTGAGGGGGGCTGTTATTAACTAGTCATCTCTACTGCGAGGCATGCATCTTTTTAATACATAATTCAAGCAAGCCCCCTTAATTCATTAAGAAAGTCAAAAACCCTGCCAGATACCCAAGCCTCAGTAGAGCTGCTGAGTGTCTGTAGCGTTCGTCGAAATGCATCTGCTGTCTGGCCGTTTCTCTGGCGTCAGCTACCATGTTGCACATCTGAGATGAACGTTTGGCAAAATGTTTCTTTGCAGAGGTTTGTGCCTGGAGTCAGAGGACCACATTTCAGTAACCATGGCGCTCATGTGCTGTAGAAACATTCGGGTTTAACTAATTAATTATCTCTTCAATTACTATTAATACCAATTGATAGTAATTTCAGCGGTTGCTATTTTTAGCATGGTTATTATCCTTTAAGTGTTGTCGGTACCCAAAGCAGGGATGGCCGATTTCAAGCCTTGGGTGCTCGTGGATGAGCTGGCTTGCATTCCCGCTGAGATCTTAATTAATTAGCTGTTGAATTTGCACGCTTCATTTTTACGTTCTTCAGTCTCGTTGTACCAGATTTATGTTCTACAAGTTTATGTTACTGTATGATGAATACCTGTAGGTCACGCTTATCTTCATAAAAAATTTTCCCCTTCAAAAATCCGGGGAACCACTGCGGAATTTCTATTTGAATTAAATTATGTGAATTGTTTAGGAGCTTGGAACAGTTAATTAAATGTTGATCATTTAAAACATGGACATTTTATTATTTATAAATGAACAAAAGCAAATAGGCTTTGGGGTTCTTGAAAAAGAAATTTTAAAATCTTTTAAATAGGTTTCTCATCCTTAAGATTGGTTTAACATACGTTAACAATAAATACTACTTCATTAAGAGCTTACAAACAGCTCCATACAATACGATCACAAAACACCAGAGCTAAACCATAAGTCTTTCTTACTGATCCTATAGTATGCCTTTTTCTGAAAGTTAGCTTTGCTGAAAAGCATTTGCCTAATAAACGTAAATATCTGCTGTGCATCGACAGCATGTCATTCCCCGAGCGACTATCAGTGTGATCGGCCCTCGCTAAATGTCGATAAGATACCCACTCTTTCGAGCTCATGAGCTGCTGGCTTGCAGCCTCCTCCAGGTCATTAAACGTGAACGACGCTGTTTGCGAAGTCTCACCCTGCTTCCATTTCAAGGGTAAAGCTACTCAACTCCGAAGCCTCATTGGCGCACGGCTCCTTTTGGTCTTCAAAGGGATCGAGTCAAAAAAAAAAATGGCAGTAAAATTATATCACAGCAATTGCTTCCACAGCATCTATCAACAAGGGATGTCAGGAGGAGACGATCACGGGGCATATTCAGCCTGTTAGTGCACCCAGAGGACCTCGCATTTTTGTTTCTCGACTTATAAGGGCTTCCTCCGAGGTCGAGCCTTTGAAGAAACCTCCAAACGACCTCAACCGACGCATGGCCCTGCTCTCAGAAGTGCTTTAAATATTATCCGAGGGGGGTCAGGAGGCCGGTGGTAAAAATAATTCAGACGGCGTTCCGGTTAATTAATCACACTTGTGAGTCGGGAGAGGCGTCCCAGGCTGAATTAAGATGGGAGCCGCTCTGGCCGTGACGCGGTCAGTTCGAGTTAAGATTTCAATTACGTGAGAGCCTGTGAAGGGGGGACTCTGCGGCGATGTCAGGGGGAATATCGCTGACAAGGGCTGCGGGCAGCCACCACGCAGCTGGGGGCAGCCTGAGAAGATCGGAACCTTCCACAACAGCACCATACGTAGCCGGCGAAAGCTCCTGTCACAACGTTTTAGAGGTTCTCCTCAAAGTGCTGAGACAAAGTGTTTCCTTCACACTTACAAGGAACAGCGTGACGGTGTCGGGACCCGGACTCGGGACCCAGGACTGGCACATCACGCTCCTCCAACAGATCCGTGTTTGTCCCTCCGGACTGAGAACTCAAAGTGAATCACGCCGGTAAAAACGTCTCCATGCTGTTTGACACTTACGCTTGTAACTGGCCGTTCTGTGGAAGCTCAGCCTAGTCACACTACTGTACACCTAGCTGGCTCCTTGACTGCTGTAAACTTCTGATGTACTATCTGCCTCGCTTGTATGTTGTTCTAGACAAAACGTCTGCTTAATAAATAAAATGTAAATACTGTAAATAAATACATGTACAGCACTGTGCAGAAGTCTTAGGCAGTCAGAGAAAATGACGTTTACGACAAATGGTGTAAAACTGATATTATGTCTGTCAATGTCTATCAGCTTAGACATTTCCAAACCTCCGCTAAAGTCGATCCAGTATTTACAGCAACCATCCAATGCACCAACGTTTTTTCTTTACTTTTTTGACCACTATCACACTGCATATGGCTAATCAATACTTCACTGAAAATATAAAAATTATTTAATTTGTTAATTAAGTGAGCTGATGGTGAAAGGTAACAAACCCATGGAACGGCTGGGGTACCTCTCAGGAGAGGTTTGAGAGTTGAAGCGTTGTTCATCTAGCCATCCAGCAAGTTTCCAGGTACCTTTTTGGGGAACAGGAGACATTTTTGTTCATTTTTATTGTGTTACTGTCAATTTGTATATGTTCTGTTAAATTGTGTTTTTTTTCTGAGCAGATATACAATTACCACCCAGATAAATAGCCTTAAACATTTACTTTGACTGCCTAAGACTTTTGCACTTTACTACAAATAAATAAATGCAAATGTATTGTGTTGCAAATGGACATAGTACTGGTATGCACACTTATTTAAGGCATCTTTGTGTTTTCCAGTAAATTTGAGTGGAGTAGTTCCTGGGGCGACACCCTATAAAAAATTTCATATACCTCGGAACGGCTATTTTGTACAGCAACATTTTTTTCTTTACTTGCTTCTGTTCAGTAATTTTTGCATAAATTGTACACTGAAGCGTTTCCGCTAACTGTCTTGGAATATTGTCCTATACCTCATTCTTGGCACCAAACCACAGCCAATTCTGGTATGTTTACACATACTGGCTATGAAGTGCTCTGAGTCGGAATCTCGGTGTCTCTCAAGCGAGGTGTGAGCACATAAACTGTGCAGCTTCTCTGAGATTCTTGAGTCACGGACTGGCAGCAGCCTGGGATGCTTATTAGCACCTGTGCCGATCTGCACAGCAGCACATCCGTTAATGCGATCACCGCATCCTCAGGAGGCGCAGTGGCTGACCCCTTCACTGGACTCAAACGCACAGAGTCATCTGCGGTCATCAGCTCCAGTCATCAGCTGCGTCCGTCATATTACGGCGACACTTGAAACCATGACACTCAGAGAAAATGATGAGAAAGATACTTTGAACTATCCAGCTGTAGCAAATGTACTTATACTTACTTATAAAATATATATAATTTAAATCAATGTATTATAATACGTAAATGAAATATGTACTTAAACTCTCAGTTTAAGGCTTTATTTTTCATTTAAACAAAGTATTTCTTTGAATATTTCTTCCTGGGTTTTTGGGGGTGGAGTTTAATCATGCTACAGTTCATTTTGGTTGAGGTTCACAGCCATCTTGTGAGACATTTCAATATATCTAACTAGCTACTGAATTTAAATCCAGCCAGGAACACAGCAGTCGTAGTTTGAGGTCCTAATCTGTGCTTAAACATCACCTTGTATGACTTATCATAGAGGGTGAATCACTCCCAGCCGGCTGGTTCATTATCAGGGCCGTTGAACTTAACTGACTTGATCCGGTCACGACGTAATGGTTCTCTGAATGTTTGCTCCGCAATTCTGTTGGTTACTCATAATTTTTTTTACCAAACCATGACCCGACACCCTGGCGGATGGCTGAGTACTGCCAACCGACAGGATTTCTTTTTATTTCTGCAGACGAGAAGGAGGCATCAAAAGCGACCATTCCAGTGCAGTGCAAACCGAAAGATTCCGACAACTTGGCCAGTACGATGGTAAGTTTACTCTGCTTTTCAAACTTGTTTTGGGAGACACACGACGGGGATGATGACAATAACACAAAGCGGCTTCCTTCAGTTCTCTCTCAACACAACGTGTCACACCTCTCTCTCTGATTCTCAGCTGCAGTTTTCGTCTGCGTGTTAGCTCTGCATTATTAAAAGCTTGTCCTGAACTGTTTCTTCTGCCCTGAGTTTATCACATTCGGCGCCAGGAGAGAAGCCGTCCAATGGCTGGGCGTTTTGTCTTTTCTGGTTCACGCTGGAGTTCTTATGCACGACGACAGCTGATTCACGACACGAACGCATCACAGTAGGACTGGGAAATGACATCTGAGGAACTCGCTTCTGAGATGAGAAAATGGGAAATGGTGAGGAAACAGAATTGAATTTGTCCTGGCGTCCATCTCAGACATTTATACTTCTTAGATAGTCAGTATTCATCATCCATTTACTTCATATAACTATTTTTTTCACTATTAGCTATTTATAACTGTTTTAACTATTTATATTTATATTACATCTAAAAGAACTGTTTACGACTTACTAATTAGAATTATAGTTTATAAAAGAATGTTATATTATTAAGTGCAATTACCATTACTTTTGAGTTAATGATACCTGATATTGACTTTATACTGCAGTGTATGGTACATGACCAGTGCATAATCATAGACTAAGCTATCAACACTTATTTTGTGGATCTGGGATTTCAACCTCCCTCCGTGCACGAATTCTAAATATATCTTTGGCCACCTGTTTCACACAACATGAATGATTATTTAATAATGAAAATGAAAGCATCACTATCTGTGGGTCTGATTGATCCATGCTGGTATGTTCATCCACGTCAGTGACTCTGTAATGGAAACAGACTGGCGTCATCGATCGTTCCACCAGGACCCTCTTAGAGTGCAATGTTGGGCGGTATTGAAAGCGAGTGACTCCCCTCTCGACAGAGACCAGTCTAATCATCCTGCATGCCAGACAGCTACCTGGAGAGGTCCATCTGGACCTGCTGGAGGGGGGAGGTGGGGTGGGGCTCAGCATGTAAGCTGGCCTTTGTTGGTGGGATGACCATGAAGTCAATGAGCATCTGTTCAGATTTCTACCATCGTTTTGGACATACTCAGATCCACAGAATAAATACTCTCAACTGATAATGCGCAGATGGGGTGTCGGTGAAGGACTGTGCTCTGTGTTCCCATGATAAAAGATTCCCCATGATCCTTTGCTTGGAATTGTCTCTATAATATACATCAAACCTGACCCACTCCCCTGGTTCTGATGGGTGTCAGTAGACTCTGAAAGCCGAACCTGCTAGACATCTGGCCAAAGGCTGGAAAATGTGATCACTGGAACCCGAGACACGAAACAAGATGACTGCACGACTGCCAACTATACCTATATAATGATGTCATATACTGTAATGATGTCATAATGCATCTGTCTGGATGGTCCTGCTCCTCACTTTAGAGATTTTGATCTTTTGACTTTCACTCGCACGCTATATGACGGAAAGTGCTCATTACCATTAACCGTCATGTTACATTTTATTTTCTCCATCCATCCATCCATCCATCCATCCATCCATCCATCCATCCATCCATCCATCCATCCATCCAT
>JAODKE010000044.1:4809018-4830734 GCA_026779605.1 Mormyrus hasselquistii
AATCTTAATCAGTTTATTATCAACCCAGCATATTTATACATTATATGGTCCATCCATCCATCCATCCATCCATCCATAACTGCTCATGTTCAACCTGGATGCCCTGTCAGAAAGCACAGGAACCAAGCCAGGGGACAGTATCCATGACACTCAATGGCTGGGTACAAAAACCTCTGAAGCCTTACGGATGTATTTATTCAGATTATGATATTTATTTGTTTGCCATTCAGGTTGCAAAATTCATATTGTGTACAGGGACTGTCTTTTTCACGGTGATTAAAATGTTTCTCATTAATTGATGCAGAATGCATATTAAACTAGATGGGAAACTGTTGTTTCGGATCGTCATGATAAATTGAGCGGAAATTGCTGCCTTTTCCATAATTTCTCGGTACACAATATGTAGCATCAGGAACAAAAAAGGGGCAGCACTGAATAAACACTGTCATGTTTATTATACAAGCATCTGCATTTATTTTAATTTGGCTGTTAATCTCCCGTCAAAATGATTATTTGCTTCAGAATGTCCCATTTAGCTGGTAAGTAGGCCAGTTTTTAGATCATCTGGGGCAGGCATCATTCGATCAGCATTTTAATATTCGCTTTCTAGATGTTTAGTCATTTTGCAAGTCTGTGCTTGACTGAGTAGAAAATCTATGGTGAAAGCTGCTAATGTGAGGTGAATATGGAGGGAAATCCTGACACATCCACTGACAGTGAATTCAGAATAAAGAAACAGATTTAGTGCCAGGCACAATATATTTCATGACAATGTCTTTTTAAAAGGTTGCAGGTGTTTAGCTGATGAAATGGTCAAATAATCAGGTATTGTTGGTTGACTTTATGGCTATAAGTATTTAAATATAAGTAATATTAATAATATTCTAGTCAAATCAAATAAAATGGGCTTTATTGTCATACCATCCACATACTGGCATACAGTGACAGGAGATGATATTTCCCCAGGACCATGGTGCGACATTCAGCCAGCTAGTGACAAATGGAGGGATTTATAATGATTTTAAAAGGACAAAAATGCAGGATAGAGTGAAAAAAAGAGAGGCTAGATTTAAGACGGTATGTACAAAGTACAGAGTTTCCAAGCAATGAATTATTAATATCAGCTGAGAACAGTGCTATAAATTAATTTATTAAGAGCATTATTTTGCTGTACGTTCATAAATGAGTATATGGTCCTTGGCAGAGCCAGGCGCTCAAACGTAAAAGTCGCTCGTGTCACTTCCTGCCCAAGTCGCAGTCACAGCTGGTGTCTGTCCCCTTAATGAGAACGTGGACAACAAGAGCCAGCTGGGCCGCCTTGGGAGCCAGAGGCAGAGACAGAGACAGGCGCCTCACGCTATGTGTGTATATGCTTGCGTAACTGTGTGCTTTGGGGGGGGATCAGCATTCTGACAGGTAGCCTGTGCTCACTCAGCTCCTTTTGGGGGGTTTCATTAAAAAAGAGAAAGTTTTACATCTTATTCTGCAGTAGCCTTGATTTCTGCATATCCACCCTGCCCAATAATAACTGCATAAGTATCAATAACATATGAAATATTATTTTGTCTGCACGCTCGTGAATGTCTGTGTGCTTTTCCATATCCCACATTCTTTAATGCTCTGAAAAATGGCTTTTTCACATACATAATAATCTAGTCAGACTGCTTAGTGCCCCTCGGTACATAGAGAGAAATATACTGTATTCAGGGTTCAAAATACTTTGACAAGAAATCAAGCTAACTCAACCTAGGAGACCTGAGAAAGACTCTCATTGCTGTCTCTCTGTCATTGTGAGACAATTCTACCAAAAAATGGTTTGTTAAGGTTTTCCTTATGTGCAGCTAATGTTTATTTTCTCCCTGTCACGGCTTGCAGTGCCTTCCAAAAAGAGAAGCAGGAAGCTATTTTACGGAAGCCGACATGCCAAATATATAATATCATCGGCCGCAGTGGCTGACGGGAAGTCTGTTAGCCCATTTACATATAGTTTTACTCAAATGCTGGGTAAAAGAAATTTGTTTTTGCTGGATTACACAGAATTGTTGAGTTGTTGGTGTTTTTGTAATTTTTAAAGAGGTACTGTAACCGTGTTCTGGATAAGCAATTATAGAAGATGGAGGGTAGGTGGATTTTTAAAAGGTCTAGAATTTCAAGGTCAAATGTGAGGCAGAAGCAGAATTAACACCCACTTATGTACCATTATTGGATAAAGGGGGATCTTTTTGTAGTAGCCAGTAAAGGTTTTTTGGTTTTTTGCAAAACTACCCAGTTATCAAAAAAACTCATGAGACCTCTACGCAGTGCCTGCTTCATTAAAGTAATTTTGAGCTGTGAAAAGCATCATCCTGTCTGATTTTAATTGGTACCTTGAGAAAGATGACGTAGCTAATTTAGAAGCTACTGTAAGAAGCTTCCTCAAGCCCTTTCCTCAAACAGTCCAGAAACACTAAGCTGCAGACTACCTTCTGAGCTTCAAGGGGACCTTAGAGGAGCCAGTGTGATGTTTGTGCAGAGATAATGGCGCATTGGTAGTCTGGAAATCCCTTATTGGCTGTTGATGGAGTTCAGCTTGGCTCTAATAAAAGGCGTTTGGCAATTCAGCCCTGATTTTGTATAATTGTCTATTCCTTTGTGGGGTAATATGTGCTTAAGAGCTCAGAGAATTGGACAGGTAGCTCAAATTTCTATCCATCCATCCATCCATCCATCCATCCATCCATCCATCCATCCATCCATCCATCCATCCATCCATCCATCCACATATCCAGTACAAGGCTGTAACTACCTTGAAGGCCAGGAACATCCTGGATTAGTGCAACCTGGGCCAGCATATCCTGACCAGCACATCCTGGACCAGTGCATCCTTGACTATAGTAAATCAGTAGTAAATCAGAAAACAGTGCCATCACCTTTCCATTGAGAGAGTGAGTTCCCGGATAGAAATGTGTGTGTGGCTCAAATTTCGTACAGTAGGATGCAGGGACACAAAGAATCTTTTTCGGGAGCTGTCTGTCAGCACCTGCGCATCCGCGGTGGACAGAAATAACCTGGCTGTCTGCAACTACTCCCCCACTCTGCTAGATTGGAGTGGCTGAGCACAGGCAAGAGGCTGGTTCAATGACTGAGCACAGACAAGAGGCAGGGTCACTGGCTGAGCACAGGCAGGAAACAAGGTCAGTGGCTGAGCGCAGGAAAGGGGCAGGGTCACTGGCTGACCACAGGCAGGAGGTTGGATCAGTGGCTGAGCGCAGACAGGAGGCTGGATCAGTGGCTGAGCATAAACAGGAGGCTGGATCAGTGGCTGAGCATAAACAGGAGGCTGGATCAGTGGCTGAGCGCAGGCCGGAGGCTGGATCAGTGGCTGAGTGCAGGAAGGAGGCTGGATCAGTGGCTGAGCATAAACAGTGAGCAGCAGCAGACTCAAGGCACTTCATGGGCTAGTCAAATTAATTACTAATTACCACAGAAAGTTTAACCTTCAATGTTATATAAATCACGGGCAATATCCACTGTGTCCATGACACTGTACCTGAGTCTACTGGGGTTAGTGTGTGATTCAGCGGGTTGAGCTTCTGTACTTGCAATCAGATGGTTGCTGATTCAAATCCTGTCCACAGCAGAATAGTAATATCTCAACTGGGCCCATAAGTGAGGCCCCTATCCCCCCTGAAACGCTCCAAGGGTGGCAGATCTCTGTGTATCTTAAAGAACAGCATGATGTGATATGCAAAAGCTAAAGAATCCCAATGCACTTGTGCAAATAGCAAATAAAGTATCATACTGTACCATTCATTAGTGTCACACCCCTAAAATCGTAATTAATCATGGAAATTAAAAAACATAAATATTGTTGCTGCCTTACAGTAAACTTGTGACCTGTTTCCTCTTTTAAAGTGCTAGATTAATAATGGATACATTTAATTATGAACAATTTTGTACCGTCCATTAAGCCTGCTCACACATGTGTAAACACAGTTTACAAATGGGTGGCTAAGAGTGAAGAATTGAGAGAACAATTATTTTTGACATTACATTTTTTCCTGCAGTAATTTGTGTTCTAAGCATAGAGAAACAGTATTCTCCAGAGATTGTTTGACAAATACTTTGCATGGAACCTTTAGGAAAATCAAACCTTCATACATTCAAATCTGTTCAGTCCTAGTGACTTAGTATTATAAAATACCTTTTCGATTATATATTCAAGTCTTAAGGAAGGAAAGGAGCAAATTGACGACTTTTTATTGGCACAAACTTTAAATAAGGAATGTAGAATGAACAAGCCAGTTCATAAACATTTGATGTTTTGTCTGGTAAACTCTAAAAAGGCCTAGAAATTAGCTGTGTTTAGGTTACATTATTTGTCTTTGGTTTCATCATTAAAAGGAAAAAATATATTTTCAAAGTTCTAAGGTAATGGGGACTAGATTATGAACCTTGCACTGGAAAGTCAAAGCTGATTTATTGCCAGCCAAAATCGCTTGAAATCCCAGCAGCTTGGTTTGGAGGTGCGCTATGTTCCTCAAAAGTTGTACCGAAGCAGAAACTCACTTAGTGGTGATTTTTCCCCCTTGTTTTGCCTAGTAGGCTGTTGGTTCATCATGTTAATTTTATTTAACAAGGACAGCAAGCAGATCACTGTGACAGGGTACTGGAGGATGGAACAGGGACTTCTGGGTCACAGTTTCACATCAATCAGTCAATCAATCAAAGTTTTATTTGTCACATACACAGTTACACTTACTGCAGTGTACAGTGAAACAGGGACATAAAGAATAAACACAGAGGAAAGTTAATAAAGTAAATTTCAGGAGACTTTTGGCATGGCAAAGAATTGTAACTGGCTTGGCAGTGAATTGCTGAAATTGGGTTTAGGAGCTGCAAAGTGGGAACATGGGCATTTTTGGATGTATTGAGGGTGAAGGGGCCTTTTCCAAAACCCAGGTGGTCCATGCCCTCCCACATCTTCAAATCCTCAACACAGTTTCTTCGGATGCTCCTTAAAAATACAGATCATTTTCAGTTGAAGAGGTACGGTTTTTCAGTCTTCCAGCCTGGGAGTGACCCCACACACTATCAGTGACACTCTTAACAGCGTCATCCTGAAAGCCAGCTTTGTCCCTGTTGTAGATAGTGCTTAGCGTGAATAGTGTCTCTGACACACATCTCATCTATTCCAGATCTGAAAGACTGTCAGCCATTGAAGTTTCCATGGATTCCTCTATGTTTTGGAACCTTAAGAACGCTGAAAGCTTCAATTTAGCAGCTGTGCTGTCTTAGGCTGAATGCTGAATTGCAACTGTGACCTTTTCTAAGGCCAGAGCCTTGTCAACAGGCACGTTTTTGGGACTAGAAACACGAGTACTGGGGAAGAGCATACAATTCTGGGTAAAACCAGGTTAAATCTATAACACAGTACCACACACAACATATGTTAAACACAGTTTGACAACCTTAGTGTGGTTTGTAATATAACATTTACATTTGTATTATCAAATATGCATCTGTATCTCTTGTCTGCAGGAATTAGCCTTTTTGATTATTTAGCTTTCTTCCACCATTTTTGCTAATACCAGATGATTAGAAAATTGGCAGAAATGAAACCCTGAGAATTCATTGACTGTGCGTGTGGAAATTTCTGGATCTGGCCAGTCTCTGCCTGTAATGAAATGTCATTTTACCTTACTCTTTGATCAATGATTCATCGTGTGACCGTTTCAAAACAGAAAATGACTTCTCCTGTGAAGTGTAAAGAGTCATTTTTATCTTATTGAAAATGTAATCTCTGAGGGACATTGCCCCCCCTCCATCTTAATAGTGGACACTGGCTGAGTTATCTCACCCAGAGTACCGTTGTGCTAAATGAAAGGCCAACCACTGAGCATTGTGTTTGCCCCCCAGTATCTCTTAGAGTGCTTTTCCACTGCACCAGGTACCGTACTTTCAGTTCTTTCAGTAATTCCATGAAGTACCAAAAGTATGGTACTTTCCATGGTACTAAAAACTGGTACTGGCGCCAAATGACATCATCGCAAAGCGCGGCTCGGTATTTCTTTTTCTGAATTCAAACATGTTATTATGATCCTTCACTTTCCGGTAGTCCTGCTTAGGTTTTTTGACTTTCAAGTGGCATTGTTCGGTGTTTCGCTTGGGCCCCATTTCTTCCAAGTGGCTTGCTATTACGGCAAAACTTTTTTATTTCAAGTTTATCCAAATCCCACTGGATGATCTGTTCATCCGACCATATGGTGATTAGCTTGTGTTTCCTCGTTTGTCCATCCTTCCATTTTACTTTTTTTATATTTTTGTTTTTATTGCTTTTCATTTTGTGTCTCGCTGTTCGCTATGTGTTTCAAAAGATGGTGGTTGGATTTTGTGTTTCAGTGGCAGGCTATTTGCACAACAAATCGACAGCAAATACGTTTGAAAGTCTACCCCAAAGTACCGAAGTACCAAAGAAGTATATATGGCACTTTTGGTACTAAAAGTGCCCGTACATTTAGCGGCAGGCTAACTGGCTAAATTTAGCCAAACATCCACAACACAACAGGTGGAGGACGTTCAATGTCACAAATGGAGATTTCTGTCTCAGAAGAGTAAGGAGGATCGCAATGTCCTTAAAAGCCTTTCAGAAAAGCAGGATGACAGCAGTTCAGTCTTCTCGGTCTACCTGCTATTTTGTTCTCTATTATGTCTCTTACCTTCAAGACTGTAGCCAGCGTGTCAGTAGAAATGAAATGTTTGTTTAAAGAAGCACATTATTTATGTCAGGTTGAGAGTAATAAGGCGATTCGAATGTCCGAAAGATGAATCTCAGCTATACAGTCAGATGCAAGGTTGCTGCTTGGCGTCGACATCCGCCGCGGACTCCAGGCAGTGATGCGTCACTGTGTCCAGGGTGACGGCGTTCTGTCACCTTCCACGAACTGACACTGCTGCGATTCGGAGGAATCTGTCTAACAACAAATTGTGTCACATTGACTTCCAGAAACACCTTTCACTGGCGAGCGGAAAATGCTGACCGCAGACCTGGTCTGCATCAAACAGGATATAGGACAGGTGTACAGCTCCCATGTAATATACAGGCAACATGTGAAGGCTGTCGCTCAGAATATAAATAAAGGTTTATGGTTTAGTGTAACATGAAGTATATAATACAATTGGTTCTATCAAATAGCTATAACAGAAGGTGAATGTTTTATCTTGCTAATATTTATATGCAAGGCAGTGTAACTAACCCAAGAAAACTAATTAGAAACATATAGGTCATTCTGGCTAAACTGAACAAATGTTTGGTTTCTTACTGTTACGGTCATAGCTGGAGTGTTGGTAGAAATGAAGTCTTTGTTTAAACAAACACGTGATTTATATCAGAAGATGGCCAACAAGTGTGTCCCACTTGACTGGAAATATTTGGCGTAGCCCGTGCTCAGCCGTCTTAGAAATGGACCATTTTCTGACATTTTGTTTGCACCCAGGCCAATATGAAAAATCCCATTTTTTTCTGGCCTAGCTCATATAGTTTAGGAGTTACACTAGTTTGACATTTAATGTTTTCTTCGTTCTCAAAAATGATTTGTTGACCATTTTCAGATGCCCGAGCCTTTGCAAAGGTAACACCCAGGCACCTGACAAAAAAAATTGTGGATATACGAGTTTTAGACCTAATTCCAAATATTTATTTAGTTGTAGCATGTGCCCAATTTATGATAAAAAATTCTTTCTCTAATCTGTCAAAAGGTGACAAAATGGTGTTTTTTTGTTTAAAAGGTTTTTTTTTTTATTGAGTCTAAGAATTTTATTTTTGTTTTAAGGGTTTTATTGACAATTTGAATCCCCTTAACATCCTAACATACCTTAATTTATTATACATTAATAACAAACTTTATACAGTATGATTATAATGCTTGTTGTTATTGTATAATAAAGCTGAGGCTTAGGCTGTAAAGTTATACTTACATGCTACTTAGGAATTTTCTGTGAATGCATTATGAAGGTTCAGTTAATGTAAAGTGTAATGTATGATGTTTTATCATAAATCTGTGGTGCATGAGTCCAGTATAGTGTAGTGAACAGCACAGGGCACAAAATAAGGTACTCAGGGATAACACTTGGTCACTGGGCACAAAGTGGGCAGTACAGGGGCAATATTTCACCCGGCTGCCTGTTTTTGGGCTGCAGGAGTTAAATGAAATACCGACAGGAAACTCATGTATCCACAGTGCGATTTTGCATGTGACACACACACAGAGGCAGGCGTGGGATTGAAACCCACAGCTTTTGAGGCGTGAAACCACAGTGCGACTCACCAGGAAAGAGCACTGCCACAAATCAGTATACCAGGAGAAAATGGATCCAATTAGTGTAATGTTTTCTTTAAAATATAAATAGCATGGAACTATAAAAAGTTTTTCCTTTAATTATGTCTTGATATATTTTTTAAAAATGCTGCACGTAATAAAAGGATTTTTTGAGTATTATTTTTACATCGTAGTGATAACATTTCTTTTTACAGTTATGACATCTCTTCCCACCATTTGTGCATTAATTTCAACATCTATTAATGAGTATTTTTGTGTTTGAAAAACACTTTACTGTGGATATATGTGGGATGCTGGCGAGATTCCCTTTCTCTTCTGTGATCTGATTTTGTATTTGAGTGCTGGTGGCTTTAAATGATCTGAATTGAATGAAGTTATGATTTAAACAAGGTTGTCAAAACCCGACATTCATTAATGTTATGCTGCGTTGTGGAGGTCTGCATTCACTTTATCAATTTGGAGCTGCTGACGGGTAATGCCGGTTCTGTGTCATAAAATTTAAGTGTCTCACAGAGCGAAATACCTGGTGTTTTTCAAACACAATAACGATTTAACCTGGGTGTGTTATAGAAGGCCAGCCAGTTCCAAGCGCTGACACTTAAAAGACTTCTTTGCCGACAACAAGTATTACTGCGAAAGTTTCCATGTTTAGAAGTACAGTAAGAGACTTATGTCAGACATCAGGATGGACCTTGGTGAATAAAATGGTTAGCGTTTTTTTTTTTTTTAAGGAATTCAAACTAAATTACATGATTTCATATGAAGACTCATGTCTTGTGCATTACAGCTGTTTGTAATTTCATTCATTAGTCTTCCAGTCACATATCTGGCACGGGAGCCTGGAGCTCACCCAGGCAGCTTAGGGCACAAGGCTGGACTTCATCCAAGAAAGGATGCCAGGGCAATTACATCCAAATCCTTACATTTATCCCATAATTTAGTGTACTATTTACCTCTTTAACACCACACTGGATCACAGAAAGGTAAGATCTAAAGTGTAGAGACCTTGGCTTGCAAATACATATCAACACGAGTGATACATGTGCTATAACTGATATTGACATCACATAAATATTGATGATTGTTCACTGTTTTTCAATCATTACACTTCCAAAAAAAACCTGAAGCTCACATAAATATTGATGATTGTTCACTGTTTTTCAATCACACTTACAAAAAACCCTGAAGCTCACATAAATATTGATGATTGATCACTGTTTTTCAATTATCACACATTTTTTAAAAAAAAAAAAAAACCATGAATCTGTAGTTTCTCCTTTTCTCCTTTTCACTTAAAATTTCCTTCCCTGATTAAACTCTGCATAACACAATTCTGTTACTAAATAGCGCAATCTGGGCATTAAGAAAATTAACATAAAAAGAACTAACAAGATCTTTATTTGTGTCGGTGTCTCCAAATTACTTACAGAATGTGATTGTGTGTGTGTGTGTGTGTGTGTGTGTGTTTGTGTGTATCACCGTGCCCCGCGACAGGCTGCCATCCTGCCCTGAGTGTCTCCTGGGGTTCCGGGGGTCGACTCCACACTCATGATGACTGTATTGGGAATACGTATTGAGAAATGGCTGTGGTAACATCTACAGAAAATGAAGATAAAGAACGATCGTGGAACGACTGAATGCACTAATTAACCACACTCAGAGCACGCAGCGTTACGGAGGCCCAAAGGTCCTGCTCGTGTGCCACTTAGAAGCAGCTTTTGAACTGGCCAGTCTGCATTGGACATGAAGTGGAGCCAGACTGCCCAGTTTACTGCCCACCCTCCCAATGATCCTGTATTGCTCTTCCTAAAAGAGTTTGACGGTCATCTTATCCCACACATGCAGACCCTGTGAAACTCAGCATCGGCTGCAATGCCTGGGTTTTACAAAGGCCAGGCTACTGAAAAGAAGACTTATACGTTTTTCAGGTTCTAAGGCTGCTCTTAGCTTTAAGACAGGGGTCATACCTGGGGCTCAAAAACAATATGCCACCTGATAGCTTGGGATTGAAGAATGACCTCAAAGTTTGGGCCGACTTCCTGAATGTTTAAGGCAAGTGTTTGGAAAGGGCAAACCATAAAACTGTACTGTATATACTGACCATATGTCTATAATCTGCTGGTCAGAGAAAAGCATGCTGGGAAGAGAATGGTGAATGTTATTTGGCATAATTATTCTGTTAAATACTTGTTTTCTTTGTTTTATTTCTCTTGCCTCTGGTGCTTGTAGTAATGCAGCACATGTAAATAGTTATTTAGTGGGAGGAAAGTTCAAACGCACTGTACAGTAGGTGAGTGTGCCAGCAGGTCAGTAAAGCTTTGTGGGTTTCCTCAATGCAATAATATCAAATATCTGGTAAGGAATCTTGTCCAATAAAGGGGATAATTCTGTCAATTAAATTGTATTATTCTCTAACACTCTAGTTACAGCGCCATTGACGTAGACGATAAAACTGAAAAAGCCAATCAGTTTTCATTGGACTGGTTGTATAAAGAAAGAACGACACTGATTAAATTGTCGCACAAAGGAAAGGTTTTCTGGAAGATGATTGGGAATTAATTTGATGAAAGCGGAGAAATCACATGGCAGATTCACTCTTTGGAATAGTGACGTCGCATCATGTTTTTCATATGCGGAGTCACTGCCTTAATCTCCTGGGTAAATGCTAGGCCCTCTGTTTCAGATTAGCAACAGCACAGGCTTTTAGGTATGATCTAACTGTGGGGGAGCCTCGCAGGCCATATTCTATAGAGAAATGCATCCCAATGCAGGTCATGAAACAGCCTGTTTGTCCGCTGGAAAGTTATGATGGGAACAGACATCTCTTCCAGGGCATCCCTGCCTCCTGTCCCGTGTGACATGGATTAGGCTCACTGTCCTAGATGCATAGGTGTTATGATAGGACAGAACAAACTGTATTTGTAAAAAAATGGTTATTTTAACTACAATCGATACGATAAAATGCCATTGCATACTGTTATGCTGTTATTTTCTACCTTATATGCCAAATCAAGGCATATGAATGAATATGCCAAGTCAGTGTTTCCCAACCCAGTCCTTGCAGACCCCCAGACAGTCTACATTTTTGCTCCCTCAGATGTCCCAGCACACCTGAACCAGGTAGTCAGTGTTCTGGAATATTCAATTTGCTCTAAGAAGCTAGAGGAGGCAGGACCATGACATCTGTTCTCTAGTTTCTTGGACCCACCCCCTCTATAATCTGATTGGTTATTTCTCTGAACTAATCATTTCTGAAACAATGCCCTAAAGTATCAAATTGATACCCAACAGGCAACAACCACCAAGCGCTTAAGCATAAACACTCAGCTGTGCTTGACATGATGTGTGACATTTGGAGTTTCCTGTGTCCCAGGGGTGCGCCAGAAGAACAGGTCAGAGTTTGAGACTTCTGCTGGATCAGACGGGGACCTGGAAACACCTGCTGAAGAAACTCCACTGAAGAATTACTGCTTGTGCCCAGAAATAACACTTCCTCATAGACCTACTGTGCTACCCCAGCAAAGAAAGATCACATATGTAGGTCTCAACACAAATTAACCGAATTGTGATTTAGAAGTTTGGTGAAACTTCAGTGAGTTGCGTTAAATAGTCAACATCGTCTCACACTTTATATTGTTATCCATGCATTCAGGAGCGCCATGAAGCAGAGAAAAGCTCTTCATATGCGGCCCCCTGACTGACAAGGGCCCTAAAAAATTTGGAGCATAATTTGATTGGTCTGTGTTGGGTGGCCAATATGACATGCTTTCATGGGGCCCGAAATCCCTAGCGACACCCCTGCATGCATTTCACAGTTAGACTGGATAAACAGGAATTATTGTAGGTGAATACAACCTTTGTCTGACAGGTGGTGCATTTAATGTAAGAAGAAAACATTTATGATACTCACTTGTGAAAGTGCGGCATGTGATAAAATTGTAAGCAATAAAAAGAAATAAAAAAATGAGTGATTGCTTGAAAAGTGAAGCGGTTGTAACAATGCAGATTACAGTTTTTATTTACATGTGCCTCTTATTGTTTTATTTCACAGCGTGTGCGGTGCTGTAATGCATTTTAATGTCGCCTGTTATGTTCACGGCCCATCTGTCTGGGATAATTTCAGGGAATTTCAAGTCATGCAGACGACGTAATTTGTATTTCCCAGGAAATGCAAAACAAAAAAGAACTGAAAATGGAGATCTCAGAGCTGCATCGCACGGGATTACTGGTCCATATGCTGCTGACGGGAGGCCGCTGCTGCCGGCCATCCAAATTCATTACTGACTTGGAACGAGTCGGACAATCATGGGAGCTAATGCAGGGGCCCTGGTGCCCAGGAATTACCATTATCGATTAGTGCTGCCTCATCCGACTGCCATGGTCATTCTCCTGATGAAAATCACCGCTCTGGAGTGCTGTCGGCCCCTGATTTGTGCCGAGAGAGGAACGGAAGAGGAGTGCATCCATGCATGGTTGCATGTGTGTGTGTGTTTGGGGGGGTCAACATTGACTGTGTTTTATCAAAAAAAAAATTTAAGCAGATATGAGCCAAGAGGGCACTGGGTGATACCCGAATTATCCGAGGTACATTTGACAAAAGAATTAAATGTGTTCCCCTGCAGTGGATTTGCAGACATCAGGTGCTGAGGGAGTCCATAGGAAGAATATGTAAGGCAGTCATTATGTGGAGCCAAACCTGCACCCTGCACTCTGAAGATAGAAGGTGATTTTATGCAGAGGCTCGTTCCCATCCCAGGGCCCGCGTAGGGGGGAAGTGAGCCAGACTTTTCCATTACGTGTGAAATGCAGATGGTAGCAGTGGTGCTTCGTACAATTGGGCCCGACAAATCCTGGGAGAAGTGAGAGGTGGGGGTTTGGGGGGGGGGCGTGATGGCTGATTGAACCTGAACGATCTGTCGAATTCAGATGTGTGAGGCCACCTTGGCACTACTGCAGAGCCCCTGCACCCCCGCCCCTCCCTCTCCTGCTCCCCGACGCGATGGCGTTAAGTCCCATGGCCAATTGCTAGTGTAATGGACTGTGGTTAAAATACACGGGCATGGAGCTCAGTTGATTGAGGATATGAAAGTATGTAACATGGGCGAAATGCCTCGCGAATATGGGCTGGTGCAGGCGAGCGACTGAGCGGGTCGGGCAGGGTTGTAATGCGACAGAGAAAGCGAAATGGGCCTAAATAGCTTAAAACACTGTTCCCCCCTAAACCCCGCAATTTATCCACGTTACTGATAATAACATTTTAGGGTGTCTCAATTTTCCTTTACTTTTACTCAATTTTAATTCATCTATCCCTCTTATCTTTGATGTATTCACATGTTTGTCCATTCCATCCGTCTTGGTTATTTGGTCAGCATCATGCATGGAGCCAAGGCAGCTTAGGGCAAAAGTTGAGGCTTTGGGTGGATGAACATAATGTGAGTTGGCAGCAGCACGGTAAGAGTGCAGTAAACAGCGTAGCTTTATTACACCGTTATTTCCTGGGTCGTGGGTCTCAAATAAGTTGCTAAGTTTATGTATCAGATCCGTACACTGTTACAGCACCGCCCTCCAAACTCTGGGCGGTGGATGATGAGCCCTAAGTTCAGCAGCGATCTGGATGGAACAACCGGGCTAGTTCTGCTCTAAAATGTGAACATGACACAAATCAAGAAAATCAGAGTTTTAATTTGAATTTCAGCACTTAAAAGACCACGGGCGGGTAGAAAGAGAGAAATTAGAATTTGCATTCTGCTTTGAATGAAGAATCCTCTTCCATACAAAGCAGGTAAGCTGTTTGTACCAAAGCACCACGTTTCACTCTTCTGATCCTTGTTGTAGTGAGGCTGCTGGGCACGTTCCTAACAGAGAACATTCTAGATAAAATAATTTTGAACAGTGTTGAACCACTGGGCTGAGCAATTCAGCGTGTTTTTTTTAGCAGAGTGGCTTGCGGCAGTTAGTAGCAAGTTGGCTCTTCTCAAATGCGTTGTGCGTCAACAAACGGGGTCCCATTGTCAAATCCACACCTGTGATGCAGGTTGATTGTAATTTGTTTGGACAATTGGTTGAATTCAGTAGTGCCCTGCTTTTGGTACAAAGCAGCCAGGAAAGCAGGCTGCCACTGAGAGTGTGTGTGTCGCTCCGAAACACTCGTCGAACCCTTCTTTGTGTGAGACAGGGGGTCTGATTTGATCCGTCTCCGCTAACGAGGCAAATAAAGGTAAACAGGCAGTTCACTAGAGAGTGCCATGTTCCTATTCATTTGCATATGGACTGCAGCACTTAAGCAAAATAAATGCAACATCGCTGTGATTGGTTGGCACCCCATCTTAGGTTGTTCCCCATCTTGTGCTGTGGCTTCTGGGATAGTGCTCCCGGACCCTGTGACTCTGCATAGGATTAAGTGGCTACAGTGGATGGATGAACGGAACACAAAAAGAAGAATCGGCAGCCTGTTTGGTCAGTCCTGCTGCCCATTTGCATTCTAAAATAGTTCCTGTTAATATCTGTGAAGCAAATTGTTTGCTTATCCTACCCATCCCAAATGCAGGTCAGTTTTTATTTACAATGTATAATATTTATTGTAATGATAATGTATAGTTCATTATGCAATATGTCAGCTTAGAACAGGGGTCTCTAACTGTAGTCCTAGAGAGCTACTATCCAGTAGGTTTTCTATCCTACCTGGCTCCTGATGAGCCACACCTGCTCTTGGTATTTACCTGAGAACTAGTGTGGCTCATCAGAAGCCAGGTAGGATAGAAAAACCTACTGGATAGTAGCCCTTCAGGACCGGAGTTGGAGACCCCTGGCTTAGAAGGTTCTTAGTTAATGTCTACATGCTAATGTCAGAGTAGCTATTCTGTTGCTATTCTATTTAATACACCTGCTCCCTGCGTCTGATCCATGCACTGTTTTATATCAAGACAAGGACCCCTGTGTTCCCAGAATACACCAGGGCACCTAAACGGGGTAAACACAGTGATTAGTGCCAGATGCAGATGCCCTTTGGGCCTGGGGCCAAGCACTCCTGTCAGCTGGGTGCTCATACCACCTATTGCTGGAAGGCGTTAACACAATACTGGTTATATGCATTAATTTTCAACCTTCAAAAATAGGCTATTCCCCAGCGAATGCCCAGTGAGACGCTTTTCTGTTCCATCAAAAACACTTAGATGTCGGTGTATGTTACCAAATGGCACCGTTTAAATGACGGCCAATTCCCCACTGATATCTCAGTTTATTTATTTATGATTTTTTGTTATTTTTCTGTTTATCGCAGCTCCTTAACTGCTACCACTTTTTTGTTTCCCATCCTGCAGTACTTCTTTGCTCTTGCCCAAGACTAACTAAGCTACCGTCTGCTTTTGTTTGAGTCTCGACACGTCACTACCGTTAGCCATTAGTGCAAATTAATTTTTAAACATTTACTGGATGCTGGGCGACAAATGAGCCTCAGGAAATGCTCTGGTGGCCTAAAAGTTGGTCGCTAGGTTCTTAACCTGAATTTGTCCTTGAATATATTCTGCACTGTTAGAAGGTGAGGTCACAGATGGCACTGGTCAGCTATGGAGGGAAGAGATCCATCCAGCACAGGATCACTATCCTGGAAAGTACAGAGTGTACAAACTATGGGATATTTAGAGACATTAGGTCGCCAGACGCATGCTTTTCCGCTGTAGGAGAATAACAGTGTATGCACACTGGGAGAGCATAGAAACCACACACACACACACACACACACACACACACACACATTTGTATTGATATATTTATGGGGACTGTTCATTATTTCTATGGGCAACCTTAACCCCTACCCAGCCCTAACCTTAACCATATGTAAGTAAACAAAATACAAGATTTTTTGGCATTTTTTTTGTTTTAGATTGCAGTCACACATTTCTATAAAATTAAATTTCTCTCACAATGCAAAAAAATACCCCCCACAATGTCAAAATAACAGGTTTTTATCACACCGTGATATCATAATATTTAAATAAACCACACACAGACTTGGGGTTCACCTCAAACCCACCTAAGCAAAAGAATAAGTTTCATCTGGAGTTTTGATGATAGCGATGCACCATTGGCAGAATGATGCTGAGGTCTGATTGGGCTCCCAGGTTACAAACAAACAATTAATGTCCTGGGTGCTGCCTGTCTGATTGAGGCTGGTTCCCAAGGGCGATGCTGGTCCACGTCCATGTGCGAACTTCAATGTCCAATTTCAGTCTGTCCGGCGGGGGGGTTTCAATAAGTGCAGAGTATTATCTCCAAGAACAGCGATAAGCTCCATGCGCAAACACACGCTTTCCTTCTCGCACGTGCACACGCGATGCTGAAATACCTTCGCGGTCAAAGTGGCTCAGTCAAAAATGACAAGTCAGCAGCACCTACACAAGAATCCTATTCATCCAACCCATATTCAGCCATAAGAACATAAGAAATTTACAAACAAGAGGAGGCCATGTGGCCCATCAAGCTTGTTTCGGAAGAACTCAATTAATAATAGTTCAGAGTTGTTAAAATCTTATCTAGCTCTGATTTAAAGGAACCCAGGGATTTAGCTTGCGCTACACTAACAGGAAGACTATTTCATATTCTAATCCCACAAATTTCCACCTATGGCCACGACTTCTTGTATTTGAACCGATTAAGTAACTATTTAGTTGAACAGCACCCAGACCTGTTAGAATTTTATACACCTGGATCATGTCCCCCCTTAGTCTCCTTTGCTCACGTCTAAATATAACAATCTGACCTCATTTGCCAGTATAAAGGCCAAGTTTCTCAAAGATTTTTAGTGTCTCCTCCCAAGAGTTACAAAGGTATTACACATTTAAGTAGATTCAGTAGATTGTTAACCTGTTCTATAAAGACTGGCTGCTCATGTTTGAAATGGTCATTTTAATTTACTTGCTTACTCGGGCATCAGTATTGACTGTCATTTGAGATCAACGACATGCATCTGATTTGTACGCGTGATTTTAAATCTTTGTTTGACATATCGACCATGGCTTCAGGTTCTGACCAGCAGGATCTCTCTTGGTGTCCTATGCTCCCCTGTGGCTGATTTTTATTTCCCCGTTTTGCAAATCCGAATTTATCAATAAATTAAGTAACACGTTTTTTTTTTTTTCTTGAAAGGCTGCAGCTCCGTCATTATAAATCATTATACACTTGAAATTCTTTGTCTGAAAATAGTACACTACAAGTAATATGAAGTTCCCACTTAAACGTAAACCAGCTTTTTGAGTGATATTGCTAATCGTGTTTATTTCGAATATTTATCGAGGTTAAATTGCTGCATTATGGTACAAGCAAGAAAATGCATCCAAAAAGGCAGGCTTGAACTTTAACGATACAGGGTGTCTCCTTTTTAACCTTTGAGCAGCTGCCCCTTAAAAATTCTCTGCACAGCTGTGCAAAAAGGGGCATAAAAACCCAAATTTAAGCACAAAAAACACGCATATAAAGCATACATAAAAAATTCAGGTAAAACACCCACATCTGTTATGAAGCATAGTGGTCTTAGCTGAGTGTGAACCCCCACTCTGTTTTACCGTCTGCTTATATCTGCTGTATTCAACTGTGTCTGGTTCCATTTGTCTTACCGGCCTAATAGTTATTTTTAACTTCATGGCAAGCCCCTGGGATTTCACCTGCACAGAAAGCATAATAATATTCCTCCAAAATCCATCCGGCAGCCAAACGTGGAACCTTAACGGTTTATAGCACAATTGAGCTGGCAGGTCTGGTGCACCTTTACTTAATCTTCAGCAAAGGTAATTCATTGCACTTCGAAGCGCCATTCAGACCGCTCCGGTGCGGGTGGTTCCCAAGATAAGGCTGAAGAAAATAAGAGAGACGCCACTGAGTTTCACACTCCAGATGTCAAGAGACAGATTTCATTTATGAAAATAAAATCGTTTCCCTAGAAAACATTTAAAAAACACGTGGGAACGTTTCAGTTCAAATTCCTTTGGGATTCTGAGTACGTTGAAGAACCATCCAAAATATTCATAAATATTGTGCCGTGGTTAATTAAAGTAGGTTCAAAGCGGACAGAAGGAGGAATTGCTTAATTTCTGAAATCGCAGTACCAAGCTTGTTTGTAAGGTAGGCTATTGAAACGTTCCCCCTAGCGGTAAGAAAAGCGCTCCGATCAACGCTGAACTCCAGTACAAGAGCAATAGGAAACTGGCACCTCAACAACGGTAATGATTTTTTGCAATTAAAAATTTCACATACCGAGAAAGTGCGCATTCAGTCCTCAAGGATAACTGAGAATTAGAAACGCCTAAAAGCTTGCGGTTCATCTGGCCCAAAAATTACCAAATTTATGGAATTAGCAGGCGTTAAATTTTAAATCATACATAAACTTAAACTGTATTCTGGCATAAAGAGTTATTTATGCCATAGAATAAAGCATGCAGGGATGAGCTGTTGCGATTTTTGGGCTCTGACGTTCATCAAAATTTAAATCCCTTGCAAGCTGGGGCTGGATCGTGCCGCGTATTCGAACATCCGAAATAAATACGACGCTTCAAACTTCTTTGCAAAGCCTTACATCCACAATAGTCAAATGCCCAAAGAGTGCGTGTGGATGGATTGAACGACACGGACTGCCTTTTTTGCAGGAGAGTCCCGCGTAAGAGGTGGCGTCCTTTAACAGGGAGGAGGCTGGAACAGGGTGAGAGATAATAAGAGACAGTGATCGTCTCCGCTGGATTGCTGTACAGCTCTCTCCATACAAAAAAACCAGACTTCGAGACCAGCCGTTAAAGGATGTATTTGGAAAACCTTCCTTGATTCTGTGATATCAGCACAAATCGTCTCTTTTTCTGACTGAGATTTTGAGTCATATCAGAATCTAAAGAACAGCCCTGGATATTAGACCTTGAATAAAACATACTGGGAACACACATGTTACGGATAAAACCATGGTACAAGTAGGTAACTGAAGTAATTCACAGGGTGCGTTTTAAGGTGAGTTCGGCGGTCTTTTATCATCTGTAATATAAATACTTCTAAAAAATAACTTTTTACAAAGTTTAATAATATATCATACGTGAATTCCATTGTGAATTTTCGCTAATAACTCGACTGTCTGTGTTTTATTTTACAAAGTGGGAAATGGACAAACGTTTCGATGGCTTGTCTGTTAACGACGCTGTGTTGCCTACTGCAGAATAATGGAAGAGCGATCGATCACACATGCATATTTCTATAGGGAAAACGACGTGTGTGTATAAAGATAAAAAGCCGAATAGTCTGTCTTAATTCACCCGATATGGCAAAGGCTGATGTTTTTAATGACAAATAATGTGCGCGGATGTTTGGCACGTAAAGCATTTCTGTTATTTTATTGCTATTTATTTTTGGTGGAGCATGTTAAAGCACCGTGTCATGGTGTGTTGCACGTGCATAAGTGCGCATTAAATAACATTTGTTTCTCTTTCAAACCTATTTCGGTCTTTATCACTTTCAGCGTGCTGCGTTCTGCATATGCCGTAATGGGTATGACAAACCAAACTGAACACTGTATCTCACTTTTATCATTGTTGCCAGGGTTAAAATACACTTTCACATGTTCGGATGTTGTGATAAAGGATACAGGGACGCTTTAATTTGAGCGCCTGGTGCTTCTGATTTTAACCCTTCATAGGTGTCCCTAAAAAATCTGATGAGACTCCGATTGCCCGACTGCGCGGTGGTATGTCGCCGTCCCTGTTCACCTTGTCTGGCGATGTCCCCTCAGGGATACCCACCCAGTCGGCCGGGTGTATGATGTAGGATGCTTCCCATCCCAAGACTAAAGGGTCAGCCTCAGCTGTGGCAGATGAGCGGGGAGCCACCTTCCTGGGTGTGGATGCTCCCGGCCACCTCAGGGCTCTGCAGGATAAGTGCGGCTCCCCCTCCCCTCCTAATCTCCACGCACCCGCCTCCGCTGCTGCAAGCCGTCTCCAGCTGGCAACTGTCCTGTGAGCCTCTCCTGCCCTTGGTGCGAATACCGTCCGCGGAACCGGCCATCCAACCGTACTCCATACCAAGCGTTCAGGTACCTTATATGTCTGCGACCGTCGGTACCCTAAGCACAAAACGCCCCAGGCACATTACAGTCAAACAAGCCAGCAAACTCACCCACACTCCCCCAGAGAGCGCTCCATCGGTTCTGCTGTTGCGCACATATAAGTTTTCACAGTCGCACAGGCGTATAACGTATAACATTTATTATTATTTTTTCTATCCACACCACGTAAAACGTGATACCACAGGTCACCAGACTTAGAAGTACCCCCCAAGAAATTATCGATAATAATGACTGAAAGTTGCTGGGCTAAATGTCAGAGCAGTCTTTCATCCGCATACCATTTACTCTGAGCTTTGTTATTTATACCAAAAACAATTTAGGTGGCTGCAATAAACCTTTGCGTTGACAGGCTGCCCTTCTATTTGACAGCCCTGCTTCGGACTAATGCAGTACGACGATTAAGGGCAGAGCGCAGCTCGAGGTGGCACCTGGCGCCCACTAGAGGCGCTGTCCCCGCAATTAAGTTCAGTCCGTATCACCCTTGTCTTGCACCTAGACACGGCGTGGCATTTAATCGGAACAGAACAGGGAGAGGAGTTCTTAAGAGTGACAACGGCGTATCATCAGTGATTTTGCACCCTGATTTTACAGATAATTACAAGGAGGGTTAGACTTGGAGGACGGAATGGCGCGGGGGGGGGGGGGGGGGGGTGGGGGGTGAGTTGGGGGAGGGCGTGACCAAAGAGGAACAGAGGAGCTGAAGCTTAGTGATGTAAGCTCAATTATTAACATCCTCATCAGCCTAACAGCTCCATCCCATTGGGCACAAAGTAGCAGCAGCTAAGGATCCGCATTGACAGGAGCAGGCAGAGGAGGACGAGAGGCGCAGGACATGCGGATCTCAGCACTGAATCACGAGGGAAAATTAGCGACAGCGGAGGCAATGATGCCACAACAACAGGGTCAACAGCAGGAAGCACGTGTGCAAAGAGGGTTTATTTTAACCCTAAGCGTGGGTGTCTCTCGATGTTCAGTCATGTGGGACAAAGCAAAAGTTGAGCGTGTGGGCATCATGCAGACATTCTCCCAAGGCGGCACGTGTGGCGTGAGTAATTGGGCGCCCGGTAATGTGTGCCTGTTGACGTGCTTAAAATAAAGTCCGGCCTCGGTCTGTCTGCATTCGTCCTCCGCTTGTCTGAGAGCCTCTTGCTCCTGCCCTACTTTGGCATGCTGTCTCCCTCTCCATCCGACTTCCAGATCACAATTTGCTTTTTTCCCCTCTGTTAGCTGAGTAATTAGGCCATGGTAATTTCAGAGTGAGAAAGGATGACCCTCGAGTTTATCTGCTAACTCTTCTCATTGTTCCG
>JAODKE010000044.1:4837736-4872491 GCA_026779605.1 Mormyrus hasselquistii
ATGTGTGTGTGTGTGTGTAAAACTGTATATAATATAATAATACACACACACACACACACACACAAACTTTATGTGTGTTTATATAATATTTTTATGTACTATATACGGATGACAAGGGTATGTTTCTTGTCCTTGAAAATAAATCTTCAGTATAACTACAAAATTAATTCATTATAAAATGGACTGCTACAACAAAAAAAGAAAATACAAGATTAAAAATACTAAGATTCCAGCCTCACCAAGACCCTCTACTGGATAAGTGGGTTGTGGAAGATGGATGGATGCATGGATGGATGGACAGATGAATGCATGAGTGGAATCAAACCACTCTTGTCTATTATTTTTAATTATCATATCATACAAAAGCCTGCACTTCAGACGTGGATGACTGGTGATATAATTATCAAGCGTGGAATCCGCTACCAGCCCGGAGCTCATGATGCTTCGCTGCCTGTCAGTCAGCCCGGTGCGCTGAGGCACAGCTGTAGGCTGTCTCCCGGATTTCACAACAACAGGAATCTGAAATATTCATCTGCGCAACGTTTCCCGAGGTGGAGATGTGTGTCGATGCTTTTTTTTCAGATGCAAATTTAAAGCGTGAGTCATTCTCCAGTTCTCACCAATGAGAGAGAGCTCACCAGTGTCAGGTATAAGTGGGCTATTTTGTACGTCTCAGCGGGCATCGGGGCACAGACAGCCGAAACACCTCCTTCACAATAACACAATATCCAGACAAAATCCGGTATAACTTACGGCCAAACACATGCCTGAGCTTATTACTCTTAGTATTTCCGATTGTTACTAAGGTGCACAGGCGCCGAATGTCATTCCCATTTTATAGTGTGCGCTGTGATGTTTACAGAAGCTGGTATTCCCAAATTCACGTTACCCCCTGTCGAAATTATCTCTTACTGTTGGCTTCAGACATATGATTGTGGAAGTCCTAAACTCCTGTGAAATATCGTTCTTGTTGGTTGCAGTACAAGTGAAAAATAATGAGTAGTAAAATAGAATGTACTTATAAAGACATATAAACATAATATAGATGGGACATTTTCCAATGTGATCTTAAGAAAGAGGCATACAGCTAACTACCTGATTGGTGGGAAAAGATTGTATAAGGATTGTGCTGTAAGTCAGATGATTCAATGAAGTTTTGCTTCCAGCTACACGGCAGCATGACTGTTGATTACTGAGTATGATGTGTAGATGTGCGTTATCTATTTAAATTGAGGAATGCAATTTACACGCGTTGGGTCCTTGATTACTGAACTTGTGTTTACCAGTTACGTATCCACAGTGATAGCTTTAAACATATTCCTGGATATAGCAGCTGTTGCCCTTGAAAGATAAAATTTTGCAAATTAAATTTGAATTAAATTTCATGTGGACTTTACATGTTCTTCCTATATTTCACCGGTTCTTCTGTCATCTTAAAACATATGCTTAAGCTAACTGGCATTAGTGTGTAATTGTGTAAGTGTGTTTGCAGTGGACTGACATCTTGTCCAGCCTCCCTGATTGGTCAGTTGATAGCTTCAGGTAAGTTTATAATAGCACAGCTAGCACACAACACATTAGGAGGAGATAAGCATGTGGTTGAGGGTATTACCAGAGGTTCACTGGAAGGAAAAATAAGTACCGTGAGTGTGGGTGATTCGGGGTGGGTGAGTGGGTAACAAAATTACCGGAGACCTGAGAAATGATGGAGTGATTTACCGACAAACTAAGAAGGCTGTTGCAGTATCACCACTGACGCAAAGTGAGGTTAGCAAAATACTGTACAGGCTCACAATAGCTATTCCTGCTTTATAAAACCTATATGTTGCTTAGTAACAAATATTTTTGATCAGGGGGTACATCCTTATATGGATAACTATTAAATCCATTTATTATAAATAATTTTTTATTAAACATGTGTTTTCAATAGTAGCAATCATTTTTAAAGCGGTTTTAAAGCCGTTCTAGGTCGAGCTAAATCATGGATATTACAGTCCTGACAGGCTGTATGCCCTTCACACTGTACAGTATGTAATGCAGTCCTGTAGTGCCGAGTGTGTTTCTGACATACCTCACCGCCTTGTAGGCCTCAAAACAGATTCTTCTATGAATATGCCGCTTGCGACGAAACAACCCCCCCAGCCTTTGAGAGAACAGGAAAAGAGAAGGACAGACGTCACAGCTATGTATGATATCTCACTCATTTTATTGTCAGGTGGTGGTTAAATTTGCCGGCTGGAACTCATCTGTGACATAGCACCTAGCAGCAGCTTAAAACGAATGGTGCTGATACAAACAGATGTGGCGTGTGTGTGCATCATACACAGGAAGATTTCCTCCTCATTATCGATTTCCTCGTCGTCTTCTGAGAGCTGGATTTACCCTGCCAATGTTAAACTTCCCATGAGGAAAAATGCCCCCCCCATCCCCTCACACAGATGTATTATCTCTCTATAACACCTTTTATCTTCTTTTCCAACTTTTTTTTCATCCACGGTTCCTTTCTGTAGACTCTTTGCAGCCGGATGTCTTCCTTGTCGCTGCATCCTTCAAGGATTGTCACATTTTTTAAAGGTGACATCCGCACGCTCTCTCTCCGGATGCATATCGATCTGTTTTCATATTGATGCGTCCTGTTGTTTTGACGGAAGAGGGTACAGAAATGATAATTAATATGGCTACTGACAAATGGTCTTACAGCCTCAGACCTGTTTGTCTTGCATTTTGTCTTGCATCATGTGAGCATTTTGGCTTTAACCAACAAAGATTTTATGAAATAAGATTCTTTGTCATTGCAGCTTCTACAATGTTGCAATTGTCCTTAAGGCAGCAGACAATACACAGAATGAGACAATGGATGGTTCACACAATATACAGAATACAGTTTTTCTTAATAATGGTCCTCTTTTCCCTTATGGCAGTAATGTCAACATATTAAAGTTATGAAGATATGGACCTCAGCCCCACCATTTCAGCAGAACCATTTTAAAGGCCCCGTTATATTTGTCACAAGACATTTTTACCAGAAATATACAACATCCTTCATTTCTTTGTCTGTAGATATCAAGACTAATTCTATATTAGCTACAAGCCATGCATCACTCAAAATCACACATAAAAAGCCAAGCAGTGTGAGCTTATTGTATAATTTAAATAGGCCATCATGACTAAAAGCAGTTCTAGGAATAGCTGTATAATGATATAAACTATTCATGACCGTAAACATGCATTTGCCGAGAAATTCATCTTGACTCTCTTTGGAGACAAGCTTTCAGCATTAAGGACTTTTCTACTTTTCTTAGAGTGAACTTCAGGCGAGCCAAGTCAAAAATATGAACGGAATACAAACAGATCGTGTAAGGGCGTTAAATCCACAGGAATTAATCCATTGCCCTCTTTCTGTGCTTCTCGTCACCCAAATGCATTTTATTGTGCGTTGTGCATTTTATGCTATGAGGAATTAATTAGACGTGAGGTGGCGCATATCGTAACTAGATAGCCTTCACGCTAACCAACCCCTCTCTCCCAGATGGCTTTATATCATGTTTTTCATAAGCTTTTCAATTATGCCTGACTACTTTGTTTTTGGTATCACAAGTAGTGATGGTCATATCGAGAAAATGGAAAATGGAGACCTTTATCACGCATCTTGTATCTTCTAGAAAAGTGGCTATCAGCTCTGCATTTTCCACATGTAAATGTGAAACAAGTGATTTAGCAGATTTAATGGGATGTGTAGTGTAATTCTGTGTTGGCTGATGGTCTTTGCTGAGAATTTCAGTCGGGGGAAGAGAAAATCTAAATTGATTTAGCTGATATGAACTGCTGTGCTACTCTGTGGCATCCGGTCGCCTTTTGTGACGACAGTTGATGACGCTTGTGGGTTTGAACTTAGCCAGAAAGATCAAGTAATTTCTCCCGCATGTATCTTTTACAGTCTTAGGATCCTGAAGAGTAGTCACCTGGTATCGGAACAGTTACGTTTACTACAGTTTATCTGTAGTAAAACAAGGTAATAAACTGTCTAGATGAAATAGCAGCTTTTTTTGCTTGTGATGAATGAATGCTTCCTTGAATTACAAAAATCAGTTATCCATAGGGAAGGGATGCTTTTGATCTGCGTGGCACACAATGCTATGAAATGCATTGGCATATTTCCATGTGATGGATTCATGAATATTTCAGTTTATTTTGGTCCACATCTGATTTCCCAAAGCGCCTCCGAGATCAGAAAGGAGTAGGAGTGCCTCTCTTGCACTTCTCAAACAGAATCCGTATTAGAATCAGCTGAGGAGTTAATTAAACTCGCGTAATCTCTGACGGATATTACATGTACTCACTCCCTGGCACTGCTATGTTTGTCCTTTGCCGGTAATCTCATCTTATCTGGTCTGCGACTTCCTGAAGACCGGCTGTGGGTGAAGGCATCGCCAACTTTTTTGGTTCTCCCCGGCCAAGTACAGGGAAGGTAATCTTTTCCCTCGGTATCCTGGTGTGGAGGGGGGGGGGGTTATGTGCTTCGAAGCAGGCTTTCATTTCTCACATAGATTAGCGTGGGAAAGCTCATCCCCAGGTCGTGCATGAACATTTTGCTGTGCAAACAAATGCCTGTGGTCTGATTATCTTGCCTTTGTTTAGCGGGAACCACAATGTTTTGTGAAGAAAATGCCAACTAAGCAAAAAAAATAATGGGCCAATGTTTTGCTACTTGGAGTTGGAAATTGAACTCCAGTAGCTGGTTTATTACACAAAACTCGTGACATGTCGAGCCAGTTTTCTTGGAATGGTTTGTCGCAGGTGGTTAGCATGCTGCGTTGCGTGGAAGTGTACTCAGAGACATGTGAGAGTCTACGATATGCCAAGACTGGGGCTTTCACACCAGGCTGATAAGCCCTGCCTTCCGCTGGCTCCCTCACATGCACTGTTCGCAAGGTTCCATCTTATGTCATAGCGTGGCTCGGTATCAAAACATAGCTAATGGAGGTCTGCTAGCCAGTCTACGTGAGGGTCACATGTCCAAGAGCCGATTCAAGCTTCTTCTACATGTCCAGGCTTCCATAACATAAAGACACACAGTTGATGTGAGTTGATTCTGTATCAGTTTTTCTCAGCTTAGTTTTTGCTCCCTCCCTACATGTACAAGGTGTTCCCTGTCCTTGATTGTTGTTTCCTTCTTCATTGTTCGATTTAGGTGTGATGGGAGTTGGGAAGGAGCAAAAATGTAGACTGCCTGGGGGTCTCCAAGAACTGGATTGAGAAACACTAGTCTTAAATTCTCCTATATGAAAATATACATTTCTGGCCTTGTACTGGATTACTGCCCATGGTCTACTCATCATTGGGCAGAGTTGTTGGAAATAGATACTGTACAGGCTTGTTAGATAGAATGCAGTACAGTGACAGGCTGGTATAAGAAAATAAATGAGGGAACTCTGGGTGAAAGAACGTGTTTCCAGTCAATAAAACCAAAGCAAGAACTCTAGGTAATGGACAAGGTGACCCAATCAAATAGGCCATGCCGTTGAATCTTCATATATCATCAACTTATTCCTGCCTTTGTCCTCACTGTACTTGTGTCTTGACCATTACTTTATTTTAGGAATTGGGGAAGGTGGCCGCAAATGTCCTCTTTGTTTACTTTGTTGATATTTTGTTTTATTGCTTTGGCAGTAAGTTTCGTTTAGGTCACTTCGTGACTATGACTGTGCACGTGGCGGTCTCAAGGGAGGTCACCTAATTTACAGACCACAGCGCTTCACAGAGCGGTGGGAACCTCAGACGAGCTTCTGTAGTTTTTGTGCGATCGCAGGAGAACCCTTACTGCAGGTGAACATTTCAGTTTGCAGGTCACAACATTACTGGGAGTCATTACACAACTGGGAGTCAGTTATGTAACTCCATATTATGAGGATCAATATCGTTATTCCACTATTTTCTAATCGAAATCCATTTGACAGTCGTCTCCAGAACATCTCGCAAAGCTGTTTTTGTCGACAAATTATCACCGCGGCAGTCTAAGATGACAAAAGCCTCTCCATAAAAAAGTGAATGGAGCTTGTTTTCGCGTACGAGCCCAGATTGCCGAGGTTTAGTGCGGCTCACACAAACGTGTTTTATTCTCCTGCTCTTGTCAGTGTAACAGATCAGAGCCCCTTGGTGCCGCTTCTGGGATGAAACGGAAGAAAATGAAACGGCCTCATAGTTTATTCATGCACATATTAAGCTACTGAAGGAAACCTGACGGAGGCAGGCCTGGATCTAACATCATGACATATTTTGTATCTTATGCAAACTGCCTCATGTTTTTTGCAGCAGCAGCCCAGTATTTTAATTAACCTACTTACAGTATCGACCACAACAGAGAAGTGTAAAGAATCTAATAATTACTTTATCTATAATTGTCAGCTAAAATTTGCAATGCATTGTTTTTATTTTCCTTTATTGACACAAATAGAGCACTAATGAGGTTTTAACAAGCAACATTAAGCACTGGAACAAGAGCAAACCTTGTGTGGACACGTTTCAGGATTGTAGATGTGATGGCATGCAAGCCTATTTGCTTAGATTATGGAGACACCCCATGCTTATACGATTCTCTTTTTTAAGGTTGTCACACACAGCTAGGCTTGTAGCCTGCAGCACCAGGGATCTGTACTTCAACAATAAAGAACAATAAAGTAATTAATAAATTGGACCAAAATGAAGTCTGGTGGCTCAGCCTCATATCAATTATGTTCATTTAGCAAATGCTAAATACGAGCAAGGAATGCTTTGTGGGAGAGAGTAGGGTTAGCCAGCATCTAGTGATCCCGAAGCAGGTGGTGATAAGGTCCTTGCTCAAAGGTCCAGAAGTGACAAGATTACCAGCTTCCAGACATGGGTACAGCCCCCAGACCCGCCGCGCTGCGCACCTATCCGTCTTTGTCACTCTGAAATGAATTACTAGCCATATTGTTGCAAACCCTTTCAAGATCTTAGCTTACAATTTGCTTTTTCATCTGTAGAGGCCTGTAGGAGCTGCTCCTGGATGGTGTACAGAATGAGGTGATGAGGATATTGGGGAAAGGAATGGGGAATTTATTTAGGTACTGGAGTGGAGACTGGTTTAACGAAAGGGTGATGAGGAGAGAAAAACGAAACTGAGCTTGTTGATGGGCGGAAACAGTAAAATGAAGTGGGTGTCAGGTCTTAAGATGTGCAATTGGGGACGGAGAGACAGAACAGATGCCGGTTTTATGGTGGAAAATGGCATGATGGGTAATAAGGCACGGATGAATAGACCGGATCGTCGGCTGCCCTAGATGATCAGCTCCATCTTAGAGGCATCTAAAGACACCCTTGTTTAAAAATGTATCTCCCATTGCCCATTTATGTCTGCTTTGCTGCCATGACTTTTTCTAGCGAACTGGAGAAGTCCAGATCAGGCCTATTTAAAATAACAGGGTGCGGCACTGTCACACGTCTGCACTCAAGGGAGTGTTTAAGTACCCGCGCTTACATATTTTATCACTGTAGAGGAGACAAGTCACTGAAGGTCATTCCAAGTTCTGGCTTCCTTCCTTTTGTCAGCTTCTCCCAGGCAGTGAATTACAAAAAAAAAAATAAAAAAATAAATAAATCCAGGATCTTTATTTAAATACTCTCAGAAATACGCCTCAGACATTACCCCATGAAGAGACGTCCCCAGTGTCCCTGCTATGGAGAGCCGTTACGAAGCGCATGGAGCAGGGAGGATGCATCGTTCTCTTGTCCTCCCACGCAGTCGTCAAGTAAAGAGCGCCTTGTTTTAGGGAATCGGCACCGCTGGGTTAACGGTGCGAAAATACGGGTGCGACAGTTACCGGGACGTTCCAGGATGATCTGTCTCTTGGCAGTTTTTCGACAGAGCAAAGGGTGCCCTGGGCTGGCTCACCGTGTACTTTACACGGAGTCTGTAGCTAAAGCAAAGCTGGTGTTTATAATTGGAGTCTCTACAAAAGGTAGATTTATTTGAAAAACACTCAAAGTGAGTTCAGGAAGGTTTTTTTTCTCGTATTTTTCCTCTGGTCTGCACAGCAAAGCGTGTTTTTAAAGTTCTTTCAGTGTAAAATCCAAGTCATTCCTGAAGACTGAAAAAATAAAGTGGAGCTTATTTTAAGCACTGCATTAGCACACTGCTAGGCATGTGCTTGTCTCTGGCGGCACTCCTGACACAGAAATCCCGCGTGTGGGCTTGATTATCTCCCCACAGTGTCAGCCCCAGCGACTGTGGCACACTGGAAGTTACGCAGGAGCGTGAGCGGCAGATGAAAAGAGCAGTAAGAGCATGAAAATGTCTGCTGGCGGCTGGTTAAATAAGAGAACAAAGGCCGGCTTTGCGTTATGAAGCAGGAGAAATTGCCCGGCGAAAACGCAGCGGTTTCGTAATGCGTTGTTGCCGTGATGCTCCAGTTACAGCTTCTGTAATTTTACATGGTTAGAGAACAGGGAATAACACTCTGATACGACGGTGACATACTGGGAATAATACTCTGATATGATGGTGACATACAGGGAATAACACTCTCACCTGTTGCTGATGTACTGGGAATAACACTGATATGATGGTGACATACTGGGAATAACACTCTCACCTGATGGTGATGTACTGGGAATAGCACTCTGATTTGACAGTGACATAGTGGGAATAACACTCTGACCTGATGGTGACATACTGGGAATAACACTGATATGATGTGGCATACTGGCAAGCACCGTGTTTTTGGGTTGATGGGAATTAGGTGATCACGTTTTACCTTACCCTAACCCTAACCCTCCTCCCCTGAACCCAACTATAGCCGTAATCTGTCGGTCTAACCATAACCTCTTCCCCTAACTCTAACCCTAACCCTAAATTCTTCACCTAAATCAAAACCTACTGTAGCTTTAACTGCTCACTTAACCCTAATCCTAACCTCTCCACCTAATCCGAACCTCCCCAGCTAACCAAAACATCGTCTTCTAAGCCTAATGTTTTCACCTAAGTCGAACCCAAACTTTTTCAGTTAAACTAAAACTTGGCCTCAACCTGCTCAACTAACCCTAAACCTCTTCACCTAACCTTAACAACTGTCCATGTTGTAATGGCTACCTCTTGCTTCCTTTCAGCCTGTCCTGTGGCCATCAAGAGAGTGGGCAGCCACAAGCGTCTGGCTCTTGCCGCAGCGGCCATGATGACGATGGACTCAGAGGCTGCTCAAGGGTCCGTGGCTGCCTCTACTCCGCCACTCCACCTTCTCTCCCTGTCTCAGATGAAGATACCCTTCCTGTCAGCCAGGGGCACAGGTAAATCACCTGTTTTGTTCAATTGCAGAGATTATCTGTGGACTGTTCGCCTCGTCTTAGCACTCAATGCCTTACATTGTGTGCCTTGCTGATTGGTGGGTTCTGTGAGTTGTGTACAGGATGAGTTTTATTGCTCAAGCTAAATGTTAGCTAACTGGAGAGATTTTTAGGTCCTAGTGGGATAGAAATGCACACTTTAGCGCTCCACATAAAAACGGGGAAACTAGGAAAACTTTGTCAGGTTATATTACACTGTGTATTTCTCAGACCTCTCAGGGGTAATTTGCAGAACCCCAGTTTGTAAACTCAAAGCTGGGAGATTTGGAGTTTTCCAGGCAATAAACTCCAATGACTGCGTTACCTCTGCTGGCATTTGAGGCGACAGCAAGATCTGGGAGATTCCAGATATGGCCCTATGGATCAGCTGTGACCCTGTTGGTTTCTCAATGGAGGATTTAAACAGGAATATCACTGCTTGGGTATGGTGGACACACTTCCGTATCGTCTCAGAATCCCCTGCTGGGAGAGTGATTTCTTTCCTGTCCATGGTGCATTCTTGGAGTTGTGATTTTTGCCCTGAATGACTTTTATGTTTTTTTCCTTTTTTAATGTTAAATTCCGCCATTTTAACATAAAATGCGATTGCATTTTTCCCTTTGATGACTTCCCCACTGCTAGCTTGGTAGCAACAGAGCATGATTTCTCTATAAATATCCCATCGTTCTTTCATTCTCTTTCTGTTCTTTTAAGATGTTTTATGTTAATGTTTAGATAGCTTTATAAATTGTTAATAGAATGATTTTCTATTATATATAGTATACAAACACATTATGGTATATTTTTTAATCTAAATGCTCTGCTATATAATCATCCTCTGGCTTCCTGTACAGGCTGTACCCCAGCCTTGTACCCTGTGCTCTGGGCTACAGGCCCCCTGTTATCCTAACCAGGAAAAAGTGGATGGAAGATGGATGGGTATATTAGACCTCGTATTGCCTGAAGGGTACAACAGCATGTTCCCCCAAAGCCTTTTCATTGAGAGGACTTGATAGGTTTACAAGTGCTGAGGACAGACTGTGATCAGCTTCATAGCTGGGTAGGATTTAAAGTGCATTACCATGCAGTGTCTTTCCTGAAGGTCAGTTTAAATATTGCCTGTGGGAGTTTTACTTACACAAAAAAAAAATTCCAAGGGCATAACTGAAAATGATTGGTTCAGAGAGATAACCAATCATATTGTAGAGAAGGAGGCTCCCAGCAACCAGAGGAGGTGCGGCCAAGACATCTGATTGGTTGTTCCCAACTCCTAGTTGCGTGGACCCACCATCTCTACAATCTGATTGGTTATCTCTCTGAACCAATCATTTTTAGGTCTGTTGTGAGAGTATATATCACTTAAACCACAATATCAAGTCATTCCTTTATATGTTGGGCATGCACTGAAATCACACTGGAACACTTCGTGTTTTTGATTCACGGTCTAGACTATATCCAGCCCACATTAGGTATCATAGATCAAACTGCCAAATCCCACTCTTTATATAATCATTATTTTTAGCCATACCAAAATTTATAAAGGAGAAGGGAGCATTATCCATCCATCCGATTATTATTATTATTATTATTATTATTATTATTATTATTATTATTATTACTCCATCTCATTTTAACCTCAGTGTGTAAACATTAATCAGCTATCACGTGTAATAACAATATCAGCAAACTGGAAAATTTTTCTTTTTTTTACTGTTGCTGCACAGGAGAGCGGGGTTGGATATGAGATGGTTTTTGTTTTTTCCTCAGTGCATGAAGCATTGTGAGACAAGTGGTCCAGTGTCATCACGTCCCGTTTGTCAAACGTGCCCCCTTTGTGTCTGTCGTAGTGCAGGAAATTGAACGTTAGATTAGTTGTGCATCTAGTCTGAAATTAATCGAGCTGCTCATTTGTGTCATGATATAAGGGTCTGTTGTAGGGATTTTATGGCTGTGACTGTCTGAGGAGCTGTATGGCTGTGGATAGGAGTTAAGCAGGAGCGTTCTGCATTCCTCTCTCCTCTCTCCTTTAACCCAACAGTCTACAAGCAGAAGAAAGGATTGGATGTCCTTCTAATCCACCTCATCTATAAATGTTACACCCAACAGTCCACAGACAAACTGGAGGATTGAATTTCCTATAATTCTCTTCATCCATAAATGTTAGACCCAACAAGTCACAGTCAAAGTGAAGCATTGAATGTCCTTCTAATCCTCTTGATCCATAAATGTTAGATCCAATAATCCACAGTGGAGCTGAGTACTGTGGTATAGACACTGAGATGTTGCCTGGAAGAGAGAAAGCTGGGTGGAGGAGGGACTGTGAACCCAAGTGGGGTTTAAATCCCGTCATCCATCATAATAGGATGCCATGCACACTGTATGGTAAATGCATTAATATAATTAGGCCACTATCTTAATGAGCTCAATTATTGATTTATGAAATTGATTCGTGCCTGGTGGAAGCTTGTGCAGTTTGCCTTTAAGACATGGAGTAAACCTAAAAATATTCACAATAGGTGTGTAATGGTCATATTTCTGAATGAAATACCACTCTATAATTCAAGTATATATGCGTTTACATGTTTACCATGTGCTTTCATTAACCCCTTTTGACATAAATGTGATTTTTTTAGTCTCGATGTCAACTGTCACCTCTAATAGGAGAAGCCCTTTGAACACTCAAATATTTTAACCCAAAAAGGTCCCGCGGCCTGGCCTTGTCCTCCCATCAGCATCACATCGTATTATTTTATGGATTGTGTGAACGGGACCCTCCTTGGGGGGCAGCCAGCCGGTCGTGGCCTCATTGTGTATTGCACTCCCCCCCGTTTTGCAAACACAGTGAGCACCTCGGGCCAGAACGGGCTGCTATGGCTGGGGGAGCTGGCTTGTTCTGCGGCAGTTTGTGGGCAGAGAGCTTTTCAACTGCTACTGGAGGGCAGAGATGGTGTGTGTTTGGCTGCATGGCTGTTCCACTGCACACAGGAAACATCTACAAATCTATAATCCATGCTAGCAATCAACTAACTTTGAGGCTTTTTAAAATTATGTGATTTTCACATTGTTATATATCTTCCTGTAGCCAACACACTGGTTCTCCTGCTGAATTGGATAACTTGGTTGTATTTAAGGTCACTAGTACATGAATTTCTGGGCCAATTCAATCCGCAGACACACAGACAGACAGACAGACAGACAGATCTTTCATTAATCCTTAAGATTGGCTAACTGTGACTAGCTGGTACTCAGTGACTCTACCTCAAAATCATGAGTATATGATATATTATAAATAATTTGAGACATCTGCAATCTGTCTGGCCACCCTTCTGCTGTCCTGTACTAACAGACTGGAGTTCACAGCTGACTGAACAAACTTGAGCCCTTTCTTAATTAAATTCTGCTTGAATAGCGTCAGATTTACAAACGCAAGTTCACATTCTCTCAGATTAACAGCAGATTAAATATGACAGATGAACAGATGGGCATATCATTTTATCCAGCCATGGGAATAGGGTAGACTCTGTGCATGTGTTACGGTTTTATATGTATATATATGCATGTATTTTTACATTTATGCTTTGAACGGCATCGTCACTGAGCAATGGCTAACAGATTAGCTTTAGCCATTCATTCATTTCATAGACACCCTAAGAGGATCTATTATGAATATGTCTTGCCTGCAGACTTGCACATTCCCATATATTGAAGTATGAAGCTTACTTTAAACTGTTATACCAGACCCATGCTTGTCACGGAAGTTTTATTTGATTAAGTCTGACCTTTCTGCTGAAGTCTGTAATTACAATGCTTCTTACGATTTGATATCCACAGGACATGCATAAAAGTTGCAAGAAATGTGTATTTCAAGATTTCTGGCCTGTTTCTGACCTGTCTTTAATTTATTTATGCACCAAAGTGCCCCTTGGCTATATAAAATAACATTACTTATGCTTCTAAGCTTGTCCTGTTGTTGATTTTTTTTATCGTTTTAAAAATAGTGACCTGTAACCCTGAATAGGATAAACAGTTTCAGAAAATGAATGGATGGATAGATGGGTAAAAATAGAAATCCCCTCCAGTTTGCATGAACGATTCACAAGTCCCTTGTGGGAGCACGTCATAGTGGGGAATTAAAAGGTTCAAGCAATTTACTATTGTGACGTGTCGATCATGATGGCAACGAAAACGATTTGTATGTTGAGTGCTAGGGTTATTTTTTTGGCAGTCTAGGTCAGCAGCTTTCGAATTTTCATTTCATTGCTCATTGGAGAACCTGATGGAACCAATTTCATAGTTCATAACAGAGTCCTGTGGTCAATGTCGAGGGACGTCTGTCTCTGTGAGAGATTGGTTTTCGAGTTTATGTTTATCTTAGTGGAGAATAGGGTGAATGGCCCTTAATTCCAAAATATTTCTTAGCATAAAGTCCTTTATCTAAACTTATTATTAGCCTGAAATCTCACAATGACTTTCCAGTGACTTTTCTCCTGTTCCTTGATGTTTCAGCGATTGTCGTTAATATTTTAGACATACTGTATTATTAGGGGGGATGGATGTGCTATGATGGATGTGTTATGATGGATGTGGTCTGGTGGCTTTATATTTAAAGCTGTCACTTGCTATCTCCAGTGCTGGGTGTGTGGAGTTTGCATTTTCTGTTCACCTGTGTTTGTCTTTTTAAGCTCCTTCTTTATCCATCACCCCTTCAGGTAGAGTGGTGACACTTACATTTCTTTGGTGAGCGTCTGTGCGAAAGTCCTTTGATAGACTGATGTCTGCCTGAGTTGCTGGGATGTGTGTTTCACTAATGGCCAACGCATTAGGCAACTTATGTGGCCGCAAAGGGCACCATCTTCTGATGTGGAGCATGTAGAGCAAGACAAAGTGAAAATGCGTGTTGAAGTTTGTCGGGGGAGGGTGGCACTGGGGGGTGAAGCTTGTCTGGTGCACCTTATGAGCTTCTACTAACAATGGTTATACCAGCATAGGATATGGCCCAGCGTAGGCCCGCAGTGGCCAGTCAGGTGACTTGTGAGAATGATATGGCCCAGCCCAGGCCAGGGGTGGCCAATCGGGTAACTTGGGAGAATGATATGGCCCAGCCCAGGCCAGGATTGGCCAATCAGGTGACTTGGGAGAATGATATGGCCCAGCCTAAGCCTGGACTGGCCAATTGGGTGACTCGGGAAAATTCCCAGTGGGCTGTTTAGCTATGGTGCCAGAAACAAAATAATTTGACATGTTTAAAATTGAGCTGATCAGAAACAAAATGATGTTCTGTTTAAAATTCTGCAACAATGTTTCAGAATGTTAACCAGCAAGTTTTCTCATACACACAATAGACCACTATAGCTCTGGACAGAAAAACATACAAATTAATGCTACTCCATGCCTGCCCCAGCCTGTGACCCTCCCCCTTGTCTGTGGATAGTAGTGTGTGGATCCCTTCTCAGTCAGCTACACCTCTCATAATATAATAAGCACTGTTTGTTATCTAAAGTATTGTTTCTCGAAGCAGGCCCGGGGAACCCCCAGACGGGGGGTAATTGGGAGAGTGTAAAAATGTGGACTGTCTGGAGGTTCCCTAGGACTGGTTTGGGAAACACTGCCCTAAAGCCAAGCAAGCACATGTGTTTCATTCTCATTGGGCTTAAGTCCTTAATTCTGCCTGGGAATTGTGTTTGTGCCCATTGCTGAAGAGTTCCAAGTGGGTTTGGAGGTCAGGTGGAGTTTTTGTTTTGTAAGATCTCCCCATTTTCATTGACCGTTGGAGCTGAATGAATTTGAATCATTTAAAGGTCGCAGTGCCTCACTTCTGGCCCGTGTCCCAGCTAAGACTCTGACCCAGAACCTTCTGAGTCCACAGTCCACTGCTGTGGATGTTGCAAGTATATGATGCTCCCATTCAGGCTACACTTACTTAGAGAGGGCTTCAGGAAAGTCAGAGAGGTTCCGATTATGGGCACTGGAGTTGCTGGAAAGGACACCATGAAATCCAGCACGAGCAGGTTAATGTGTATGCTAGCATTGGTGCACTGCTCAAGTTATGTGAATATTTCTGTGAATTGTGCAGTGGGGGGTTGGAGGAGGGGGTCTGTACGGATAAATCCCAGCACAGTGTCGTTCTACAACGGGATCATCCCAGACTGAATGAGGACATCTCATTTCCTGTGGGCCACACCGCTGGCCTTTAAAGTGCAATTTCCATCGATCTACACCGAGGACTCCGCAGGGTGACTGATATCTATGCAGCAAGTTCTCAAAGCCAACGACTGTTTGTTTAACACTTCACTCGATATCGACCGGTGGTGAATAGAAGAGACCTGGTGTGGGCGATGCTGCAATTCAATGCTGCCGGTCCATCAGTCTCCCTCACTGGCAGCTCCAGGTTTACCATGGCACATCACCCTGGATATGGGCTCAGATCTTTGAGTTTTCAGACTCGATGGGTTTTGGTCCAAGCAACTGTTTCTAAAGTGCCATAATATCCCTAGATATTCCACCATGTGTTGATGCTTTTGCAAAGGCAAAGAAGATTTCCCAAATGTAAAAAAAATAATAATAATCATAGAAAGGGAATATATAATGCAGCCCAAAAGTGTAGTTCTACTACTTTGGGAAATTTTCATTAAATAAGTAAGCGACTATTTCATAAGCCTTTGAAGGTGAAACTATTATGATCGTCTTATTGGTGTCTTACTAAGGGGCTCTGGGCTGGATCTGAATCCCGTGGTAGCTGTGCCTGCTTCCTTTGTTGTAGCAGACCACACATGGATTTGCTACACCGCAGGCACAATGATAATGGACGTAAGAGATCTTTACAGGTGGGTAGTGGGCCCAGGAGTGAGCTTCCTGCATCTGCTTCGTATTATAGTCGTTTTGGAAAGTATCACACCAGAGCAGAATAAGAGCGTTTGGTGTCCAAGGACTGAGGCTATGCCATCATTTTAGCGGTCCCACATACCAGGCTTTGCTAGTGTGGTAGACTAGCCATGCAAGAATGTGTGTAAGAAAAATGTTTTTCAAATATTTAACTCGCATTATTCACCCTGCACTGGAAAAGCAGAGTTCCAGGGAAATTAATGAAATACTGTAAAGCAATGAGCTGCCCGTGTTTTTCTGCCTGTGTGTGATGTGAAATCAAATATTCTCACTTTCGTGAGTCACATTCATCTTCCGACTGGCGCGGGAAGTCAGCGGACGGCAGCGTTACGTTCTGCGGCCCGGTATTTCTCAGATGTCAATATCGACGACCGTCACTGTTCTTTGTTATTGTCAAAGGCTGCATTTTAACTTGTTAGATTTGCTTAGTGTTATGAAAAGAGTGGAGCGCTATCGATAGTGGAGACTCGAGAACTGTAGCATTGCTCAAACTGTGAGATGAAGCCTTTCCAGCAGCGGGGGGGCCACAGACAAGGTCATAAGATTGCTGAGTGATGGGTTTCCAGCTGAGGTGAACACAAGGAGAGCAACATGTGCTGTTTTCAGTGGATTTCTCCCCTTAAATAGACTTATCTTTATCTATGCAGTCCCAAAAGAGGCCTGGTTTGCACGAAGGGTTGGGAACATTACACAATACATGAAGTGGGACATGCCACCAGACACAAACTCATGCACACAGCCCCAACACTACAAATTTCAATCAAGTGGAAACATTTTCTGATGTGCCAATTAAAAACACACACACACACACACACACACACACACACACACACACAAATGGAAAACTAATCAGACATCTGTTCCAAATGCCATTTTTTCATATGCATATTTGGTATATTATATATTTACTCTCATAGAGGTTTTTAGAACATTTAAATCTCGGTTTGGGCACCTTGAAAAGATGAAGTGCTGAAGGCATGAGTTTGAATGATATCCAAAGGGAGGACAGCGATAGCTTTAACCTTCCTGACAGCTGGAGGTAAGTGTAAATGGCACGCCCCACTCACATTTAACAGTTGTCATGATCCAGAGGTGCAGATTTAGGTATGTGGGTGGAGATATGTCCCTAATGATATTATGGGTATACCATGTGTGTTTGGGGGGGGCGGGGTGTTTGTGGATGATTTGGACCATACCAATGTTGAAACCAAACCTACACCCTTGCATAGATCCTACCTGATCTGTTTTGTGGGCCAAAACAAAGCCAAAACATAAGATCAATTCATACTGCTAATAACAGAAAGAGACAATGCATTTTGTCAGAGGAAAAATCAACGATGCCCTATTTTTTTAGACAGCATCTGCATTAGCCTCAAATCTCTGGTATTCGGTACTTTTGGAATGAATAGCCATCATACAAATATTTTCAATGATCCACTCAGCTATCAGTGGAATGTTTTGAATCTGGAGCTACTTCCATCAAATCAGCAAACATGTCATTCGACTCTGACAGATGTTGTTGTAGGAACGTCTTCTCATGTCAGATAGGATATTCCCGAATAACCATCCCATGGCACGTGTCCTCCTCTTCACGAAGGCCAACTATGACAGGATCGGAAGATTTCACCATCTACTGCATTAGCTATGAAAATCACGAGTGTGTTAGAAAATGAGGAGAGTAGAAAGACCACAGCCAGTAGCTGGATAAAGCCTGTCTTTAGAGAGCGTTGGACCTTGCTCACTGAGGCTTATCGGGAAATCCACTACCCAGTCAGCATGGGTTGGATCTCACTTAAATTTGGGGCATTATTCTTAGATTGAAGAGACTGTTGGTTGGTATTTTCCAGAAAGAAAAAGCAGAGTTTTTATAACTTAGAAAGCAGCAAGCAGCTTCTGCGGCGGTAATCATGGGAAATTGGGAATATGGGAAATGGAATTTAAATTGGTTAATACGCTGCTGCTGTATTGTGTAAGGAACAGACTGCTTTTAATATTTCGCTTTTAATATTATTTATAAGCCAAGAATGAGGCTGTGTTCCTATATTTTACGCTGAGTACACTGTGCATCGTGAAGTAAACAAGGAGGATTTTATCTAGATGTAGTACAAACTTGAACACACTCTTTAAACATGGTTAGGGGGGATTTTTTGGGGGGGGGGGCTTTGAATTGTCAGAACATCATTTATGACATTTAAATACATTTATTGGATGTCAGCGTGAATCAGTGGGTTGCACAGTTGCCTCTTTCCTTCAGGGTTGAGGCTTTGGTCGTACACTTACTGTCTGTGTGCAGAATGGTCCTTCCGGTGCTGGGCTGGTTTCCCCTGATTGCTCCTGTAATATGTGCTTCAGGATTGTATAATATGTACAGAGTGTCTCGTGTCTTGTACCCTGTGCTTTCTTCCATGCTGGTGTAGTGCATAAGTGGTCAGAAGATGAATGGACGCCTTCACATTTATGTTACCGCACTCGAGTTTGCACCATTTGGACTATGTCAAGTCGAGTGGCTCTTTCTGCCTGCTCTCTGTTGTGCATTGAAAGTCACGGCTTTGGAATAGTAAACATGACCATGTGGATCGATTCCTGTTGAACGCAAGTACTACTTGGAATAAGAACAGTTTTTAGGGGGAAAAAACTACATAAAGGCACAGAAAAGTGGCAATAGAAATGGGACATAAAAATCAGCAAAATATTTTTTATGATTTGGTAGTAAAATTATACAGAATGCTTGCTAATTGTGAGATACACAGCTGATTTGCTGCAGCAAGGAAGGAAACACCTACTGTAGATATAGGAGATGGTGAGATTAGAGGATAGCTGTAAGTAATTGTGTTTAGGCACCTAACATGAGCATTTGTGTTGTGAATCCTTCCTTCCCTATACAATCTGACCATATCCTATTAGATATATATATATATATATAAACCAATCTCTGGCTGTGCAACATAGACCGTGGTTTGCCAACTGTAAAACCCGGGGAATCAGAGGGATAATGTAAAGTCTCTCACACCACAGGATGCCATCCTCTCGCTCCGTCCTTCCACAAAGTCGTCCCGGCAACTTTCTGAACTCTGCCAATTAATATTTCATCCGCGGCGGGCGCTCGTTAGCAGCCCCGACAGCGTGTGCTGAAACCGCCATCCAGTCACGGTGACGTGTTTGTGTCGCATCCAGTTGAAAGTGCATGAGAAAAGGATCTTATAAGAAGTATCTCTTGTAAGGGTCACTAAAACTCTCTCATGTTTTTTTTCCTTTCCTCTAGCCGGGTCACTTTAAAATTCTCTTCTAAATTTTAATCAGAATATGTTATAAAAAAAGCTACCTCTGCAGTGGTCTGTTCTGATGCACTCGTCCCTTCTGATCAAAATGCATGAGACTCCATTTTGTCTTGCAATAACGTAATCTCTCCTCTTCATACTTTTTTTTTTTTTGCATAAACGCCCTGTATAAATATGCACGTATAGGTTTTATTGTCGAGTTTCTCATTTTAGATAGTGGAAGCCTGAGCATTTCTGTTATGGCAGAGCATGGCACAGGCAGGAAAAAGAGTGGCGATCCACAGAGAGGCTTACATGAGAAGTGATTTATTAAGCAAAACTGAACAGAAAGGGCAAAGCAGAAAATAAAAGTACTTTGAGGGGTCAGAACTAAACAGGAAACACGACAATTAACTAAAAGAAACCACAAAGTAAATACACTAGGGAACTGGGCAACACTAGGGAAACCACACATAGTATCCACACACAGTAGCATTGACACAATGACTGACTAGAGAACAGAGCAATTGCATGCACTCAAACACACAGGTAACCAGGGTAACTAAGGGGGTACTGTAGGTGTGGAACAACCAAACAGAACAGGCACTGGCAACAAGCAATACATGGTGTGACTAACACTCATGAGCACTGGACTAGAGACAAACTAACAAACTCTGAAACAAAGAAGCACACTGAGAATACTACTGTACACTAGCATAATTAACATGGAAAAAATATAAATGTGACAAGCGGGGCAAACCTATAACAGAGAAACAAAATAGAAAATAACAAAACAGAGGAAAACAGAAAATCAATAAATACAATGCATTCATAGGGCATTATAATGGTCAGTATAATGCATTATGAAGGTATTTATAGTGAATTATGGACAGAGTTGATTTAATTCAGGTCCAGAGAGTAAAAGTCCAGACCAACCCGTTGACTGTGACTCTTTTTACTCAACTGGTTGGTTGAAACAAAATCTTGGTCTGCACTTTTACTCTCTGGACCTGAATTACTCAACTCTGATTATAGATGACAGCTTCATAGAACATTCATATTGCGTAATAAACATTGCTATGATGTGTTATGTCTTTTTATAAATATTTATAGCCGTACTCATAAAAACTTTATGAATGCATTATAATGCATTATGAGGTTATGTATAATACATTTTATATGATTGCTTTAAGTGTCACCAATAAATTCTTCGTATGCTGGAAAAGATTTAAATGTATTACTGTATCCCCTGTTCACCAGCTCCTGAGTGCCCGAGCATAATAGTCGGGGAGGATATGGAAATGCTGACTAGTTTATGCATCACCTGCATGTGCAGGATAGAAAAAAGTGTTAAAGGATCTACACAGTGGTGGTTTGATTCTTAATTTCCCGAAGGGTCTGCCCATCACAGCAGGCTGTAACCCACAGTGTGGAAAAAAACTGGTGATTAGGCCGACAAAATTAACGCTGGGGAGGTTCACAGAATTTTGAACACATTCTCACGGCCGTGCTTCAAACAGGCATTCATGTCATCACCATGGCTGTGATCCTCATGCAAAGCGATCATGCATACGCACCATCGTTATGATTATGCATGTGCATCTGTCCGCCCGCCCTTAAATGCTTATCCAGCATTGGGTTGAGCTTGAAACCACTCCCAGGAAGTATGAAGCAGGGACCTACAGCCCATCACAGGCACGCAGACTGCAGGCCATCGAACAGCAAATTTCCACAACTCACTCAGTACATTTCTTGCTGTTTCTGACTTGTGACCACCAGTGTCCTGCCTCCCCATCATATATTACAGTCTTGAGAACCAAAACTCATGAAGGCCTCATGTAATCCAATTAAGATTGTCTGTTGCCTTTCTACAGCTCACTAAGTCCTCAGAAATGCTGCCTGCTTATGAACTTGCTCTTTAATTTAGAGACACCAGTTCACATAACCAATCAGTTTTTGGCGGTGAGAGGGCCATTACAAACAAATAGGTAATGCTTTACTTACACAAATAACTTAGTGGCTCAGTTACTACTCAGGTACAAACCATTTACACATGTAGCATCTGCAAGAAATACATGCACCATTATGATTGATTAATGATGAACGAACATAGGATCAGTATGTAACTAACACTTAGTTTCTGATTAATTAATGCATTAAGTAAGAGTGTACTGCTACATTATACCACCTCAAGTAAAGTGTTACCAACAAGTAAACTACACACACTAGGGTTGGGCACAGAAAAAAGCTCTAACCACTATGTCACCCACAAAATACATTTAAAAATCATAATCAGAAAATATACCTTCTATTACGTAGAAGATGTTAAAAGATATGAATGATTAGAAAACAGAATTAACGGGAGGGTTGGTCAAATTCTTTTGCATATAAATGAATTTTTGCAATTTATACCATGTTTATAAGACTCCATTTCTATTTTTTTTATCATTCATTCTTACATTATTAATGGTTATTTGCAGATACCACTTGCCAGAGTTACTTCCATCTTAGTGTTTTGATTATCCTAGAAAATTTATGCCCAAGACCCAATCCAAGCCTGACAGCATGATAATTATTATGCCTGTACAGTTCCTCACCTGAAAAGCTGCCTTTACATTCAGTGCATCACTAAAACAAAGATGAATTTGTGCCGAGGCTGACAGTCATTTGCTGGTTCCACGTCTGCCGCATGTCATCTGTCAGTTGGTACATTCTTGGCTTTGGTGAATGACAAAGATATGACTCTTAGTGGGTTTATTAGGGGTGTTCATATAACACTGCATCTCAGGCTTTACAATTTAGGAGATGGCTCTTATAAGGACCAGAAGGCACCATCTAGCAGTCATGGATGCTGATCCCTTAACCCCTATGCCTAGGAGGACATTATTAGATGCCTTAATACATCATAACATAACAGTATTTTGAGCTCCTTTGCTGCAACGCTGATATTACTACAGAGAATGGAGAAAAAAAAATCGCATTTTGGCAGTCATTACCGACCCTCTGGGCATAATCTTTGCCCTTGGATGCGAGCTCTTGATGTAATCTTGACTTAATGAGCACAGAACATGGTCCAGAGGGCAGGGCTGCACCTGCAGATGCAGTGAGCAGTGACCGCTTGCTATTGGGCAGAAGGAAATTCCAAGACCTTCCCTGCGACTGTCCGCTGGGAGCTAATTGACTGTGAATTATTTAAAGGTTGATTTAAGACCAAAGTGAAATGTATCATTTGGGATGTTCGTTTCATGTTTCACGAATTGTTTCATGTCTCAAAGATTATTCTCTCCCTGATACTTTGCTTTTGCCCTCTGCTTATTAAATTTGGATGCATAATTTAGCCAAATGGCTTTGGATTTGAGAGAAGAGTATCATTAGCGTGCAGTATCACATTACTTTCTGTAAATACGGCCTGGACATCTCCCGCAGAGTTTTTAAACACAAGCTCCTGATGAACATGAATGATTATAGCACAAAATAAGACCACAGACTGCTTTTTCGTGCCACAAACACTACTGTTACTGTTCTAGCCCAGAGCGTGTCATCTAGCAAAAAGTGCACAGCCAGCAATTGCAATGTTCTCAAAGTTATTAATTGCATAGGATGCAAGCCATTACTATTACCATTCAAGCCATCAATGGTTAATCAAGAAATATGGTGAAAATGTGTCACTTGGGGCATGCTGATATTCAGCTAATGAAGAAAGAGGAAAAAGTATGGAAAAGAAGACAGCTGACTGACAGGAGAGTCTGATAAAACTGGAATATAGTTAGAGCTTTGATATATGCTTGTGGGTGGTATATGATGGAGTGCAAGACTGCTGCTTTTACTACTAAACCGGAAAGCATTATCTTGGTTCTGTTTTTGGATTTTGTATTTACCAAGCTTGGGCTATACACATTCTGTAGGGAGATACCAGTGGTTGATTTAAGTGGAAAAAACATGGCATGTAACAGTGTTTCACAACCTCGTCCTCGGGCACGAGACCGTCCACGTTTTTTTCGCCCTCTCAGCTCCCAGTACACTTGAACCAGGTATTCGGTATCTTTCTTTGTTGTTTCATTTTTGCCCGTTTGCTTCAGCTGGGAAGGAGCAAAACAGTGGGCCCTCTGGGAGTCCCTGAGGACCAGGTTGGAGTTACTGGTATAATAGGCCAGGGGGGTGGGGGATGGGGGATGGGGGGTGAGGGAGTGGCGATAAAATTAGTCAAGCGGGTGATACTCAGTCTTTTACGAAAATACGAGGCAAATCTGCAATTTTCATGGATCAATACAGAAAACGACATTTTATTTTTCAGTATGGGCTGATCCCATAGAGTGCTGGGACCTCGATCGGCAAACAAACCTAAAAAATGAGCTGGTTTTGGGTGAGAACGGGAAGGACAGTTTTAGTCAGAGTGCAATTTTGCAATGTGGGAGTCGGAAAATGTGATCAGAAGCTCTGCCTGTCTCACATGTGATCACTTCCCGTGTTTATGTGCGTTGCATGGAGAGCTACTGGTCTTCCCTGGGGCACTCAGAATCAAAGAGTTACTGGCTTAATAATCAGCGAGATGATACCTGGGGACAGATTTTTAAAATAATTACCTTTTATTGCCTATATTTACAAAGTTATTAGTCACTTAATATACATTAATAATACAGCAAGAACGGCACTCGGGTGTGATTCTGTGACCCATTGAGTTAATCTGCCCATTATCGTGCACCAGGTATGAGCCACTGAACCAGGACTATGATGCATCATCTCTCAAAAACACTAATTTTACCATCTTTACCGATTAACCCCTCGGCCAGTCATGGAACTTCAGCACACACAATAGCAATTTTTTATATATTAGCTGGGTTGCCAAGCAACTTTCTTAAAATAAATTTTAAAATGTTTGCTTATTTTTGTGTATTTATTTTTATTTGCTCTCACTTGCACACTCACGTTATTGTGACTGTTATTGTTAGCTGTCCAAAAGCTAACTTATCTTAGCCTCCGGCTACATCCTGCAAGTCGATCACATGATTCCGAGCAAACTGACATGCTGCCTAACAAAGGATGTCGGTTACCTCGCATTTTCAGGGTCATTACCTTGGCTTTGTTTTCATGCATTCCACCCAGTAGAGCTGTTACATCCGCGCCCCATCTCAAACCCCCAGCTTCCGTCAGGTTAAGGTTGGACAGGCGACAGCGAGTTTCGCTCGGGGATTGAATCTCGAATCTATCCTTCTTAGAGATGTGAGAAATGACAGGTGATTATAATTTCCTTAAAGACTCCTGCAACTGTCAGGCTTAATAGCACAGCCTCTCCATTTACGTGCACAACGACATGCAAGTTGTTAAATATTTTATTCAGAAAGTAAAATCAATTTGATGTCTTGGAGGTATTGAGAGTGCTTTGTTTACCATCCCCCTCGAGACCCCATTTATACATTTAAGTCAGTAAAAACTGTAGGTTACAGTTTCCCAGCTCCAGTGCTGGGTTTCACACCCAGAATTCTCTGTTTCTGGTTAAGCTGAACTTGTGCAGCTATTGGTCAAATTGCCATATCTGTTGATGCTTAGTAGCTACTAGGTTCTTATTATATTACTTTTGTATCACATTTGGTTTTATTTATTTTATCTGAAGTGATATACAAGCATTGCTGATAATGTATAACATGCATAATATATAGAACTTGTCTATGTGCCAAATAAGATGTAAGTGCTCCTAGGCTAAGCTTCCACAGATGAACTTGAAACAAGTGAAAGACCACTGTGCCAAGACCACTGTGCCAACAGCAGCTACAAACACTGCTTAAAACTTCATTATAAACATAAATATCACACTTAGTATGACTAATAAGAAAATGAGTGATAATGAGATAAATGAGATAAATGTTGGCATGTTCCTGGAAGAGACATGTCTTACATTGCTTCTTGAAGTTTGTGAGATACATAGTCGGGCAGCTTGTTCCACCTCTGTGGAACCACGCATGTAACACATAAAACGTGATACTTGCCTCCACTTGGTGTTAACCTGCTGATTGTAGGGAGTGGGATGGAATGTAGGTCCCAGTGAATAACTCAGTGTAGGTAGGTGTTGCTCCATTGATATCTCCTAAGACACTTACAGAGGACCTTTCCTGGATGCAAGTGCAGGTAAGGAGCCAGTGGAGGGAGACATGGGGAGTGTGCATTTCAGCTGATTGAATTCTAGCTGTGCTGCTTCATTTTGTGTGATTTGCACAGTAAAATAACCTTGAGATGGGGAGAGCCTGGACTAGGAGTATATTCTGACAGATATGGCCTGAGGTCGCTGATGCTTTGAAGGATAAATCTGCATGACTTGAAATGGCACAAACAGCTTTCTCTGCCCCCCATGAAGAGGGTCCCCCTGAGAGCTAAGACCCAAAACCATCATAATGCCGCCCCTGGGACGCCAATGTGAGAGAAGGGCTGAGGGATTCTGCAGGTTCACTGTCACTACAGATCTAGATGCAGCACTTGCAGATTCCAGGGTGTCCACCACTATGAGGGCACTAATACTGACATTATGACCAAAATTATTACCAATGAAAAGGTACAATGTGCAACTGACAGTGCTGGATCCCTATTGCTATTTTAGTTTTTGCTGCGAATAGCTCTAAAAACACATCATTTATACCGAAAATGATGGACTGGTCTTTCTTTCAGAGCTGCCTAAAAGCTAGGAATAAGATATAGTCATGGATGAATCTCATTTCAGCTTGGCTCATTGAGTACCTCTGTGACCCCACAAGTCCCGAGTTGTAAAGTCACTTCCTGCCCCTGACTGTGAGGTCACTTCCTGCCCCTGGCTATGAGGGTAAGTGTACATATTCTTCCAGATTGTATCAGTGTGTCCTCTAGGTACTCTGCTTCAATCCTGCATTGCAAAAGCATGCAGTAAAGTAATTCAGTCCTGCCAGATTTCCCATGGTGCATGTGATTGGCAGTGCATCTATATCATTCCCTTGCTTTGTTCCCCCTGCTTTCTGGGATTGCATCCAGGGTCACCATGACCCCCTGCTGGACAAGCACTTATCAAAGATGGCTGGGTGGATCTTTCATATATAATAAACCATATAGTGGAGGTCAGAGCAAGTGGAAATGCTGTGATGTCAAAGTGCTGTCAAATTAAGGATATGTTGCAGTCAACTGCTCAGTCAAGCCTTATAAAACAAAAGGATATCATAAGTTTAACATCATATATCCATAGGTATAAAGCAGAACATTAATATCTTCAATGGAAAAGTGCCACCCACTTTGATTTTAAGAGCTCAAATTTGTAACAAAATGCAAGAAAGCGCAAGTAAAATGAATGAAGAAGTTAGTCGCCCCTACAAAACGTTATCCGATTGTACTTAGAGGACTCTGTTTTTCAAGTAGGAAATCGGTTATATCTTATTGTGAGTGAAGCCCATCCACCTGTCTGACCTCCAGAGGTATTAAACTCCCATCTGCTTCTGGAGGTTTCCGTGTCTTAATCAAAGAAATGCACAAATCGTAGGCAGGGGCTATCCAACTTTCTCTGGCCAAGAAAACGTATCCATTCCAAGATCAGGATTTCTCTTCAGTCTCTGTTGGCATAACTTTCCAGGCCTGCAGACCTTTTCCTCAAAGCTTGCCCCCTAAGACCTACTCGTGGATCTGACAGTGCATGAAAACGTACCTTTCCTCACAGTGTGGACAAAGGCATGGGAGACGGTTCAGTTATTTACCATGTGAAAAGGGATTTTTCAATGCAGTCGTGCAGGACTTAGATATTCTGTGACAGATAATCCATAACCAAGTCTCAGGAGAGTCCTGGTTGTACCTGGGATGGAAAGTTGCATAACTGATCACCTTGAAGGCTTGTTTCACTACTGTGATATAAATGCAACAATTACAATGTCGTACAAAAAAGTTAAAAAATCCAGTGTTGGATAATGTATAATATTCTGATGCAGGAACCTGTATACCACCGGACACAATTTTTATTTTACAAAACAGACATCTAGAACTAAGCATCACAAAACTAATTTGTCATAAAATATTTTAAAAATCATAGCAGAAAAAGAAATATGTGGCAAACCTTTGAATCTCAGGGTCAAATGGAATACTGTAGAAGCAATATTTCTGTCAAGCACTTACGATAGACTGCAAAACACTGTTTAAATGGGGGGACTCAGCACTTTCCTTTCAGTTTCATAATGAAGGTCAGGGTTGGATAATCACCAAGATCTTCTTCAAAGTGCCAAATAAGGTCACACTGAACCGACTTTGAATTTGACTGATCATTCAGCGCTGCTTAATAGAACTTATCTAATGGTTACATAGTTAATCCATTTAAAAAGCTATTTGAGTCAGCAAATAGCACAGTTTATTGACAGTTATTTCATTTAATGTAGGATCAGACCAGACCAGTTTCAAACAAAAATATATATCTTGTACTGTATCATGACTGGATAAATCTTTATAATATTACAGACAAGATTTATGTCAGAATTTCTGTTTGGGCAAACAAAATGTATCCATAGTTTTCTTTGCATGATATTCATTACTTTAAACTTAGTTACCACTTGCTTCTGCTATAATGCATGTAACATATTATTTTGTTGATGTTGTAGTAGAGGAATAACGTCATTACCGGGCAGTTCAGGGCATGGTTTTTGACAAGATACAACTACCTTTTTGAAAGAGGGCTGGTCAATTTGAGAGTAAAAATATTAATGGATCATTCAGTAATTTATGTCATATTCAAAACAACTAATAATTTTACAAGATTTTATAGATATTTAAATTATATCATTAGGTTCCAGATCCTACTGTGACCCTGGGCATGATAAGTGATTAGAAACTAGATGGATGGATGGATAGACAGATGGATTGAACTGTATTATTTTATACTAAAACTTGAGTTAGTCATAAACTTCCCCTGAAATATAAATTGAAAACATAAAACACCAACTTTAAATTTATCGGAAGAGTTTTTAGATTGCGAGCCTTACATGTTGCCAGTCATCTGTTAGCGCAGACTAATCTGTCTACTGATGCTAAAGAATGCAACCGTAGTTACTGATGCTGGCGTTTGGTGGAAGAGCATGCGGCAGCATTGCCCCCAAGATCTCCTTGCTTACTGGCCTGCATTTCCACCTGCCAGGATGACGGATGACCTCGACAACCTTCCAGAGATCCATAGGGTAGTTAATTAATGGTTAATGGAGGTCTTGGATGGTCCTGAAAGTTAACTTAATGTATGTAAGTGGCATTTTGGGAAAATGTGCACGATCTATGGTTGGATCCAATCTGTATTTTCATTTACTGATTATCATTAGTCACACTTTACCTGCACTAAATAGGTGTTTCTAACAGTTAAGCGATGTTGCTTTCAAGAAATAAATAAAAATAAAGTTTCTATGTTATGGATTTTTTATGTACTTCTTATTTATTTGAATTTCTGTGTAGGTCTTGAGCAAAATAACCTTGAATTAAATTAGAGCGGTTTGTGGCTCAGTGAGTAAGGTCATTATATCCATGATAACAAGGATGCAGGTTCATATCCCAGGGATGGCTGAGTGATTTACCAATGGGCCCTTAACCCCCAGGACTGACTGATCCTTGCCTGCTTTCTCAAGTGTATGTTGCTTTGAAAATAAGTGTCTGTTATATATAATGATACCTTTTCCATCAAGAAACAACTATGTATTTTTTTCACAGCCCAGTCAAAATATCTTTTTTTATACTCATATATCTAATAAAATTATGAGTTTACTGCCACCCCACGCACCTGCTGTCACGAACGGTCATGGTTGATGGGAGCGGGCGAGCATAAAGCAGGCGAGATCACCCGGAGAGACGGTGAAACGGGGTTTATTCAGAACGAGAGGGCAGACAAGCATTAACATCCAGTAACAATACAATGACGAATCTCCGGATATTGACTTAGACACGGACTAAATACACTAGACAGACTGAACTAAACAAGCAACAGGTAAGTACAATCAGGAATTAACATGAGGTAATGAGGGGGCGTGGCACACATGAGGATCGGACGGAGCTGGGTATAACACCTGCCATGTATATTCAGAAATATTTTGGTATTCAAAATATTAGGATTCAGAATTGACATTCTGAGTGCACTACTTGCACAAAAGTGAATTATTATTATTTTATTCATATCCCGTGTTTATTTGAATAAATGTCAGGGTGAAATAAAATTTTCCATCAATAATAACTCAGCAGCCACTGTCTGGTGTGTTAAAATTTACACACACGCACACACACACACACACACACTGGGGAGAACAAGTGAGCCTACTTCTTATCTGATTTATCTGGAGAGGAGCTGTAATGTAATTATTTAGATAATTATATAAGACCTCAATGGCAGATAACTAGAGATCAGATATAACATTTTTGAAATTGTTTTATTAAGAGCAGAGTGGATTACAGAATATCAGCATATTTTTGTTTGAGGGTGTTTCATAATCTGATTGTGAATCGTCGCCCAACCGCCGACCAGGAGGGTTACTGAAGTCCTCCGCCAAGTGATTTTGGTAAGCCGCTCTTGCCAGTAGAAACACGATGATTTCTCAACTCGTAGTGCAGAATGCAGAGCCTCTCGTGAGAGCGGTAAAGGGCTAATGGATAATTGCCTGGTGCCGGTTCTGTGACACTTAGCACAACTTATGACATGTTCATCAAATGCATTGTTATTTTGGTGTCCGATAATGAAAAAAATGAATGCTAAGAAAACATGACATAATATCACGGTCATAATGGGTCTGGGTATCTGTTACACCTTCAGCTGTGCATCCCGGACAGGTCATAGGGGATACCTAGCCCTTTTGCATAAAATCTGATAATTTTATTCTCTATTTTGTGCAGTGTCAATGCTATTTCTATTTCAGGCCAGTTAAAATACTGGTTACAAAGGGAGTCTTAGGAAGATTATTTAAGATTTAAAAAGATAAGTCTTCAGAAAATAGCATGATCTTTCGGTGTCAATAATTTGTCTATTTGCTATTACTTTAAATATAATAATTAGCTTAAAATGGTCAACTGGAGGTAAACGAATGTCCTGTGATGCAGGATCTGGGATGATTAGACGAGGCGTCCCATTAAAAGCCACTCTGTGTGGGATTCGGACATCGGTGGGGTCCCTTTCTGAGAACGGAGAGGCGAGCTTCAAACGGCATTTCCAAAGGCTGTAGCCGAAAGACCTGCAATTAAAACCTGACAGGATTCCGGAATATATGCATGTGTATAATGCCATAAAACAAGCTGATCTGTGCTATTCATGATTTAGGCATTAGCACTGAGCTCTGTTTCATTCTGTGTTCATTCTGTCACATTTTTCTTGAGCTGAGGTCATGCATCCTGTTATACACAAAAAATAGTCATTTGTCAAGATGGAATGCCATCCATAATGGATTTATAACAGTACAAAACATTTGAGGAATTCCTTATATTCATTTATTAATTCATTTTTTAAAATCTGATACGTGTATTTTGCAGCACTCATGATACGTCATAAGAGAACAACTGTGTTATTTCTCAAATAACGGTATGAGTTTAATAGTTATGTTTATTTACCGTTTGTTTTTGTGATGTTGAATCACATCTGTATATCTTCAGCATGTTTCTCTCCCAGTCCCCCCCACACTACTGTACACAGAGTGTCCCCCCCCTCACACATTTGTCTCCCCCGTGAAATGACCACTAGAAATCAGTACTTTGTTGAAGTTTAATGGCTCACTGTTGGGCTTTTAGTCCCAGATTTGCAAACGCTGTTGCCAGCTTGAGCCCCGGTCACTTGGAGAGGTGGTGTCCTTTTCCCGCTGAGATCCGCGCACAGCATCATGTCGTTGTGGATTATGGAGACAGACCGGTTACCGGGGGGACCTTATCCGATGGGGTGGGGGGGTGCTCTCATATTTGAATGCTGTTGCGTTGCAGAAAGGATCGTCACTGGTGTCTCGTAACAGAAACCCAATAAAAATGACAGGGAAGGGTATTCGGCAAGACTCATTAAACAAGCCATCATGATACACCACTAATAAGGTTAATGTCATTGCATTCTGGGTGAAACGACATACAGATGGGGATGAGTATGCTGGGCATATACTGTGTGATTTTCGGCCCATTTTGAGCCGATTTTTCACTAATAATTCCAGGAGTCGTGCGTCGTATATAGTATAGTGTACAGTATAGGATGTATGGAGTACCGATTCACCTCTCCCGACCAGGTTCCGACCGGCAATCAGATGATCGTGAGAAAATCAAACCTGTTCGAAATTTTGATGGGGATATCACACTATGGAAGCACAGCCACAAGCCAACTCACTTCAACCTGAGTGGGTTGTCCTTACTGCGCACGCGCAAACACAGAACTGGAGTACTCAGACATGAGATTAGTCTGTGCACACACTTGCCTGTTGCCAGAAACTGTATTGTAACAGAAAGCATGTCCTTGGGGCTGAACCTTTCTTAGGTGGGTATCCCTCTTCATGATATGTGGAGTTACCCTCTCAAGAAGGAAATTGAAGTTCTCCACAAACATTCTAAGAAGGTCCTGAAAACCCTTCATATCATCCATCTATTTTCACAAAACTTATGTTAATACAGCAAGGCAGTATTGATGTTATTATAGGCTGTTGTCTGAAGCTGATTGCTGGTGGGATCTTATGTACTACAGACTAAACACAACATTGAGATTTAAGGACTGTGATAAATTGCACTTGAATAAACACAACATAACGGGCCTGAACGTGTGAACAGGCAAGCAAGCAAGAACAAGCAGGCATGTCATTGTTTGCATTACAAGTTCTGTGTAGGTATCAGACCAAAGCAGCGTGTTTCCCTTTGGTGAGCATCGTCACTAATGCGGGTTCGTCTTCTTCTTCTGCAGCTTCTTTTTTTTTTTCGACGTTTGCAGTTCCGGGTACGGGAGTCCGATGTGTTCATATCGTTGGTGTAGTGTGAGTAGTCAGGTCGCATCCGAGCAGAGGAATCAAAAGCATTTTGAATGTGCGGGGGATAGCATAAAACTATCATAAAACTAATATTTTATGTTAAATGTGGGCGGGTCCAAACGAATAATTATGAAATGTGAGGGGGCCACGTAATGGCACATTAATGGCGGTGACGCCCCTGCATCTGAGTATCAGAGCGTATAGTGTATGGACATAAATCATGAGCTTTGCCACTTCATTGCACCTAGTCGTACAATTTGAAACGACTGGGAAAAATCACACAGTTTATGCCCAGCTTAACAGAGATACGGCAGATCTGTGCCGGGAGGAGCTTATTTTGCGGAGACTTTGCTACTTAGCATTTTCATTTCGTTTGTTCACCCTTGGACGTGTAGTTATTGTAGCTGCCCCTAAAATTTTCAAGGGGATTCCTCGAAATTGGTAATTAAAATTAACGAGGTGCTGGACTCAGTTTTAACCAGGTAATAGTGGCTAATACCTTCACAGTTGATTAAATTTTAATCATCAGGGAAGTTCAGAGGAAGTGTTCAAGACAGTATTTAGGACATGGATGCTTTTTAATTATGACAAAATTCTCTTTCTATATTGGAAATTTGCCTGCGGGCTTCTCAGAAGTACACACCACGGCCATGATAATTAGGAAACAAAACATGCTGCAGGAATAACAGTCAACACACATGTGTGCATTAGGCTGCTGCATTTTCGACCAGGATAAGGTTGCTCACAATGTTATTGTAGTCCACGCGTTCATAGGCAAATTAAAAATTAAACCTCTGCTCTCTGTATTTGTATGCCTTACTAAATTTATAACTGGGATTTCGCTGCAGTAGACTTTAATTGGACGAATATGCAGCACTAGGGTCTGGAAACTTGGTTGAGGGGCAAGGGTAGTAATGCTAAGTAATGAGGCATTTTGAAGGAACTTCTCACTAGAATCTTATTCCGTTTCAGCCAGGCTATTGATGTTAATACCTTGAAAGTAAACTGGTTATTTTATGTAATTTTAACTGTCAGGGAGAGCCGGTGATCAGGTGAATAGGGACATTAAAAGCTTTACACACCTGTAAGTATTCATGTCACATTCTAACTCACATGGTTTTCATAATGGAATATGCAGGCATTGTGCCGTGAAAGCCAGTTTGATGAAGCAAAAACCAATTTATAGGTTTTCCAGTACAACAGTGCTCATTTTAGAACCTCCAATGTGCAACCAATCTAACCGGCACAGCCAATCTTGCTTTTATTTTGAAACATAAAACGGGATGCTTTACAATCCTATTTCAGCATCCAATTCTTCCCTTTCTTAATCTGTATTTACATTTTAGGTGTTCCTAAGATGCTTTTAACCTGAATCAGTGTGCATTTTATCCAAATTGCTTTTATTTTCTGGAGAAACTCGGATAAAATACATCATTCAGTGGTACAACAGTAGTGCCCTTGTCAGAACTCGAGCCAGTAACCTTCCTGTGATGAGTCAATGTTGTTAACATGGTATGCTAGCTGTTGCTCTGTTTCCTGCTTTTTCTGTGACTGTAATCCCCTCTTTGGCAAAATCATAATTATCAGTGTCAGCACCAAGTGACACATTTGACAGAAAAAACCAGGCATGTTATGATGAGCTAAAACCTTAATTCAGCATTTTCTGAGTTCACTACTAATTCACTGCAAAGAAATGCCACTATTTTTTGCCTGGGATGATGGAGCTGGAGAGTAAAAACTGAGGAAATTAAATGCTTAAAAATTGTGCCCTTACATTACAGAAAAATCGAAGGAAAAATGCCGGCTGCTGGTAGCTTGTGAAGTTTGAGGAGAATTTAATGGTAAAAAACTGGCGAAAAAAATAAAGAAATGACCTATATAATGTGTGTAATATTATGCATAGGGTAATTTTTCATCAGTATAACAGGCATAATTATCAACAGAAAGGCTGCAGTAATAAGGCAAAAATGGACATGCATTCCGTTTATGGATTGTCATTTCAGCGCTGCCTTTAAGCTTTAACATTTAAAAGCATAAGCACAGAAGGAACAGGAAAGACAGAATGCGTTTATCTTCATGGAGCACTTGTTCAGTGTAGCATGCTTAGCAATGCACAGTTAATTCTCACTTTTTACTGAAACCGACTGATGGTGTTTGGGTCACTCCAGAAAAAAAACCAATATGTTATATGAAATAGATACAGTGACATAATTCACATATATCTCCAATGGATGGAGATGGGGTTCTTTGTTGGCTGTAACTGTAAAATTTAGATATAAAACTAAATACTTTCTATATATCCATCCATCCATTCATCCATCCATCCATCCATCCATCCA
>JAODKE010000044.1:4872591-4884445 GCA_026779605.1 Mormyrus hasselquistii
GTAAAATTTAGATATAAAACTAAATACTTTCTATATATCCATCCATCCATTCATCCATCCATCCATCCATCCATCCAGAGGCATAGGGACAGGACAGTCAAGGAAGAGTTTTTTGCCTTGGGCCCCAGAGTTCCTACAAAAGTGCCTGTCTAATGGTAGGTTGTGACGAGCCAGGAGCCAGTCCCAGAAAGCACTGGGTGCAAGTAGGAGACAAAGAACACCGCCTCTTTCTCTACATGACATATACTCAGAAAGTGGAAATCTCATAGCTGGAGAAGAGAATTTGTTGACTGCAGAAAAACAGCACTGTCTACTCACATGCACAAAGAGAACTGAGTGACCTCACTTAAGGACTTTCATATCTTGTTCCCATATGCAGAAAAGTGTATATTCCAATACTGCTATAATTGTACAAATTTTCCAGCATCATGGCTCTACAGAGAGGAAGTGTTTTTTCCAATTCATAAGAGACTGAAATAGCTTCTACTGGCCAGATGCATTTGCAACTGAAAAGGAGGATTTTAAGAAACCCACTAAAACTGCAGTTCCTTTCAACCTCTGTCAAAAGCAACGAGTCACAAACAAAATGTGACAGAGAGCTTTGCACAGAGTCCATTTTAGGTGTGTTCTTTGTGGATGGATGTAATGAGGCATATCAGTATTATTACAGACACACATGCACACAAACACACGTGCATATGCGCATACTTGTACATGGATATGCACGGACTACAGTTTGTAAAGATATTTACAGTGTAGAGGGTCAACATCAGCACAACTGTTTGCGTCAGCCAATGAGGTAGGATCAAAACAAATTATTAACTTTATTGCAGTGGGAATGAAATGCAGTTTGTGAATACATTGCTTTACAGTGAATACAGTGCTAGGAGTTCAACACTGACATCTTTAAAATTATTTGGGCAATTCTACATTTTTAAATTATCAGGACTCAAACTTTCAGACTTTTTTTTTTAATAACTCTCTTGCTTTGACCTTAAAGAAAGGTGCTCTTCTCAGCAGGAAAACACCTTGACATTTAATTTTAATTGACTGCTGTGACCTCTTTAATCCATATTGACCTCCTCATATGATATTTTCCGGTGAAATTATGGGGCGTATTAAGAACTGTTTTCAGAATCACACAATTGTATATATTCTAATGAAGGATATGTGCACTATTCAAGGAAATAGATCATAATAAAAAATTAAAAATGAAACAATCTGCAAGTCTCTTGCCGGTAGTGATGTGCAAACATCTTAGTCCTATTTATTTAAAAGAAGAAAGGGATAGAAAAGAAAGATAACACCATTGCTTACAGAATTTCTTTCATCTGTTTTGCATAACAGTACAGTACAGGGTGATGATATATTTCCGGAGGAAAGGATTTATGAAATTCTTTATGAGCATCAGGTTGCAGTGAACTTGAGAGCTTTTTTGTTTTTTGAACATATCCATACTTATTATGAAACCATTAAAATATTTTCTATTGTGTACTTTCCCAAGTCAAAAGAACTGTGTCATTTTAAATATGTGTACGTATGCAGTGTATTTTGTCCTACTGTGATTTTTTAAAATTGCTTTCATGTATTAAAGCTATTTTGTTCTTTGTTTTGAGATAACGACGGGAAATCAGGTCAGGAATTTTTCACTGCGGTAATGTTTACTTCAATCATTTTTCCTTTAGATATGGTTGTTTTTTTGGTGCTGCGAGTCTGTTTACATGCTTGGGAAATAGCCGATAAGCACGTTCTTCAATTATTAGGGGTCTTTGTGCGCAGCGGGAGACATGCCCCTTCCCGCTACCTTTGGGTGGACACACCTGAGGGCTTGTGTGTTAAATTAAGTGCTTTTGGGTCCAAAGCATGGGCGTAAATTACGGGGGGTGGGGGGGTTGCAGCCCCCCCCCAATAAATCAAAAGCAGCTAATACATCCCTCCAATTATCATGTTTCCCCCATAATGGGTGGAGACGTCAACCCCCCCAATGGTCCAGCCAAAGTTACGCCCTTGGTCCGTAGGGTCACCAGAATGCAGAAACAAGGCTCAGCGGAGTATGGAGGGTGGAGGGGGAGCAAGGAGAGGATGACAGTGCCGATGAAAATATTCCGCTTTTTAAATACCCAGAGGGAATTTTTTTCTCCCTTCTTTTTGTTTTGCGATTCTATTTTTCAGCCTTAGAAAATACTTTTATTTGCATTTTGCAAATGATGGAAAGCGATGAAAAGACCATGAAGCGTACACTTTGTTTATTCCCAGCCTATTCGCTCCTGAGCTTGATGGACTCTGGAGATTCGCAGCTTAGCATTTCCGTAACATTCAGAGCAAATATTTGCATCGGCACACTAACCTGTTCAGCCACTCCTGGTACAAGAACTATAGTATACAAATAAACAAACAGATAAAAGACAAAACTAGTAGCACTCAAGACATTACAATTCAGCAGACAAACAACAGACAAAACTAATAACAGACATTACAATTCTGTGTGCAAAGACACCAAATAGACAAAACTAGCAACTTCATGGCAGTACAATTCACGTAATATAATATCGCAGTATTCCACATTGCGGATACAATTTCCATACTGGATGGATGGATAGTTGTTGGCACTAGGAATGAAATGGGCTGATAACTAATAGCGCAAACAGGGCTTTTCAAAGAGCTGTCAGTTCGGAGTGTTTTGCGGATAAAGATACAAAGCTTTAAGGACGGTCTGGGACTCCAGCTGTGCTCTCTGGCTCCTGTATGTTGCTTTTGCAAGTAAAGAGAGAGAATGTGCAAACATTACTGCAAAACAATGGCTTCCATATCCTGCTATCCAGTAGGGGGTGGTGGCCAGTATGGAGCCCATCACAAGAAGCACAGGGTGGTAGGTTCGACACTCAGTGTTCATGGAGATTTAACCAGAATAAATCAGGTTGTGCAGATGTCGTATCTATCAGGTGCATAGTTCTTGGAAGCATTTTATAGCTACACGTGTACCAGTCAAAAGTGCTCAGTATATACTCTACCTGTATGTGTGAACTCCTTCAGGACAGCTGGAAAAGCATCCTAGGAGGCTATCTCATGAGACTGACATAGAGGAGAATTAGGGGTCAGCTTGTCCCTGGAGCAATTGGGGTTAGGGTTTTGCTCAAGGGCCCAATGATGGGATCACTTTGCCAACCCAGTGATTTGAACTGATAACCTTCTGAGTCTCAACCCACAGAGTTGTCCTCCCCCCAACATTTTTTATTTTTGTCTTACACTTCTGTGGTCACTATATGATTCCATATATGTTATTTTATCTTATTATTTATCTTATTTATGTTATATGTTGATGTCTTAATTATTCTAAAATGTAGATAATAGTACAAATAAACCTTTGTACGGGTAGGTGTGTCCAAACTTTTGACTGGTACTGAAGTACTGATCATGCTGATATTTTGGACAATCAAACTGATGTTTTGCAATATGGATCGGATTATTCAGAACTCCCCCTTTCAAAGGGTTAATGTATCTGTCACAACAGAACTTTCTGGAATCAATTACAGTATACCAACATCTTGCCACTGTCTAAACATAAAGGGTAGTCTTGGAGAAATTATGCCTGTGTCATTTAGAATGAATCGCACCATGGCTGTGAATCACGTTTCATCTTTCATTTTGACTTATGAATGCATTCACAGTTTAATTCTCAAAATGTCATCATGGCAGAGCATTAGTAGTTGAGCAAATCATTTCTGATCCCCTGCTGGAAGACTAATAGCGACAGCATTTGCTGATGGACTGTTTTGATCACCAATAGGCTTCACTGACGCGGTCTGTTGAGGCCACTCCCATTGTTGACTTTAATACCGCTGTCTGTTTTGGCTGCTGTCATTCTTGGTTTGTCCATTTTACCCATTGTTACGTTTGGTTTCACTTCACTGTCTGTTACAATTACCATTAGGGCTCATTTCACTATAAAAGTTTGCTTTTGTCTGGTTCCTGTAATGGTCTGTTTCACTCTCACAGTTATTTTTTGGCCTCCAATTTTTAAAACATCCGATCTTATGGTACACACCAACCCATACAAAGGTGTATTTCTACTACTATCTACATTGTAAAATAAGTAAGACATCAACACTATAAAATAACATATATAACATATACAGGTGACCAGGTCATGTTATGCGACTCTGTCACTCTGCTTTGTAGGCAGCTTAGTGTCTCCAAACTTTTGATGGGTATTGTGGATTTCTCAGTCTCCTTGTTTTACTCCGAGCTAGAAAAATGTTATTTTATGTATTGCTGTTATGAATTTGCATTATACACACTTAAAATAAAAGTAAAAGTAAAATAAAATTTGCACAGTTTGTATTTTCACAAAAATGAGGACACACTGTAAAGTAGATAGAGGTATATTTTGTCATTTGTGGATATTTTGTCATTTGTAATTATGGAATGCACATAAAGCTTTTCGGTGACTGAAGTTGTATTGGGGAAGTCTTGCTCTTACACATATTTACTTTATGTGAGGCCTTTATTTGCTCGTATGCTTTAATAAAGTGTTTGTATGCTTGTTGTTTGCTAGTCTCTGCTTTTTTGTCACCAAAAAACAGGGATTATGGAAACATAAAGCAATCTTTTCCACATGACAAGAACTGATTGATATTGAATTCTTTTTATCTCTCTGTGTTAAGTATTAATATTAATAATAAGAATACTCTGCTTGCTTTGTAGTTCTGAAGCACCAGGATGCTCTCTCTCTCTCTCTCTCTCTCTCTCTCTCTCTCTCTCTCTCTCAAGCAGAGAATTATTGATGAGATATCGATTAATGAAATAGCAGAGTTTTATAAAATACTGAACATATTTTGTCCCATAAACATCTACGGGCTACAATGATGTTATTATTTTAAAAATATCTCATTGTTGCTATTGAATACAGACAAATTTTTATATAGAATAACTCGACACTGAAACTGTGAGCGATATGTACAATTACATAATATACACCTGTAGGGTCCGTCTTGATTTCCAATTAAACTAGGCTCTGAGTATGGCAGTAATATATGTATAAGTTCCCTGCTGGCTGTACCTATGGAGCAGGAAATCCTAATTTATTTATCCCTCACTTTCACCTTGATGTTTCCGGGATGATCTCGAAGTTGCCTCCTCTTTGTAGCAGCAGATTCCCTGGCTTGAGCAAGACAACGCGAAGACTCGGCTCCCCTGCCCCAGTAAATGCTGACGGCGAGCAGCAGACCCGGAGAGCCAGGCGCTCCGGCTAAATGCGCTGCACGTCGCCGCTCATTGATTCCGACACGCCGCTAGTCTCGGCAGCGCTGCCGCCCAAGCGCGGATCTTAAATGGGTCACATCTGATTCACTTTGTTTCTTTGATAGGCAGCGTTTTTGAAGTGCATGGGAGGATATGCTAACTGCGAATGGGGCTATGAGGAGCTTTTTTAAAGCAAAACTGTAACTTGTGGGATATGGTGGCTGGCTACAGGAAACACACACATATCAGCCATAACACTAAATCATCTGCCTAATATTATGTAGGTCCCCCGTCTTACTATCAAAACAGCTCTGACCCAATGTGGCACGGACTCCACAATACCTCTGAAGGTGTCCTGTGGCATCTGGCACCAAGACTTTAACAGAAGATCGTGTAAGTTGTGATGCGGGTATTCCATGGATCGGATTTGTTTGTCCAGCACATCCTACAGATGCTTGATCGGATTGAGATCTGGGGAATTTGGAGGCAAAGTCAAGACCTTGAACTCTTTTTCATGTTCCTCAAACCATTCCTGAAAATTTTTTTTCAGTGTGGCCGGGTGGTTTATCCAGCCGAACGAGGCCACTACCATTGGGCTGTACCATTGTCATGAAGTTGTGTACCACTGCCATGAGGGGGTGTACTTGGTTGGCAACAATATTTAGATAGGTGGTATGTGTCAAAGTAAAATCCACTTGACCGAGAGCATCACACTGCTTTTGCTGGCTTGCCTTTGTCCTGTAGTACATCCTGATGCCACCTTGTCCCCAGGTAAATGACACACACACACTTGGCTATTCATATGATGTTACAGAAAGCATGACTCATCAGACATCAGACCAGGCCAATTTCTCCATGTTCCAATTCTGAAGCTTCCACGGTAGCTGTTTTTGTTGGTGGACAGGGGTCAGCATGGGCATTGTGTGTTCTGACACCTTCCTATCATAGCCAGCACAAACTGTTCGGCAATTTGTGCTACAGTAGCTCTTCTGTGGGATCCGACCAGACAGGGTAGCCTTCGCTCCACAAGTATTTGTTCATTCATTGGTTGACCTTCTTTGGCCCCCTTTTGGTAGGTACTGACCGCTGCATAAGGGGAACACCCACCAAGAACTGCTGCTTTGGAGCTGCTCTGACCCAGGCATCTAGCCATCACAGTTTTGCCCTCAGAGTTGCTCAGATTCTTAAGCTTGCTCATTTTTCCTGCTTCTAACACACCAACTTCACTAACTGACTGTTCATTTATACAAAGGCACTCTTGAAAGGTGTCACTGTACTTTGATAATCGATGTTATCGCTTGACCTGTCAGTGGTTGTAATGTTATGGCTGATCGCCGTATAACCAGTGCCGTTTACTAACTTTCCGACTGGCATCTGTTGGTGGGGGAATTTTGCAAGATTATTAGTTATCAAAAAGAGAACCTTAGAAGGAGCAGGTGCCCAGTCTCCCCTGCACCTCCCTATATATCAGAGTTTCCCAATCCGGTCCTCGGGGACCCACAGACTGCCAGACAGTCTGTTGTATATAAATTAGCAACACATTGTCCAATCCAACTGATACAATATACGTCTGACACAATAGTACTTTTCTTGGTTTTATAGTATGTAGAACAATATTAATTATGTTTATGAATAATTTTTATACTCTGTTACTTCAAAATCTCCCATAAAGCTAATTGGTGTGCATCTACAGTATATCCCTTTCTATGATTTCTCTGTGCTTTTTGGAAAGCACAAAAATCCTTAAAATTGGGAATCAGAAAACTGGAGAACTCATATGTCAAAAGAGGGCAAAATAATTGCCATCTCGTAGATCAAGGATTGCAGGTTGTTCTCCACCACTTTAAAACATGAAACATTCAACCCAGATAAGATGTAGTAGTACAACAAGAGACTATTAAAATCGGCCACATTAATACCAGGAGTACTTGTTTAAAAAATCTAAATTATTAGAACATGTTTGCACTGCTTTGTCTTGAAACCTGTTGCTTCACCAGCCACACATCTTCCCAGATTCACCCAGCTACCCCCTTTTAATGCCTAATTAGGGTTGACAGTCTAATCAGCACCGGTGCAGTTTCATTACCAGAGGCGTTTCTTGGCCCTGGGCTGATGAGCTATTGTCATGTAGACACAACTGATCAGTTTAACCTAGGCTAATGCCTTTGCCCCTGCTCTCACAAATCCACACCAAAAACCTGTGTGTCAAATGTATTTTACTATATGACTAAACGTTAATTTTAAAACAGAGATGATGTGATCAAAGAGGAACCAGTGTGTGACTGCAGTCTCAGGTTGTAGCTGCATATTTTACATAGATGATCTCATGACTGGTCATATAAATAATTGATCAGTGTCAATTTTTTAGCTGTTCCATATTCACAGCCATAGTGGTTGAACTGTAATTGGCCTCACAACTGCAAGGAATACCTGTTTGCTTGTTTTTATGGTGATGTAAGATATAGGAAATTAATGTTTCAAAGTCATTTTCCAATATGCTTACTTGAGAGCGATCGTTCATGAAACCCTCTAGCAAAAAATGTCTCCCCAGCACCGAATATATTCTATTGCCTCTGGCAAAAATATGGTGCAGTGGTTAACACTGCTGTCTCACACGTCTGGAGAGCGGGGTTTAAGCCATGGCTCTGCATTTTTGATCTCTGTTTTGTTGTTGTAGGGTTTCCTTGGAGTTCTCTAGTTTTCCCTTCCACAGTCCAAAAACAAAACGTCTGCAAATTGTCCATAGGTGTGAATTAAGCTATGTCCATGTTACAAGCCTCAAGGTTCAGTTCTGATTATTTGCTCAGATCGGATTAGTCTGTCTTGATGGTTCACATTCATATTTACTGTACAAGTGACGTGTATCTATTTGTAATGTGAATGCATCTGTCCTCCAAAACAGTTTGCATGTGCACATTGATATGTTTTTGCACAAGTCATCTATATCACCAACAATAACAACAAAAAAAATGTTGACTGATAATGACAGTGCTTAGCGCATGCATATAGGCAAAAAGCCCACAGGAATTCCATATCAGATGTAGGACCACGTATGAAAGTGACTCAAATCTGAATTGGAAATATCGGATTTGTGTGTCCACATAAAAATCAGATCGCACATTCAAACATAAAATTGGATTTGAGTCACTTCAGCTTTATAGTGTGAACGTAACTTTAGTGATGGACAAAATGTTGCTTTATGAACCATTTGCTGTATTTTTTTTATCCCACTAGATGGTGCTCTCCATTCAAAAAACAGACACTTGGTCTGCTTTGGGCCATGCTTTGTGTCCTTTTTTTGGATAGAGAGCACCATCTAGTGGGGTCAAAAAATACAGTAAATGGTTCATAAAGTGTCCTTTTGTCCGTCACTAGCGTAAACGGTGTGTGTCCCCTGCAAGGGGTCAGTACCCAATCCTGGGTTATTCCTGGCCTTGTGTCTGTCGCTTCCAGGATAGGCTCCACAGCCCTGCATAGCACAAGTAAGTATGGAAAATGGATGGGTGGATTTAATAACAAGCAAGAAACCCGACAGCACTGTACCACTTTTAAAGTGTAACTCTCTTCAGAATACAAACGCAACTGGATACGCGCAGTATTTGGGAATACATTGGAGCAGTATTTCATAATTACTTGATTTTAATGGGACAACCACCCGAGATTTGATGATGCTCAACAGTTAAAATCCATCTTCCTTTCAGAATTAATTAAATGGCTTATTTTTAATGGGTTGTGATATATTGCTGCTTTTTACTGGATCTTAATCAAAATGGAATTTGAAACTGAAGTAGAATAATTCGTATGTAGTGATGTATGGACACACAGTGAAATGACAAAAACTGATAATGAACTGATTGGTAATGAAGTGACACAATGTTGCACTCTAGTCTAAATTGATCTTGATTTAATGTTTCAGCTCAGAAGCAATCCAGGGGAAATGACTGGCATCCCGGAGACATGCAGTCAGGACAGACAGATAACACAGGCAACTGCCGTGTTGATCTACACTACTAAATCCCATTGGCTGACTTCAAGCACCTTGGTTGTGTCTTTTAGAGCAGAGTACATGGTTTACATACAGCACCCCCCGATATAAGATAAACTTTATTGATCGCAAAGGGAAATTCTTGAAAATAAATCTCCTTGGCTAAGGAAGGATGGATGTCACGCTGTGACCTGGATTCAGACCAACATTGCTACAGCCATAACACTGTACGAACAGAGTACGAATCCACGTACAGTACATCCACAACTGCTCTTCAACAGTAGTTATGTCAGAGAACATTTACCTACATAGCCATTCAAATTTTTCAGTTAAGCAACATTTACCTAAAGTCTGACACATCACTCTAAAGAAAAATATGATATACAGTATGTTAAATGGATCTATATCGATCACACACTATATTGCTGTTTGCTTATATGTTTGGGATGACCTCATGTCACATATCCATTTACTCGGAGATATTTGCAGCTTCTTAAGTGCCTGTTAAAAGTGCCTTTTGTCCTCAAATCAGTTTACACCAGCTGCATTATTCAGACAGGCTATTCCCTGATGTCTCCATAACAAAAGATTACAGATAATGGTGGCTTGTCACTTCTCATCAGGGAACTTTCTACATAGAGGGCCTCTCAGAATCTGTCTTATCAATTCCTTGACCCTCTTTCTTGTGCATAGTCATAGTGTCTCAAAGGTAGGGGAAGAGTGAAAATTGCATTCAATTATACTTTAATGGAAGTTACATTATAACTTAGCTTTACTTTAATGTATCTTTAATGTCAATGTGTGCACATAGATGTTATTACAAGACTGTCATCATAAAGTTTTCAAGTTAACCATACTGTAAATCTCTAGATATACACAAATACAGGTACTTTTTCATTCACTCATGTATGAACATACAAACTGTAATGTTTAAATATTACAATGTAAATATAAATCATGTTAATGGTCTGATTTCTGTACTGAGCGTTGATGTCCAGATATATTGGGATGTGTTTTTCAGAGAGTTGAAGGTCGTGTCTTGTCTCAGGCCTCCTGTTGGACCTTTCTGGGTCATGTGACTTTTTGTTTTGTTCCTTTATGTTCTGTCAAAGACATGAATGTAGCTGTTTTCACACATGGACTCCAGATATTGTCTGGTGAATCGGTTCCGGACAATTCACGAAGTTGCCATTTCATACATGTGGCACGCAGCCAGAGATTGTCCGTGTCAGATGTGTTCACAGCTACTAGAAATAGTCCGGTTGGTTTAGATGAAGGGTGGCAATTGGGTAGAGAATACAGGAGGAAGGGCACGATGCAAAAAATATGTTGTGGAAATCGCAGTGTTTTGTTTATAAGCACTACTGACAGAAGTTCCTGAATCTCGTCATCTCCCCAGTTAGCATGTTTGTTGGGACCATCTTTGTGTAAACAGTCCATCTTCTTTGCTCTTGGAATTATGTATTCTTCCGTTTTAGTGCCAATCACATGATAGAAATGTTGTCAACACGCCCACTCACTTGCAATGAATTTTCAGGATAGTTTGCTGCTCCATTCACACGTGGGGGTCAATCGTTTATACGAGGGAGCTAGCAGGGTGAAATCTACTGTAATGTCCTGTACTGATTCGGACGTTAGCATTCACACATACAGCACCTACAGTACAGATAATGTCTAGAAAAGTTGAGACAAGTGGCAGCACATGTCTGAAAGGGGTTTAAAACTGATGACATTCTGGGTTTTAGGCCTCTATTTAGCACTACAGGTTTCTGACCCAAAAGCCCAAGGCAGGGGCTTGAGAGACACAGTGATAAACCTTATAGCGACATACATGTCGCATATTCAGCACGATTTGCCACATTTGCATCAAAGGTCGCCTCACGCTGCCTGTCTCATGGATCTTGCCATTGCCATGCTGAAAAGCAAACAGATGTCCATCTTATGCAATTCGGTGCATTTTAATAAAAGCGCAGACAAGTGTGATGGCTCTTTACTTCTTCAGCTTCTCACCCTTCTATTGGCATTAAGTGATGACATCTCGATGAAACATCATCATCATTACGCAACCATTAAAAAAATTCCGGTATTCTGCCAAAAGGAGGCGCTGATGCAAAAACAGTCTATACCAGCGAGGTGGCTGCCATTTACTGTCGTAAGGGGTTAAGCTTCACCTGTCAAAGCTCAGTTTACATTGTAGGCTCCTAATGTGTTTCTTAAAGGGATACCTGCTGAATACTTAAATAAATTTGGCCTGTCAATGTCACTGCACTTACTTGGATTGTGGCAGAAGAGCACATCTGTGGTAGTTACTTTCTCAGTGGTTGGTAAATAAGAACATGTACTGAAGCTTAGATTTCAGTTCACTTGTGAAAAGGTCTTCAGGAAAAAAAAATAAAGAAAAAATCTATGAGAAATATATGAAAACTGATTGGCTTAGACTGGGTAGAGTTTTATTTAGTTTAGTCTATGATAATACTAGGGATGTGCGATATGGCATAAAATTCATATTGCGGTATAATCTGAACCATAGACGGTAGACGGTATATATTGTGGTATATGATTTGATCTGTAAATTTCAATATAACTGTTTTTGAAAGGGTTACATATGTCCATAGCAAAGGCATTGCA
>JAODKE010000044.1:4884545-4915328 GCA_026779605.1 Mormyrus hasselquistii
GATACCCTAGGGCTATATTTTAGTGACAAAATCCCTGCATTCAAGATGATAAAACGTAAAATCCATATCAGTTTATGTCTGCACGTGCATTCCCGGAAAACTCTCCCACTTTCATTTTCAAAAAACGCATACGATCTCCTGCAGTTGTTCGAAATGGATGTTGAAGTAGTCAGGCCATCAACTGTGGACGATATCCTTTTTTACACAGTAATATAAAGCACCGCACCAAACGCTAGGCTTCGCCTTCGCGTAGGAATTCCAGTCGGGTAATCAAAGGAAAATAGACAGTGCACGAAGGTAGTCTATAATACCTATTAATGTGCAGGGTAGCCTAATGTACATTTTATATAATATCAGTTTTATTAAGACATTTAATTGTAAGCTTGTAAGGCTATGTGTGGGCATGGCAATATCAAACATTATGTGAGTTTGGAGGTAGGCTACTACCATTTGTTTAGCTTATTATTAGGCTGTTATTAAGCAACATTTACATTTGGCTATGCCTTTTCAACTGATGTTGCACATGTAACTGGTTGTTTGTTGTGCAAATAAACTTTTGTCTTTAGTTTTTAATCTGACATTTTCATTCGTGTGTGAGTCGGGTGTCGGTATTTATAGCGGATCGGGTGCGGAATTTTATTTTATTTCTATCGGATAACGGTTCGGATACGGGTTTAAGTATGACGGGTATGGGCGGATGCGGTTTGGTAAAATCAGACCCGTGCAGGACTCTGCTGCCGGATGCAGCAATACTTATATAAATAATAAATTATTTATTCATTACGTCATTTTTGCGGGCGAGGAGCGGATATATTTGTGGTAGGGCGGTATAATCAAAATCTCTCCCGTTGGCCAAATTTATATCGTATACCTTTTGTATCGTTTATACCGCCCAGTACTAGATAATAGGCCTACTATAAATCCACAGCAATGGTATAATTTATAAATTTGTTATAAATCTTCTTATTATTCTCCTGGATACTTCTCAACAAAAATTTTTGTGGCAAGAAAAGAGTGTTTTACACTGACTACATCTAGGTTATTTTTTTTTTTTAGTTTTTTTATGATAAACAGAATCCGTTTAAACGATTAGGGGTGAAAGCTCTTTAGCAAATGAAGTTATAATGATTATGAACAGATGTTAATGTTTGTTAATGTTTAAAATTACGGCATTTCAATGTGTGAAGTTATGATGCTAAAACGAAAACCATATTACTTCTGGATAATCTCCTCTATATTCTGGTTACGAAACAAGTTCATATTTGTGCATTTTGCAGTATGTTTGTTTTTTTTGAGCAAAAATAATGTGCCATCACACATACCAGTAATTAATCTTTTTATGTTTCTACCATTTTTTGTTCTTGAATTACGTCCAATTCCCAGTACCTCAGAAATATCTCAGTCAGAATATTTCTGTTTGCCTCATATTTGACTATATCTGCCATATGTTCTTTGAAAAATTTATCTGTGTGTGAGTGTGGTGGGGGTGTACTTAGTGACCACGAGTGCCAGGAATGACAGTCATAAGAAATTGGGTTAATCAGATACAAATCCTTCCCTCCTGCTATTATTCTCTCAACTGGATCTTTACAAAAACACCTACAAATAATTCCCCAAGCTGTGTTGTTCTCAAGGAAATGTGCAGCCAACGCATGCATCTCTCTACTGCAGCGCCAGTCCAATTTCACAGAGCTAAAATGAGGATAAAAGCCTTTGAATAAATAGCACTTTCTCCCGAGTTCCCAAACAACCAATAAAAAGGCAAAAGCAGTATTCAGTTGTGACACCTTGAGAATTTTAAGAAGATGATTATTTACTTCATTTTATTCGTCCTTCTACATCATCAATGAACATGGCTTTGTAGTTTGTTTTTGCATTAGTCTTGATTTTCGTTTAAGTTTATTTAAATAAAGAATACAATGAAAGAAACATTTATAGCACCAGGTGACTGTTTCCATTGTACAATGATTTATCCCGTCTGATTTTGCATGCAATTAGACTTTCTACACAAATTGTTCTTATCTGGATGGATACAGAACACTGCTGCAAAAATAACAGTAAAAGTGTCTCCCAGGGCTCCAAAGCAGGCGGCTGGATTGCTGAAGTTTTAATGTAGTTTGTTTTATTTATTTTTTGGGGTAGATGAAGAGCGCTGAGGGTGGCAGGTGGATCGGAGGGTAGATCTGGTTCCTCTAACTACCCTGGTTTCCTGCTGCATTCCTAAGAGAGAAAGTTAGGGTAACTGGCATCACTAAATTGCCCATAGTGTACACCTGTGTGTGTGTGTAGATTAGGCTAACTTGCATCACTAAATTGCCCAAAGCGTATGCTTTTGTGTGTGTAGATTAGGCTAACTGGCATCGCTAAATTGCCTATAGCAAACACCTGTGTGTAGATTAGGCTAACCGGCATCACTAAATTGTACACCTGTGTGGGTGTGTAGATTAAGTTGGCTGTGTGTGTGTGTGTGTGTGTGTGGGTGGATGGATTAGGCTAACTGGCATCATTAAATTGCCCATAGCAAACACCTGTGTGTTGAATAGGCTAACTGGCATCGCTAAATTGCTCATAATGTACACCTGTGTGTGTGTGTAGAAAACGATAGCTGGCATCACTAAAATTGCCCATAAAGTACACCTGTGTGTGTGTAAATTAGGCTAACTGGCATCGCTAAATTGCCCAAAACTGGCATTACTAAATTGCCTATAAAGTACACCTGTGTGTGTAGATTAGGCTAACTGGCATCGCTAAATTGCCCAAAACTGGCATCGCTAAATTGCCCATAGCATACACCTGTATGTAGTTTAGGTTAACTGACATTGCTAAATTGCCCATAGTGTACACCTATGTGTGTGTAGATTAGGGTGACTGGCATGGCTAAATTGCCATAGCGTATGCCTGTGCGTGTAGGGGCCCTGTGATGGGTTGATGTCTGCTCCTGGATGCATCCATGACTTGTTCCTTTGAGTTCCTCCAGTCTCAACCCTGTACTGGATAAGTGTTTGGAAAATGATTTAATGGAATTTCTTTACATAGTGTCATTTGTAGAGTGTGATTGTAGCCTTTGATAAAATCACCTTATCTGTCTGGACTGATGAGTCACGGGGAAAAAAATAACATATAATCACACCGACCGATTTCCATTTTGCTCTCCCTTTGATTTCACGTCTTTTAGAAATGCAGTCGGAATGAAAGAGCCGATAAATTGTCCGCAGCAAGTGCCTGCTCAGCATAGCGTCAGTAATATGGGCCATCTTTTAAGCCTGCACCGGGCGCCAACATTGTGTCCAACAATTGACACGTTTTTCTGAAGTCGTTCCTTTTAGTTTCTGAAGAACTAATGACACGTGAGAGATCTGACATGGAGAAGGTGTTTCTTGGGGACTGAGATGTCCTGGGCAATGAAGGCTTCTTCAGGAGGGTGCTGGTGGTAACTTAGACTAAGCTGTATTTCCTACAGTAATGTCCTTGAAAAATCAAATCACAGTTAAAAGGTTTTTACTTTTGCCCATTGAAGAATTCTTTTAAAAATACTCAAACCTCATAATCAGCTTTATTATTATTATTACATTATTATTATTATTTTAATAACATTTTTTGCGATGCAGGCTATGACTGCTGCCAAACAGAAATTGTGCTTTTTAGGACAGACTGATTCAGTTTCTGAACATTTGTGTCTTCAGGTGTGTTGGAACATTATCAAACAAATTGACTGAGATACTTGTGCAAGACCCTTACGAACCTGTCTTGGACAAGTGGTTGGACAACAGATGCATTTCTGCAGGACACATCCATACATCCATCTTACAACCATTTATTATCTGGATCCGGATTATCTGAATGGGATGTAAGTCCATGGTATATTTTTGGACCATGAGGTGGGGTGATGGTGCAGGGGGGAATATATTCAGAATAAACCCATGGGAAAATTGCGTAGTGCCAAACCTGCACAACTTTATTTCACGTTCTTCAGTTAATTCTACTGCTTCAAAATTCAATAAACAATTCCAAGAAAAATACATGCTATATCACATATGTTCTACATCAGAGAGCAAAAATAGTGCTATTATGATGTAGATGTGGAATAAGCCAGGCTTCAAAGCCCAGAGTAGGCGGAAAGACCCAGAAGGAACATGTGTGACACGAGGAGAACATGCAAACTCCACATACACGCAGCTGGGATTCAAACCCCCAACCCTGGAGGGGCAGAACTGATTAAAATAAACCTATAAACCTGTGCAGACACATTAGTCCTTATTATTATTATTATTATTATTGATACTTTATTCGTCTCCAATGGGAAATTCTCTCCATGCCTCCCCCAGCTGTAAGTGAGAGCAAGCTGGCTGTGAAGGGCAGCCATCCATAGCAGCACCCGGGGATCTGGGGGTTATGGGTACTGCTAAAGGACCTGCAGATGTGCTGATGCTACCCTCAAACTGGCAACCTTCTGATCACAGGCATAGAGGATTAGCCCACTGAGCCTCACAAGCTTGCAGCTTCAGAAGAGCTTCAGTGTTCTACCAGTCATTTCTGTTGTCATTTGAGTGGACCACCGGCAGGAGCAGTATTGCATAGCACATACTGTGGCAAATGGGTGATTTGCGTGATGATTCCAGGGTCCCAGTCAACCATTCCTGCCTACTGTATGTGATGCTCTGAAATTGGGTAGTAACAGGAAAACTGCCACTCCACATTCCTTGACATTATTTTTAAGTGACATGCTTTCCTGTTTGATTGACAGCAGGTCACGGCCCCTGGGACGGACTGCTGGGTCCTGTTGTCCCAGCACACATCGCTAAGATGACGTCAGCCCTCTCTGGACCGGGAGTCACCATAATGACCAGCGACTGGGCAGATCAAGCACAAGCAGGTAAGGTTTTGCATGTTAGTCCTTTTGCCTGCCACATTTCAGAATAAATTCAACAGTATTGTTTTTCATAACTGTAATTGGATTCTTAGTGCTTATTTTTCTAAGAAGTACAATCCAAACAGTCACACCATGCTATGCGCAACATTTGTCAAAACATAATAACTAATAATGTTAGTCATCTTATGTCTATGATGAGTGCGTTATCGGCAAAATTAATTACACTACTTCTACCGACCTGCGGTTTTAAAATTCTTTTTTTCAATTTACATCTATTCAGTTATTATAAAAGAATGCTGAATTTTTACACAATTGGAACAAATTATGGGCTGTTTGCCACAAATATAAATATACACACATTATTAAAGTGTTCCCTTAACATTAATTAAAAAAAAAGTTAAACCATTTTGACGTTTATTTTCCAAGCAGGCTATTGAATACAACGACTATGTAATTAAAATCAACATCTGTAATATTTTTTTTCTGCCCAGCTTTAACAGAATTATTAATATACGCAAAAGGGGTTTTATAATGATGCAAATGTGTTGCTTACTGGGAAAAAATCTGACATATTTAATGTTTTTAATCTTTATTTCTTTGGACACCAAGCATCATTTCCATGTACTGTATATATCAATGTCAGTTGCGGCAGCACAATGTTGCTGCAGATTTTAGTGCCGTAATTACGTGCAAGGAAATGCTGACTCATTCTCGGTGTATGTGACTGACGTGGTTCATCTCATGTATTTCCCTATTGCCTTGCAAATTTGTTTATGGATGTACATCCTGCCAAGCTATGATGTGCGCGCTGTTTCTTTGCACTTTCCAGTGTGCTTTGTCGACCGCATATTGAGCGTATGGCCTTGACCTCATGGTTTTTGTTTTAAAAAAGTTATGAAGGAGATCCGGACTTGACAGGATGTTTTTAAAAGTTCCGCAGCATAACTCCTAACTGCTTCCGTCCTGGGACGGGTTTATAAAAAAAAGCTCAGGATTTAGTCACCTAAGCTAATATAAACCCTCAATGACAGAATGAAAGACTGAGGGAAAGCCGCAGTGAATCGGCCCGAGAAAAGCCGCCATTTCCCGGTCGGTTGATAGCCCCGTCCGGCGGAGTCGTGCCTCGGATGCGCGCAGATGCGCTCTTCTCATTTATTGCTGCGGCAGTTAGGCACAAGCTTATCAGGACGCTGAATGCTTATCAAGATGCTGAATCCCGACAGTGGGGCTCAATGTCACATCTGGTCATTTTTTCAGCTTGAATTTCCTTAAAATAATTATGTCTCGGCGGCTCGAGGTCGGAAATGCATATGCTGATTATTAAGGACAGAATCTTTTAAGTTGTGTAGCTTTTTGGTTTGTTTTCTATTGTATTTGTTTTGTATTCAAGTTTCTTTTTGTCTTGTTTGTATTTATTATTTATTTGCTTGGAAATTCAGCCAACAGGAAGTAAACGATTTTCACCACGAAACTACACTCAGGTTGTCGGTTTATCAGTGTTTCGGGAGTACACAGTCTGATGCTTGTGTTTTATGCTTCTGTATTTTTATGTCCGCCAACTTCGTACTGCGTGATAAATGTCGCCAGTGGTGTAAATCGATAGTGTGATTGCGAGCCGTTGATACAGGATTGTCTTAGGCCTGCAGTGGGGATTTGTGAGCACATGGAGAGTGCTACTCTGCCTCAAACAAAACTTTACAAAAAAAAAAAAACAACATAGTCCTGTCTATTATATTATGGGATTGGCTGTGAAATTCACTAAATGTGGGTCAGATTTTAAAGGCACCAACCCATCCCAGGACACACTCATACACACACCAGTCACTTACACCTATATGTCATTTGGTGATTAGCTGAAGTAGAGTACTCAGAGGAATCCCCACAATGACACAGGGAAAACATGCAGACTCCACATGCACAGAACCCTGGTGAAGACTTCAACCCTTGTCCCGGAGGTGTGAGACAACAGTGCTAACCACTGTGCCTTCAAACCACCTCACATTTGATACTTAATAAAGCAAAAATATACTTACTGCTTATGTAATACTAACTAAATATAGCTACATGAGTATTTATGTGAGGAATAGAAGGACGCTGCAGTCATTGAACATAAATCATTTCCCGTATTCAGGGGCAGCTCTGGTGTCAGGGGATACCTGGAATTTAGGCCCAAAACTGATGCATCATAACACAGTGACAGTGATTGTAAACAAAGAAAAATGGCGCCACTAAAAACATTCAGGACTCAAGCCCTATGTATTTAGTTGCGCCAGCACCTGTGTTCTATTAGTGGATTGGCCAGAAGTTTTCCTGTTCATTTGATAAACAGGAGCAGCAGTGTTTTTACCTTTGAAATTAATGAAGAACAGAACTGCAGGATATAGTAGTTCTTTATAATGCTAAATAATGCTCAGAGGTTTAATAACAAAGCAGGTTCTCAGCCTTTCCTTTCTTCAAAAGTGTAAGTAAAGGTCAACTTCAAGAACAACTTTTTAGGTGAATTTTCCACATGATTTCCAGAGAGCTGAAAATCAGCTAGCTCTGCCTTGTGGCACATTAATTGTAATGAATTCTAGAATTTCACATTTTGACCAGACACCACAGAAGGCTAAGTGAACTTCCAAGGTTTCAGGTTGTGACCAAGGAGATCACGAGTCCTGACTTTCTTTTATGCCATTTGTTTTGTTTTGTCCGCCTTTTCTTGACAGTGGTCCAACACAATGAAAACACATATTAAACTGTCTGTCTTTGTACCCACAGATAAAAGCCTAGACAGGAGAAAAATGCCCAGTGTCGGGACAGTGGTTCTACGTGCCGATCCATCACCGGAAAACAAAAACGAGGTCTGTGTCATATCCTGCTGCCCAGTTGCCAGTTTCCTGCTATCCAGTCTTGTCCAGTATCTATTCTGTTTTTAAATGAATCAACAAATCCATTTAGCTACATGTGCAGCCCATAGTGGCGGATATGCATTTACCAGGAGAGCTAAACGGGCAGGAAATATGTATAGGAAAGTGAAAAGAGTGAGATTAACAGAGATATGAGCTACATCTTTGTGGGCTGAGCGGACCTCTTAACCAGTAATTGTGGTGAGAAAAATCTCCAGTACACCAATTAGAAACAAACTCTCCACAAATGAAATTTGTCTGAAAATGAATGTGAGATGCAAGAAGTTCTACAGATTAGGACAGTAGGAGAAAAAAACACAATAAGTAATCTTTGTGGTCAGCCAAGCATTGCTGCCATAATTCATTTTTTTCCCCACTCTAGGTGCGTAAGGGTATTTGTCATTGTAAGCCAGTTATCTTAGAAAAAATACCCCAGTCTTATTTTATTATCAAATCTTTGTGCACCCCATAGAAGTGGAAACAAATGAAACGTCTTACATTTGAGTGGATTTGTATGAAGCAATAGTGCAAACAAAATAAGCATGGATTTGGACTTACATTAAACGCCATAATTTACGTCAACACGCATTTATATCATAATTACAGCTACACCGTCCAATTTATTTTTATCATTTGGTTTCACTACTTAATTTCTGCTTTGCAGGGTGAGAATATACCTATAAATATGTTACTCTATTAGTAGAAATATTTTCCCTGAAAACAATGAAAGGAAAATGACTTCAATTTACGTAGAGGGATACTAATACTGGTATGTTAGTTTGTGATGTTTTGATTCATCCACACCAATGTGTAATGTGGGGCTCTCATTAAATTGATGCTTACCCTGCATGCCAGTAGCATTTAAACACATAAGGCACACATAGATTCTCCTCAAGTTCATAAGGTTCACCGTTACTGCCGGCATTGTTCCTACTTCACTTCCTGATGAATATTTAATTATTTATGGTGTCCCTGTTGGAGAACCAGCTGCCAAAGGACAACATGCAGAAGGGTTGAAGAGCGTGACGGGCGAAAGCACCCCGGTCTCGGTCCGTTTGACCGCTTACTCCGCTTACTTCGCCGTGTCCGCCTTCACTGACTGTTGATGAGGGTGTGAGTTCTGCATAACTGACAAGGGCCATCTCCGTGTTCCTAAAGGATGACTCCCTTAAGATCGCTGGGGACGGGGAGAGGGCACCGAAGCATAAGAGGCCGGTGGCGTCAACTCCAGTCCCTGGATCGCCATGGTAATTGTCATCCGGAAACACCTTTTTCGATCTCTGTGTTTCCGTGTCTGGTACTAGGACCATTTAAGAAAACTGCTTTTATAATAACAATAATAACAACAACAACAATAATAATAATAATTATTATTATTGAAATGTAAAATGTTTTACTTATTTTCTGATACATACTAAGAAGTAACCAGCTACTTCTTGGCTAATAGGTTTATTCAGCCTGGTTCAGGATGCAGTTAATTTAAAGCTTGTAAACAGTAAGTAAGTTACACTACATACACCTTTCCATTGTTTGGATGTACTGTAGTGATACAACTTGCAGTGCTGCAGTGGTATAACTGGTGTGGCTGCACCAAGTCCCTCCTTCTAGGGGCCCCCGCCCAAAAGAGGAACTGGCCTAGAGAATGATAAACTACATAATAATAAGTTGTTGCTATTTTTTTTTCATTGATTGTATGCAGCCACATCTCATCTGAATATGCCATTTTGGCTAAACATTAGGACTGCAATGGTACACGAATTTGTTATGGACTGTTCAATACCTTATTTTTGCTTCGCTGCACTCAATGGAAAGGATGAATACATTTATTGTCAATGGTGAAATCTAAATTCACAAATAGATGTTCAACACGGGAAACTGTATGCTAATGCTGGTTGTGAGTTGGTCATGGGTAACGCTGGTTACTGTCATAATCAGTGGTTTGGGAACCTTTTGGTTTCCTAATAAATTACACCAGCACTCGAGAGAGTTTCTGATAAGACCAATATCTGCCCAGCTCTGTTATACTAAACTCAGATATGTAACCGAAAACACAAGCAAACATGGAAACTCATTTGAGACTACAGCTTCCAGGTACGTGTACGTCCTGAGCAAGGCAGAAACAGCATCTGGCATTTAAGCCACTTGTATCAGGAAATTCAGACTAGGGTGAAAAATACCTACAGGAATAGGGATGTTTATTGCTACTTATATGTGGCCAGACTTAGTTGTAGAGAACACGTGATTTAGTTTTGTAGCTGTCATTGTTGTGATATCATAGTTTTATTTATGTATTTGTTTGCATGTTCTACATAATTGTTTATATAATGTGCGAAGTGTCTCTTAGGTTTTGTTATCCTGACACGTTGACAGACGCATTGCCTTTGGATCGCAGCTGTTCCTAATTGTGTTTGCGTTTGCAGTAACTTCAAAACAAATTCTGTTTCCCTTGCAGTATCAAATTCTGAACCCAAACCTTAGATGTGTACCAAACCGTGAGATTTGTGCACCATTACATTCCTACTAAATTTACGCTGGAAATACATTTAATCAAAATCCTATCTTGGACATGTGATGACATAGCCTAAGCTAACGTAACGTGTGTGGGTACTCTACCGTTTGGCCTTAGTTAGTTGAAAAGTCATACTGTAGACTGCCAGCAACCGGTGAGGTACTATTCTTTATTATGGTTGCATCAAACAGTAACAGGCACAAAGATTTCCATTTATGTTGGTCTCAGCTGGGGTTCGGAATAAGTTGGCTCCCCCTGAACCCTCCCTCTCCTCAGAGACAGGCCTGATGCCATCAGTAACTGGTACCTAACATACCGTATTTCATGTCTGCCACTTAGACTTAATTGAAAGTACTGGTAGATTTTATCAGATAAATCTTGGTTAATGGCTAGAAACGCAAGGGATTCGTTTTCGTTTTCAAGGGCTTGGCAGCGACAGTGTTGATATCTCACATGTCATTACCATACATTGAAATGATGATGTCATTAAATGAGCTCGTTAATCTCCCTCGCCATGTCGTACATGGCCTGCCTGTCAACTTTCCTGAACTCCGCCTTCATTATTCCAGTCAAAAGAGCACCACACACCACAAAACATGAGTCAGAATGTTAAACCAGGAACAGGAGCTTAGAAATGTTCAAATAAAGTATTTGACTTTCAAGTGTTCTGTGACGTTTCGTCCTGTCGTTCCAGGGACAGCATGGTTCGGATTTCCAGGTTTCTTGTCAGTTATGCTGTTCATGGCAGCTGAGATTAGCTGGATTTGTTGAGAACATTGTTTTCCCATTTATTTATCAGACACTTTTGTCCAAAGCAATGTTCAAGTGAGAGAGCATGGTCAGTCAGTCGCTGGAGCAATTGGGGTTAAAGTCTTTGCCCAAGGTCTCAGCTGTGAAATCACTCAGTCGACCACAGGTTTTGAACTGATGACCTTCTGATCATAGACACAGAGTGCTAATAGTAGAGCTGCACACCACCCCCTCAGCAGCACTTCCTGAGGGTCGATTCCATAACATTCTGATATAGAATTCAGTACCTTAATTGTTATATAGCCCATTTGCAGGCTACCATTTCCTTTTGCATTAGTGGGCTCAGCACAGACTGAAAATTGCATAAGAACTTTCAGTGAGGAATGGCCTTGAAACACGAGTGGAAAGTCCTTTTTGACATAACAAGCATTTTCCTCCCAGTAATAGACAATTCCGACGATGATCATTCTGTTATTGAAAGCCTGATTTATTTGTTTGCTGGGCCCTGTATACGTGTTTGGTTCTGCTTCACAGGTAATAGCTATTGGTTGTCAGGCGTTCTAAACTCTGACGCATGGCTCTGAATAATTGGAAAAAAAGACTTAAATGAGACCTAGAGTTTACTGCTGGAGGTGTTCTGTTTGGCCTTTTATACCATTAGCCGTAAAATGATATGCTTTTGTTCTGGGTAAATGACATTAAATTTGCCATTTTATATATTATGTGCAGTGGCCCAGTGGGCTGCACTGTTGCCTCTGTTGTTTCCTTTTCTTTGGGGTTTACAGTCTTATGGGTTTCTGGTTTTCACCTGCAGTCCAAAGGCATCCCTGAATAGCCCATTCTGTGTTCGTATGTGTCGTGTGATGGTGGGGCATGCGCGCTGGGGTGTCTTTTGCCCTCTGGTGCCTGGAACAGGTTCCAGGTCCTCCAGCAACCCTGTCCAGGTTTTGTGACTGGAAGATGGATGGATGTATCATATTATAATGGCAGCCATTTTGCACCATTATGCTCACCACACGGTAGCAAAGATGATGAAGAGGGCAGGAGGGAATTCACGAGTTAGATATAAGGGATGATTAGGAGGCCAGATTTGATTGGGCTACTGTGGGCAATTTTAGCCAGGACATCAGGGTACCATCCCTACTCTTTCGAAAGATGGCTAGGGATCTACTGATGTATTTACATACACTCAAAGTGTGAAAGGTTGTATAGCTTGTAGAGTCAGCTTGCCTCCATTGACCATGTAATCCAATATAAACAGAAAATGAAAAAAAAAAACTGCAATAGCAGATTGTAAGATCTCAGAAACGCAACTCAGATACTGACAATGCCTTACTTAATTAAATGCCACAGATTCTTGTTTGCATTGGGAAAAGATTGTAGTTGCAGAGAAAAATAGGTGATTTTCAGGTGCATGTTTTGGAGCCCTGAGAATTATCATTGTCAGACTGACTGTCGGAATGAGCTCAGCATCTGAAATCAAAGATGCCAGTGATCATTAGCAGAACTCATTAATGTCACACAATGGCAGTATTATATGAAACCTGATCTTAAAATATTTACATGAAAAATGCCCTGGTTAGGGGCGGATGATGCTCTTGTGCTGTTCGCAAATGCCAAAATATAGCCCTGACGATATTAGAATTCTCAAGTGCCTGATTACAGTATTTCATTATTAATCGTCATTAATCATGGAGGTATGCATATGAGTTCTTTACATGAGTCGGTGTCTCTTTAGATTTGACTGGGCTGCTTTAGTCATCTGGTCTGCCTAATCACAGAGTTCTGTGACAGAAGGGATGTCATGGTTACACGTTGCACTAAGGAAAACAATTTCCACCTGACCTTTGAGAGTTGCAATCCAGTGTATTTCTGGCAGATGCGCCTTAATTAGCATGTGACTAACAGCCAAAGTGCCAAGTCAGGTATCTTGTCATATTGTTCTAGACTTTAGGGTCGATGGCGGCGTTTAATTGTTATTTTTGTCTCTGCATAGCAATGGCTTCTGGAGTGACTAACAAGCTCCTAAATGAAGGGCCAATTAAAGCAGATTGTTTTCCCTCCTAATTGTCTGCTATTCCAATCACTGGCAAAAATCACATCATCGGATGCATGTTATATAAATTGTGCAGTGAAAATAGACCACAGCAAGTCCTCCTAACCTTGGCCAAATTATTCTAATATTTTGGAATGTTTTAGAATCTTTTTAGAGTCTGCAGGGTTAAATGACTTTTGTAGTCATAGTGTGACTTTTATATTGCTAAGGCTTTTGGTTTTGAGATTTATACTGTACTAGTATAATAGTTGCTTAAACTGAGCCAACATGGCCTCACAAAGGAATGTAAAGGGTCTTCACTACCCATACGTACATGATTCATATCTACTTTGCCTCACAAATTGTTGACATAAATGATATAATATTATAAAATCGTGTTTGGAAGCTTACCTGTGGTCTATTTTGGCCTTTGTTTTGAATAACCAGAAAATCTTCAATAATTTGAGTTTTTATTATTTGAATAGGTAGCAGAACTTTTTATTATTTGAATAGGTAGCAGAAACCCCATCTGGATTTGACAAAAGCCCACTTGATGTTTTCAGCTGCGACCATTCTTGTTTCTTTCATCCTTTGGCTCACAGGTGCGTGGTCTGGACAGGAGATGACAGAGTATTCTTCTTCAATCCCACAATGCAACTCTCTGTTTGGGAGAAACCTGTGGACTTAAAGGGGAGGGGAGATCTCAACAGAATTATTGAAGACCCCCCACACAAAAGAAAAAAGGATTCATTATCAGGCAAGTGTATTTCTAAGTCATATTCACAAATAGATGTACATTATCACATGCCATTGATCTCAAAAGATATTTCTACTATGCACTCTCGCCATTTATCAGGACATGATTTACATTTTTTTGTACTAAGGTGATGTGTAAAGTATAAAAGTTACAAAGTATGTTATATTGTATACATTTGGATCAGGATGTTTTTATGTATGACTGAATGTATAAAAATTGAGTGACGCTTGATCTCGTTAGCATATTATTATCTAGTATGCTAGATTTTCCCTAAGGTCATTTGTCGGATTTAGTCTTTCATTTAGCCTAATTGCAGCTGTTGGGAAACCACGTGTCACTGATGTGCCATTTCAGAGCCACTTCTCACATCATGTTGATTGCCCATCTTTATTGAGCAGTTTATCACTTACGACTGTCATAACAAAGGTCAGGGATTGCTATTAGCATTAGGTGTCTAGTAAAATTTCGTGTAGTGACTGTTTGTGACCTGCAGAGGGCCTCACATAAATATGTGGTTTGAGCGGTGTTAAGCACTGCCACTACGCTGATCTGTGGGCCGTTACTGTAAAGGGCCATCAGCTTATACGCCTCTTTCTGGCGGTGCCATTCAATTAACCTCTTAAATACTTTTAGTCGCGGCATCTCAGAACCGGTGCTGGGAGTCAGTGAGCAGCATATTAGTGCTGCCAAGGAGAGCTGACACGAGATATTGCCTGATTAAATTCTTTAAAAATAAGTACTGCCACAAGATCACTGCCATGGATGCTGGTGACCCATTAATTTCCTGCCGTGAAAGCAAAAAAAAAAAAAATCAAAAATATATGAAAAAAATCACACCTACAGCTTGAAAATGTCCCTTTCAGATAAAAAAAAATAACATTTGCTCTTCTGAATGGAGCCTCCAATGCTGCAAAGAGAGGTGTGTCATTTGTGTTTCTGATGTCGGTTCTGTCCACAGATGACGGGTCAAATTCTCTCTTGACGGAGGACGAGGATACAGAGAGTCACAGTGCCAAAACCAAGAGGAACAAGTACGTGGTCCTCTTGTCTGTACGTGTTTTTGTGCCGTCTGAGTCTCTGCCTGCAGAAAAGGTTTTGTTTAGCCATCACAGGCATGCGCAGAGGGACATTGGTAGATTTTCGCTCCTTGAAGCTATAGAGATTTCTTCTGGATTTCTGGCAGCGAGGCGAGTGGACTGTAAGAAGCCAACCCTAATCGCTCAATTCCCATCTGCGTCAGGACTCGGGTGACAGTGCTGTCTTTTTCAATCCCATCATGCAATTGTCTGGCTGTAGATTGTAGATGTACGTAAAAGAATTTTTAAATGCAGGAAAATCTTATGAGGTGACTGAACAACCAGAAACCAGAAGGATGTTTTTATCCTTGAAGTCACAATGATCAGGGCTGGAAAATAAGCTCAGCCTCTCACCTGAGGCAAGTTATTTAAGTGAAAAATGATTGGTTCAGAAAGATAACCAATCAGATAGTTGAGGAGGTGGGTCTAAGAAACTAGAGGAGGCGGGACCAAGACATATGATTGGTTAGTCCCAACTTTTCTACTTCCTTAGACCCACCCCCTCTACAATCTGATTGATTATTGCTCTGAAATCATTTATCATCTTGCCCTCAGAACATTTTTGTGTAAATAAAACTCCCATGAGCACAAACACCTGAACACCAGCCCGCTGGCTGGTAAAAATAATTCTGACTCCTGTAATATAGTATAGGTATGCAGCTCTGTGTTCATAACCAAAAAATGGTGTGGATTTTTCCATACATAATGATCAAACATAGTAAGTAATTCGATTCGTGCACTTGATGCCCCATCCTCTGGCTTGGTGGGATGATATATGATGTAATCTGCCAAAGGTTACAATGTAAGTGCATTAAGGAATATCTGTAATTATGCAATGAATAATTATAAGTGCCATATCCATAAACCAGCCTCTTCCCATTATGTTTTTTTTTTTTTTTACTGAGATCATTTACACAGAGATTTGGCTTCCGTGGCTCATAGCGAAGTACAGGGGCGTCAGGAGTCAAACAGAGGCTACTGATTTGCTGGTTCCTGTGGCGGGGGCAGCAGTGAAGGGCAAAGGGCTGCTCCACTGCCTCCTTACCCATTCAGAGTACGCCCAGCCGGGGCAGAGGTCTACCACAGCCATCAGGGGTTACAGTCCAGTTCAGGCTTTTCTTTGGCTGACTGTTGAATTGTGTTTTATAATACAGATGTTTCTAGGTAGGTAGTCTTGCATGAGATCAGGTGTGGTTCAACGGAGAATAGACTGATAGACAGAAAGACAAACAGACAGACAGATAGATAGATGATAGCTTCATTAATCCCTAAGGAAATTGCAGATATACAGTACAATCCACACTGTTAAACAGTAAAAAAAGACAAAACAGTGTGTGATTGTCAGGAACTGAACTGTATGGAATTCGGTAGTATATTCTGTAGCACTTTTTGGTTCTCACATTAATGGAGCTCATATTTGTTTTCCCCGTGCTTTCCTCTACAAGCACTTTAGCTTGTGAATGTCTGTGCGCGCACTTCAATGGACTGGCATCCCATCCAGGGTGTTCCCTGACCTGTGCTGCCTGGGATGAACTACACAAGCATTCAGAAAATGGACGGATCGATACATCCAATTCAAAATTCATACCGTCAGTCACAACTGCTATAAAATGACCCTCTCGTCTGTTGATGCCCAATAAGCGTCCATTTGACTACTCTCTCTGTTTTATCTGTTTATCTGTTTGTTTTTTGTAAGAATTGATGACCCTGCTACCTCTGACCAGGAAAGAGGTGAAGAGGAGGATGAGAAATGTGGCAAAACGTCACCCCACCTGTCCCTCCTTCCCTTCGAGCTGCGGGTTACCCATTTCAGGGACATGCTTCTGGAGCGAGGGGTAACGCTTCCAGTTCGGCGTTGCCAAGATTACCGCCGCAGATGGAAATAGAAATAGCTAGTCTTGCTCATCCATCCATCAAAGAATTTATAATTGACATTTATGTCACGGCTACGTCTGTACTTCGCGGTGATAAATCTGCTTCAGTGCTTCTTCGTGATTGTAGGGGAGTTGTCCACTGCCAGCTGTAATATCCCTGCCGTGTGTAAAATTATCTCTGGAACTGCAAATCATACATAAACATAACTGCTAGTCACCAGTGATAAAAAAATTGACACTGATCAGGCTCCTTTAATGAAAATAAATGTCTGTATGTGGAGCTCTCTGCAGATATATATATGTTTTTTCCATCTTTTAATGTAGGTATCTGCATTTTCGACTTGGGAGAAAGAGTTGCACAAAATCGTCTTTGATCCGCGCTATCTCTTGCTGAGCTCAGAGGAGCGGAAACGGGTAACGAAAAGTCTCCTTTATTTCATTTACAAAAAATTTTCCTGTAAACTTGATATGTTTTGTTAGCTTCCATTGTTGGGGGGGGAATCATATTCATCTTGGTTTTTTTGCTTTTGGATTCTAGATTTTTGACCAATTTGTGAAGGACAGGATAAAGGAAGAGTACAAAGAAAAGAAAAGCAAGCTGCAGCAGGCGAAGGAAGAGTTCCGGAAACTTCTTGAAGAAGCAAAAATTACATCCAAGTGAGAACAAATCCATGCCTCTGCTTTTGACGAATCATGTCCTTGAGTGAAAGTGATTTTTTTTAATAATAGTTTCTCCAGATAATTATTTTGTTTCCGGTACATAATGAATGTCCTAGCAATTATCTGGGATGCACACATTTCTGTTTTTGAAACACTCTGGCAATTTAAAAAAAAAAACTCACATGATGTACTTGACCAAAGATCTGATGACTTCACTTGAACAGAAACTAGGGAAACAAACGTAACAATTAACCCACATGATTTTTTCCTTGGGCTTGTGCTTTGTTTTGCCATGCAGGTCGACTTTTAAGGAGTTTTCTGAGAAGCATGGCAGAGACCAAAGGTTCAAGCAGGTTCAGAAGAAGAAAGATCAGGAACATTTCTTCAATCAGTTTGTCAACGCGATAAAAAAACGCGATAAGGAGAACCGAGTCAGACTGCGGAAGATGAGATGAAAAGATGCGAACGTTGCAATAACTTTGTCAAAATACTGTGAAAGGTTCGGTGACCACTTAATGAAACACATTGTGTAAAATGCCAGCCAATACCCTTGAATCGATACTTCAAACGGACATGGCCAGTAACCTGTCCTGTTACTTTCCCAGTACGTTCTCGTCTTAGCCATGGCGATGTCTGTCTTAGCTGTACAAAGAATGAAATAAATCAAAGATCAGAGATTTAAACTGTTTCATATTGAAGCTCTATTTTAAAATATGGGATATGTCTTCAGATGAAATATAGTATGTCTGTATGCTACATACACCGTACACTTGTAAATAAATTATACATTTTCAAAATACATAGTCTAAAATCCTTTTGAAATTACATAGGATAGTTTGTATTAATATAAATTTCAGAACAAAATCTGATTCCCTACAGCATCAATGAAATAACATAAAAGGTATTGTGTATGTAAGCATGCCCTGTGGTGGGTTGGCGCCCCATCCTGGGTTGTTCCCTGCCTTGTACCCGCAGCCTCTGGGATCGGCTCCAGTCCCCCCCGCGATCCTGAATAGGTTAAGCGGTTACAGAAAATGGATGGATGGGTATTGTGTATGTAAGATATACAAATGTTGTCTAAAAGTGCTTTGTGATTGAACCAAGTCATGGCATTGTAAAGATATAGATATCTATGTATATACAAATTGTTTGGTATTTAAGTAATTGCTGTCATCAAGTTGCTGGCAATGCAGCAAAAAAAAAAAAACTAAAAACAAAAAACACGTAAAAAGACCTTGTGAAGAATATAAACAGGATTGTTGTGTTGTTTTGAAAGTGCTGTGCTTGGTTAAGTTTCTGGACATTGGAGTCTTTTATTAGTAATGTTTTCTCATTTATTTTTCAATTAAAATATAAGGTTTTGTGGATACTGCTTAGCCTTTATTAATTGAAATGTGTTAACGTGTAATAGTTTGGAGGCTCTACTTTAAGTGATATACGGTAATTCACTTTTTCTAATAAGTGGCCAGAGCTACGTGGTCAATAAAAAACTATGACCAAAAGGTACTGTGCTGAATTCAGAGGTGTCACAGAGGTCAATACACAATGACATTTTCCCTCCTCCACGTTTAGTCACCTAATAGCTAATCCATCACTCAGTCAGAAGCCATCATTCAAATATAAACATCAGAACACTATTTGGTCGATTGTACAGGAATGCTAGACCAGAATTCACTTCACGTAAGCCACAACACTTCAGATCAAAGTATTTTTGATAAGCAGCCCCGCCTTTGGTAATTATACTAGGCAGTTGGACTCGTTAGGGAAATGTTAGCATATGTTTATTTATCATTATTAGTTGCTATTGAAGCCCGTCACGGAACAGTAAGGAACAGATACTGTTAGGTAATGGGATTGATTTTGTGCTAACATGGGAAAGCCTTATCACCCAAAATTATGTTAGAGGACAAAAGTTGGAGGAAGAGAGTTGTTTGGTTTTTTTTGGGGGGGGGGGGGGGGGTGTTTAGGGTTGATTTGCGAAGTGAAGGGAAGTGTACCTTGAGAAGTAAACAGTATGAATTATATAATTTTGAAATAGCAAAGTCGTACCATTTCAGGCTGAAATACTGACCCCAGTGCAAGAAGAAGCTCCGATCTCATCATAATTTATTTCAAGACATTTTGAGATATTTGGTGTGGGGAGACTTCTCTAAGACCCTGCAGAGATCTCGTTTTCAGATCTAATTTAGTCCAGCGGTATCTTTCAAACACGATTCCTAACAGAACCTAATAATCTTCCTGTTGTATTGATTTTGTTTTCATCCAGAAATAAGACTACAGATGAGATTTTTCCTACCAACTCAATCTCTGAAAACCCAACAGCATACTGTAGGGGAAGGAAAACTCCCAGAGGGACGATTGAATTAAGGGACGTCTCGTAGCTTAAACCTCTGCCAGTCTTTAGTAAGTTAATACTATAAAGTCAGCACTACACAGCGGGGAAAAAAGACCCTAGTTAACCATAGTCTGAAAAAATAATGATTCTATTGTTTCCATGCCTAAACAGAACTGCTCTAATTAGAAGTGAATGAACCTGGAAGAGACTGAAGCGTATAGCTTGCAGACGGCGCTTTATCTGTCCTCATGGATTTACTTTGACCAAACTATCACTCCCTGGGCCTCCATCATTTTCCTTTGGGGTGCTGCTAAGCTTCTTGTTGCAGCACTTTAATTCTGGCTTACGCAGCCTTTTCCAATGTACTTTACGACAAAGAAATATGGCCTGCTAGGTATTGCTGGTCTCAAAATTGCACAATTTTTACTGAATCAAACACTAAATAGTGTTTCAGTTTGGCTTTCTGGGGTTTGAGCTGGTTGCTGGTTCTGTGTGGTTTAGCTGACTCGATTAGTTCCGTCTGTTCTGGGTTTGATTTGTTGATGGCTCTCTGGCTTATCTTGGCTGGATCCAGGTCACCTGACCCTGCGTTGATCTATGATGTCATCCTTGGTTATTCTCATTTAACTCGGCGATTCAGTCTAGCCCAGCCACCTCAACTGTAGTAAACAAGCCGCTGTCCTATTAGCATTGAGTACTCAGAGACCAACACTGAGTACTCAGAGACCATCTGGTCAATGGAGGAACAGTCTGAAAGGTAAAAGTCCTGGCATCATGGGTATGCAGATTGGGATGTGCCCATTGACCAGTGTCCTTGTTCCTTATTTTGAGCTTTGCTAATTAAGTTCTTTTAATTTTCTGTCCTTTGACAAAACAGTATTTTTGCCATTAATCATATCACTGAATGAGTAGGGAATTACACAGCAGGATTAATGGGCTGAAATTCTAAGCTTAACATACTTCTCTGAATAAGTTTTTGCTAAACAATGCACAGTAATACCACTTTGTTACATCTTTGGTTGTGGGCTTACAAAACAGCTCTGTTTTTGTTTATATGAGTACCTCAAAGGGCCAAAGACACTAATTAAACTTCCAGAATGAAAGATGAAATATTTAAAAGTGTGAAATTCATATGCACCAAGTAGATGCCAAATGTGCTTTGAATCCTTATCGTTTTTAGCATTCTGAATTATAACACGTAACTTATTAGATACAAGTACATCTTCTATACACATGGTAATACCTGTTTGTAGTACCTTGGATGGAACATGAATTGGCATCTTATCCAAAGTGCACCCCAGCCATGTGTCGTTTGCAAGCTGGCATACACTCCAGATCCTTGCCCAGGATAAACGGTGGGATAACGGACACATTTGAGGAGCACACAAGATTTATTGATGAGGCCCATATTTGAAGCACGTTATAACTGATCACAGCATTAATGCACCAAGATTGATGACCTTCATATGCACGTGCCAAGAAAACATGATTAAGAACCGAAGACCTCACAATGCGTAAGATTAAGTTAGCTGCTTTACCGTGAGTTATTACATTTCTACAAATGTATGAATGGTTCCGAAAACATTTTGCGCACTGCGGGGTCTCACATCACATCCATACTTATATGAAGGAGATTAGGTTCCACGATTAGGTTGCACTCATCTCATTTCCCACCGATAATGAGAAAGGAGCATTTCGTCTGAGGGCTGCTTCTCTCTTTCCATTAAGCTCCAGCTTTCATTCTTTCCTCTCACTTGCCTGGCATGCAGGCCGGGTCTGGCGCATGTCTGACACCATGGTAAACCAGGCTGTGAGAATGAAAATTTGATGGCACTTTGCATGTGGAGTGCGGACATCATTCCTAGGTCCCTCCTAGGTCCTCCGTTGTGCCTGAGTCAATCTGCTTCTAACTCCATGCCATTTCGTGATAAATTAGACCATGTCTGTAATGACACGAGACACATCTGTTCTCCTCAGACTCTGATGTATTTATATCCACAATATATGTCTACAAATGACCTAAATGCACAAGGAAAATCACCCTGGGGATTCTCCCTCAAACAAAAGGAGAGCTGATGAATAATATATTCACAGGTTACAGAATATAACAAAAGTTTCTACAATGTGAAATTACTGTCGTCAGGGCCCTGGATCAGACCACACCCAGGTCCGGGACCCAGTCCAAATCGTTGCCCAACCAGTCACCCCTCCCCAATTATCTTCACCAGTTTATTAAATTCACCTGTTAAGCATTTACTGTGTAATTAGTTAAATATCAGCTGTCTCTGTTGATTTAACCATAGGTAGGCATTTGTGTTCTAACCGTCTTCCTGTTTCTTGACTTAACGATTTGGGTTCTGATTCTGGTACTGTTCTGCCCTGTTCTGGTTTTCGCCCAGGCGTTTGTTTGGCTTTGGTGAATAAGCAGCCATGTCACTCTTTGTGCACAGAGCTACACTATTTACTATTAATAACTAAATAAGTAGGGCTCAACATCCATAAAAAAATAGTCACGTAATACTAATCAATCTATGTAATTGCACTATATTTAATTACATATATAAAAAAACATCCTATACTGGATATGCAGTTAAGGAAAGTGATTGAGCTTTCATGGGCTTTGGGTCCGTTTCTTGCGGCTCATACACGACTTCTTAAATATGTGATTACAACCTGGTTCAGAGAGCATATTACATAAAGAAGTGTTTTTATGACAATCCATTTGTAAAAATATCTTCCATAACATGTGAAATTGGACTGAAATGGGCCAGAAGACTAGGATTTGGTTCACACCCGTTTGGAAGCAACACCAGTGATGAAACATGTTGTAACACACAAGTTACTACTATTAACTAGCTATGCTGTGGCTTTTAAATCATATTTTTTTATTAAATGTGTTGGATAGTGATAGCGCTGTGTATCAAAATTTGGTATTAATGTGTATCTTAATGCATGTGACTTTGTAATAACCCAGAATATTAACATTTTTATTGTTGCACATTGATAAAATTGCAGCTAATTATAACATGAAGTATAATGAGATGTTCAGCCAAAACATAATAAAATGATATGGTAGGCAAATATGGCAGCCACAAACATCTTCCATTTTGCCTTGTCTGGAATGGTTAATGAAACAAACAAATGATATAAAACACTGTCAGGAACCATGAATTCAGGTAAAACTCACTCTGTGAAGGTTTTGGTTGGCCTTCTCGGCTGCCGTAGGCCATTAAGCTGCAGAAACCATATGTTCAGTTGGCTGCTTTCAATGACAGTGTTTTCTAAGCTGGGTCGATAGGGCTACTGTTGAATCTTCAGTGATAATTAAACCCAAAACTGCTTTTTTTTACCAGGCCTGCTAATTACCACCACAAAGCAGCCCCAAGTGAAAAGCTCAGGACGTGCAATATCTTCAGCGGCCTGCCTCAAATCATGCTGTATCTAAACACGGAGGACTAAATTCGAAACCCCTGGGACAAATTTAACACAGACACTGAACTTTATGCTCCTATAAAGTACATTATATAGCAAAAGGTTTTATTTCGTTACTTTATAGCCAAGTGCAAGAATAGAAAAAAATCCGGTTCACATGCAGCCTAAACACAAGTACCAGCTAGACAGATTCTGTGAAGGACAGACAGATCTCACACCAGAAGAATTTGTGCATAGATGCTGCATGCCCCCCCCCATGGCCTTTTATACAGACACCCACATTATGCCTTCATTTAGCTATCTGCGGACATGGGGAAAGCTAGTGTAATCCATTAAAACCAGAGGTGGAAAGTTCAGGTCCAGAAAGTACAAATCCAGACCAAGGTTTTGTTTCGAACATCCAGTTGAGTATAAAGAGTCAGTCAGCTGCTCAGCTGGTTGGTTGAAACAAAATCTTGGTCTGGATTTGTAGTTTCTGGACATGAACTTTCTGTCTTTAATGGAATACTTTTGTGAGTAACTTCCCCAACACTGGAGAGAGCAGAGACGAAACACGGGCCTTTTTCTCAGGTTTGCGCGTGTCACTTCCTGTGACCACCCACTGGGCAGGAATAGAAGAAGGTCTCTGAGATACTGAGCTTTTAAATTACCGACTGCATGAGGAATCTAGGGAAGAATTAATGCCCAGGAAGAAGAAAATCAGTGGTCATCAGAAACCTGAAGACAGACATCATATGCAAGACCAGCTAATTTATCAGTTAATTTTGGTCCCTGCCAGCAGCTTCCAGTGCGGCTATCGATTTTCAATCTATATTACTGTCTGACTCATTTACACTTATCCACAACAGGCTCCTCATACTGAGGCAGCTTATGGGAAGATGGCTCTCCCATGGCGATATCATAAACATTGACTGTGGGAGTATCACCGTAAACATTACCTACAAAAAATTATATGCAAACTGCTCAAACTTCATTAGTAAATGTCTGAATGAATAAATACCAACTGAGAAGAATACTAGGATATAATTTGCCCAAGACTTTTAAATTGTTATATTTGGGAAATTTGACAATGGAGATGGTTTCTGGCAATGACATATATTTAGTGAAAATTTTACTAGCGGCAAAGAAGAACCTCCCACCGTGGATAACTGGAAGGACATTGTTGAGGAGATATTTGATCTTGATAGATTTACACACAAAGTAAGGATTCACCAACCAGTTTTTGTGGAAAAATGGACCAAGTGGACCATATATAATTCCCTTCACGTAAGACCATTAGAGATACGGAAATGTAGTCTTTAGAGTTGTATGCTACATTCATGTGTGACACTGGTACGATTACTTGTTTTTGTTTTTGACTTATTTGTAAGTATCGCTGGAAAAATTAATAAAATTTAAGCTACAGAAATAAATACCCATTTTTTTTCCAACACAAAATGTTATATCTGAATTTTTCAAAAGCAAACAGACAAGTAGTCAAGACTTGTTTTTTCTATGGTCCAGGATCAGAAATGTGGTGCATCTCCTTGACCATGGATGTAAGTTCTTAAAATGAAATGATCCTTTGTATACCATGTTGGAAGGCTTCTGCGTACCTACACCATCTCGTTCTCCATGAGACACAAAGACAGGCATACAGGTGAGAGCAAGCTTGGGGTTGCAGCACAAGGTCTGCCAGCATGCAGTCCCCCAGGAGCTGGGGCTTAAGATCCTTACTCAAGGGCCCATGGACATGTGGTTAAATGTAGAGCTTTGAACCAACAACCGTCCAGGGGTAAGCCACCACCACAACCCCTTAGCCACAACACCATCTGCTTCACCTCCCACATACACTTTTGGACAAGGCTGTCAGGTAAAATAAAAATAAAAAGAAAAACACCAAAACAAAAAGCATGAAGCATAAATTTGGCAGCTAGGAGGCGCTAGTGCTGATAATGTGGTCGAAGGGGGGGTGCTAATGTCATATCAGCTGGTTTTAGGGTGTGAAGATACTTTCCTCCCAAGAGAGTGAAAGCAGGTTTATAATGAGCCAGGGTGTTTCATTCACATGACGCAGCATTAAGCAGGAACTGCAGAAGTCCTTCAGGTGTTCATTTGGACCTGACAGGATTCAATAGAACAGAATTACTTCACATCAATTCAACTGCTTCATGCTAATCAAAGGCAAGTTATTATGTGCTTTTTTATAAGATTCATGCTAAAATAAATCATACAAATTCTTTTTTCCTTGCAACCTTCAAACACATCTGTCTATGCCCCCTTAGCCTGTGCTTAAAATTAGTTTTTTGAAATTCTGTAAATGTTAGTTTCATTGATTTATTGTAGCAAACCCTTAATGGCTTAATTTCCCTCACTACACCAGCTGTGGAAGGTTACATTTTACATCTCATTCATTTGGCTAATTGCTCTGTTGCGGCACATATCCATGCCTGATTGAAATAATAGTTAAATACAGGTGTGTCAGAGCGTCCAGATCAATGGCTTCCTAGTGTTCTCCTCTGGGACCAAAAGCCAGGCCAGATATTTGTTCTCTCCGCAACTGCAGCCCTGCCTGGTACAGATAATCAGCTAAATGCCACATCTCTCATTAGCCAAATCAGGTGTGCAGGTGTTGGCGTGAAGCAAAGTCCGACATGGCTGGCGGTCCCCACGGAAATGGCTGGTAGCCACCACTGTCATTCTTTTTGCAGCCTGTGGTTTGCACGCGTGTCAGTCTTTCAAATAAATCCAACTTCGCCATGTTTCCGACCTCGTCCCTGACAGGTAAAGTGCCGTACCCGGTTGCCGGCTCATTTTTCTGTCCTTTGTGACAGGAACTGGTCATCAATTCCACCATTGAACAAAAACATGGAACAATATCATGGAAATCTTGTGATCTGTTAAAGAACCGGGGACTGAGCACAACCTGTATTTAAATTACACAATAACAGCTGCATCCGCTAATTGCTAACAACTCCACGCAACAATAAAAACAATTTAGCAATTAACGGCTGAATAGTAACTAGATGTTCAATTTTTTGATAGCTGCGTATTGCTACAGTCATATATATAATGGCACGGATTCAACTTTGGGCTCGAAAAACAAATTTGACTAACAGCATAAAATAAAACCAATTAAAATTGGAAATAATTGTGCCTATCACTCTCTCCTCCGTGCTAATGGTTTTATTCAGGGCACTGGACGAATGACGGGGGGCCTCAGAGTAATCAGATGCCGCTACAGATGAATCTGCCATTCGTGTGTTCTTTGCATGACTGCCAGGACCATGTCTTGGCAGATGGGACAGCAGCTTCCCGAAGCCTGAAATAAAGGTTAGCAGAGGCTGCAGAACCACTGGCTGCTGCCCATGCAGGTGGGGGCCCACAGAGTTAGTCCCAGCCATCTGATCTTGTGCCCAAATACACCGTGATCCTAAAAAGCACTAAGACAGATGCTGGGATTTACTCAGTAGGCAGGTCAGTGCCTGAGCTGCCTGTCTCGCTTCTTGCGCTCACCTGGTTATTATGGAATGGTGGAGGATTCTGTGTCTACCGAAGTTTGACCCTAGATGTCTCCTGCTTCTACAGTATGTCCTCCTTCAAGCCTGCTGTTTACATTTCAGGGGAGCTGTTGAGCTCAGCTCTGGCACAGCGTGCTACTTTTGCCCGGGGTGAATATATATGACTGTCTCAGTAACAGTGACATACTTGTAATAACATTACGTGCACAGAGTCGCTAACCACTTAGCAGCCTGTGTCCAGTAGCGAATCACACCTTATGTTTATGCCGCTGACTTTTACCAACCGTACCTGAGCATCAGGCTTGGCAAGACACAAGCGGCCGTTTGTACAGACACTTGAGCAGTGATTTTAAGATTTTAAGTACAAACGCTACCCAGGTTACGATGGTCCGTGTTATGATACTTTTCGACTTTACGAAGGGAAAGTTTTTCACTTTCAATACAATACATAATAAATGACACAAGATATTCAACACTTTGTTGTAAAATGGGCTTTGTGTTAATGATTTTGCCCCACTGTAGGCTAATGTAAGTGTACTAAGCATGTTTAAGGTAGGCTAAGCTAGGCTATGATGTTTGTTAGGTTAGGTGTACTGTATTAAAATGCATTTTCGCCTTATGATATTTTCACAAAATTCAGTACAATTCCTTTTATTTGGCAAGGCAAGCACCCAAACCATCTTGCAACAAGGGCAGGTTTGCTGTTTCTGGAGCCTTACTTCAAAGGTCACTTTTGCTCCCCTTCCACATATGTATAGTGATTGTTAGTGGCCAATAGGGGCCCCTCGATTTTTGGCGGCCCCTTGCAAATGTGTGGCTTGAGGGGTGGTAAACTTCCATAAGGTCAGCTGCGGGTGGTGTGGCTGCGAACTTACACAGAAGGTTCCGGAATGAGGTGTGCAGGAAGTGGACTCAAGAATGAGAGGCTGGTGAAACTGAAACCAAACCTGGGAAACGGCGCTGAGGGACAAAAACAAGACGACCTGACCGCAGAACCAAAATCATCGTCATGAGACCGACCAGACGGATGCTAAATGTCTTGCTCTGGGAGCAAGGCCTGCGACCTCAGCAAGCTTGTCACTCAGTATCTCTGTATGCTGGGACTTCCAGGTTCAATTAAGTCCCAGGTGATAAGGATGAAACACAAACGAATAGGCAGTCATACATTACAGGAAAAAGCCCTCAAAGGGGACACAGAGACACGTTTATGATCCTCGGCTCAGTCATTTCCCGTTTCGCCGTGGGCGATAGCTAATGCTTGCTCTCTCTGTTGGCTTTTCATACTCATTAAGTCCCTGGACAGTAGTCTCTGTATGCAGGAACGACAGCCCTCCTCACCGAATTGCACCTGAACTCGCATACCCTCCTACTTAAAGTTTATTTTCCTTTCCCTGAAGAGGGAAAAGTCTGAAATGTCTAAAAAAAGGTTTAAAGGTCTAAAAAAAATCTTTACAAAATAATTGAGTTGATAGTTAAATTAACTACAGAAATCTGGTCTAAATGCTGTAACTATGAATAGCAGAGTGAGGCCATGGATTAAAATACATGGTGGCTTTACTGTACGAAATACTAATATTTATGGAAAACGGACATTTTTTTACCCTTTTATACTATCCGTTTACGTTTGCTTTTTAAGTAACATGTCAGATTTCGTTACATCATTAATAAAGTACCTGATTTCCCAATAATTAGTTTCCATGGGCCTCAAACTTCCAAACACACAAAACTATTTAATGCAATTACCACTGAGACTCTCATATTATTTGTGGCTGCTCCGCACCAAACAGCAGCCTAAAGATAGACATACACCTTCAGGGGATTCTCCCTTTCCTACGTGAGATTATATTAGGTGACTGTAATATTATCGATCGCATGGACTGCAGCTAATAGAAACCTGGAGTCGATACCCGTCTTTCTGTGTTGTGTTTAAGGGTGTGTAAACGTTTCCCTGTTTTTTCAATAGCAGAGATTAATGATACATACCTGCATTCCCTCAAGAACTTTATCAAGGAAGACACAGTAAAAAGTATATATATATTTTAAAAAATGATATAAAATCATTAAGATTTGGTTTCGAAGGTCCTTTCAGCAGAAATCTGACCCACAGCTAAAATCTTAACAAATTAATTATGCCTTTCCACCAGCTGACAAGGAGCTGTGACCTTTATGTCACAACAGTGCTTTCTCTCACAGCAGACATAAATAACCCTCCATCTTTTAATCATCTCTGCAACACGGTCATAAATAAATGAAATAAATAAAAAGACAGTGACATCTATTAAAATGCACTTCATTACACCGGCATGTGTCTTACGCCTGTGTTATCGCACTTAAGCATTATGAATCTGCTGCCTTTCGCTAAACATGTTGCTCTGGCTAGCGGCGTCAGCTAAATGATTAAAATATTAATGCGATTCCTTGTGGTTGTAGCTCAGAGGTTTGCTCCCCAACAGCATCCGTCTTTTATGCGCAAACTTTCCCTTATTTTTTGTTGTACCTCGACAACTTCACTAATTCAGTCCAAACTGCAATATATTTACTTTATTTTTCAGAACTTGATTAATTCTGTATAATAAAATATATATACATAAGATCATTTTAAACAATTTCATGGCATCATAGCTAAAAGGCATCCACATCAGTCGAGAAGGCGGAACCGGAGTCCTGCTCTGATTCTGAGGACAGGAATCTGACTGGATCGAGCAGGAAATTAAAGCAGTTTCATTTGATGGGTCGATTACAGAAAACGGGACCACAAGAGGCAGGGCCTGCGCCTCAGACGAAGGAGGAAAATATGATTAACAGAAACCACAGAGGAATAAAATAACAGACTGAGGAAAGAGGGGAGGCACTGGGGGGGTTGGTGCTGAGGCAGAGCCACCGGATGGAGACAATCAGCAGAAAAGCATTTCTCCTCCTTTCCTCACATAACACAAAGTGAATTGATTATCTCTGAGGTTAACCTAGGTGATCTGTGGATGATGAGGACCGGGATGTAAGCCAATGAGTCCTGACACCCAACTGTGTGTTGATTCATGACGTACTTTTACGTTTCTTGTTGCTTCTTACCTTCTCCAGGTTTATGTTTAGCTACCATACACAAAGCCCTTTACTCCACACCTGAAAGCTTGGTGGAACTCCTCAACTATCCCTGTGACCTAGATGTTTAATCTGAATTTTTACTCATTTTAACCCTGAGTAAAGGTTATTTCCATTATATTTAAGGATGGAGCAATACTAGAAGGCAAAACAAATAAGATAGAGTGCATTCTGGAATGTAGCATAGGCCAATGTAGGTACTCTCATCAAGAGTAGGGTGGTTGCAAAAAAACCCAGATACCTTCTGAGCCTCCATGCTGAGACTTTTATTCCTCAATCACTCTCTTTGTGGGTGGATAGATGGATGGATGGATGGATGTAATTCAGGTTCAGAAAGAAAGAGTCCAGACCAAGACTTTGTTTCAACCATCCAGTTGAGTACAGTATAAAGAGTCAGAGTCACATGATACTCATCTGGTTGGTTGAAAGTAAATCTTGGTCTGAACATTCACTTTTTAGACCTGAACTACCCACCTCTGGTTATTTCTTTCTATTCTGAGCTCATAAATTTCCCCAGGACTTAAGTCTGTGGGTCTCATGGCCTCTGCATTGATCTGGGCCTATGACAGATTTCCTAAACGGGTCCATAACAATGCACTCATATAGCATCGGTACGTCCTACATGCAGTGTGTGTTCAGTTAAATGTTCAGTTAAAGCTCCTGAAGTAGTCCTTTACTGTATAGGGAGACCACAGGAAAACATGCAGGCTTTGTCATAACGGCGGGCACGAGGCATGGTTCACAAGGAGGTGGACGATCCACTTAGGGCTCAGGGTCAATGTAGGGTTTATTAAAATGAACAAACAGAACACAAGAAGCACAAACAAAACAAAGGGACCACAGGGGGTCAAAAGAAAAAGGGATAACTAAAACTAAACAACAAAAAACCAAATCAGCAAAAACATAGCAAGCAAAACATACGCAACGAACCACTGGGGAACAGGACAGAAGCGGGAACTAAAATACTAAAGGAAACGAGACTAACACAGGACAGGTGA
>JAODKE010000044.1:4919772-4938421 GCA_026779605.1 Mormyrus hasselquistii
TTCGGGGGCCGAACTATAAAAAAAACGGAGCTCGCACAACTTCTCCCTAATTAAACAAGATTTTCGTTTTTTTTTTTTTTTTTTTTTTTTTTTTTTTTTTTTTTTTTTTTTGCAGCGAGATGGGTGCTTAAACGACGGCACTCTGATCCCGGGCTGCTCTCCCAAAGATGGTGCATCACTGCAGCTTTCTCCAGACCGCCAGTTTCCTGCTATCGGATTTTTAATGGGCCTTCCTTTTATTAGTAGTTCCGACCGAGGAAGTGGCAGAAAGGTCTGGGAATCGGCATGTAGAATCATGCAGAACTTCCTATTGATACATAGACAGCTGCTCTCATCATTTTGTCCTCATTCAGGATTTTGTATCATAGTATAATGTTGAGTTAGTGTGAAGTGTAATTTACTTCCTGACTTAGTTCTCACTTTATCTGATCTTTTGTTACTCAGCACTTCTGAATTACGAGCGGCCTAGTTAGCATTAGGATGTTATTTTGTCATGTAATTGTAATGGTTTTGTTAACATATTTGGGTACCACTTGGGTACCTTCAGATTATTGGCCACAAACAGTAACTACACTGCATATTAAATAAATGTATTCCTTAGTCATGAGATGCCAAAGTGGCATGTTCCGCTAACTAGCAAGGGAGCTCTGATTCAACTTGGTAGCTAACATTACAGCGTTAATATTACATGCAACCATGAAGCAATTGTATTTCAGCAGTGGCATGAAAAAAAGGATGAAACAAACGAAGTCAGATAAAAAATCTGACCAGTTTCTTTACCACAACAAGACGCCTTATGTGGTTTCAACCAACAGGGGGCCCAGAGGTGACATTTTGAGTGGGACCCCACAAACGACAAACGAGCCCTGCTCATTCATCCCTCTTCCACAGAACTCCTCACAGAACACGCTAACTCCTCACAGAATGCACTAACTCCACACAGAACACGCTAACTCCTCACAGAATGCACTAACTCCACACAGAACACGTTAACTCCTCACAGAATGCACTAACTCCACACAGAACATGCTAACTCCTCACATGCAGAGCTCGGATTAGGAAAAGAAGGAAACGAAGATGCAACCTTGGATGTGTGAGGCCGGTGTGCTGTTGGTTTGAAGAGTGGAATCAATGAAACGAGTGCTATATAAACATGCTGGTGCAGGTCAGAGAGTCTTGCGAGAGGAAGGCATTACTGTGATGATGATGATAAGCATGTGTATCCTCTTTGATAAGCTACACTCTGCTTCTTACGAACAGGCCTCAGTGACCAACCCAGCAAATACATTATGTGGGGATATAACAGTGCAGCTGCATGTTTTTCTGAAAATCTGTTCTCCTTCTGGAGATAAATAAGAGGATGGTCAAGCTTCATCTTCCATGGTCTCTTAGCTGTCGACTCAATTTCCAAATGCACCAAAACTTGGAAATGCACAGAGTGAATGCCTCTACTTCACTCACAGGGCACCTAATCGCATTTATGAACTATCCCTTAATTGGCTGTGTCGCACACTGGTACTGAACTTGTACGTGGTGGCCGCTCCGCTCTGGTCCCCAGCTATCACAGCCGACGCTCTTGCGCAAGAAGGGTTCTTGACGATGGTATGCTCACTCGTAAAGCTTGAGGTTTCGCTGGACCGGTTCAGCTTAATTTCCCTGTTGAGGAGCGAGACTTTGTGGACTGCTAGAGTTTATTTGGATGGCGTGGGCTCTGATATTCACCCTAGGTGCTGAAAACTCTTGCCAATATCCAGGCCTATTTTAGTCCCTTCACCGTTATGCCACCTGCTGTCCATCGTCTGCTTGTGCGCATACAGCTGAACTACATCTGAAATTCCTTCAGCAATTGACTTAGAAAAACAGTTTCATAACAGGTTGTATGTGTGAGAAAAGGAATGTGCAGTCAGTAAACGTTAAAATGGCAATAAGTCTGGCATCTTCAATAAACACATCAACGATGAATGAGTAAGTGTTGTAACTGACGTAATTTGTTGGCACGCCTTTAGACCTGTCACCGCTACACGCTGCTGATGGCTTCCGGATGATGAAGTAAGTGATTTGGTTCTATTGCAGTTAAATGTATGCCTAAGCACAGGTTCAATCGATTTAAATGTAGGTGCTGGGACTCAGCCAGCTATCGTCTTTCTGGGAGTTTTTCCAGCCTTTGTGTCGTTCACTGGGAAAACACGTCTCCCGGCATCACCTTCCGCGTTCCGGCCTTCGAAAAATGACAACTCATTTCACTCCGTTTCGAGTTGACCTTTTCTGTTCGCCTCATCACACGACGGGCCGACCCAAGTCATTCACCATGAATGAATTCCCCCGGAAACATAGTTTACAGCAGGCAATTAGTGTTTTCTATTTGTCATGCATGTTCGGCTAGTGCGTTGGGAATAGCAGAGCCATTCTTTCAAATGCAGGTGTAATGCGGGCCAATAAGGCTTGTGACATATGCCATGTGGATGGCATTCGCTCCAAGCATGACCACTGGAGACCATCTTGACTGTAACAGATACAATTATCCGCAGAATGTGGCAATTTATGTTGCTGTGCTTCAGAAAATATACATATCCAAAGGCAAAGGGTGTGTTTGTTGGTGGCACTAATGTCCAATTTCCTTGGGATAAACTCTCGAGCAGTGTTTGTCAAACCCAGTCCTGAAGGACCCCCAGAAACCCACATTTTTTGCTCATTCCCAGCTTCATGCATTCGGTGTACATGACTGTTCGTTCATTCTTAATTGTTTGATTCAGGTGTGCTGAGAGCTGCCAGGGAGTAAAAATGTAGACCGTCTGAGGGTCCCCGAGGACCTGGTTGGGAAACACTGCTCTAGTAAGGTTCTTTGTTAGAATAATTTTGTCCTGAACCTTCCTAAACACCGGGGCATGCTGGGAGATAACTGAACCACCTCCTGTCTCCTGGGCCCTGTGTACAAGTCTCTGTGTGTCCCGCATTCACACATTTGCTGTGAATTTCCTGCAGTGAGTCTGCTGCTTTATCCCTGAAACTGAAAAACGTGCAGTGAATGTCTGACCTCACATTGTGCCTAGCGCGTGTGTAAACGACCTCTGATGGACTGGCACTGTGTCCCAGGAGTATCGCACACCACATCTCTTTGTTTCCCCACTGCATACAAGGTCAATGAAAATGGATAGAGGTCATTCATAATACCAGGGCTTTAGACTATACTCACGCAGAAGTGTGTTACGCTAACATTTTTTGCTAAGTGTTTATTGATTTTCCACTGATCGCTGAAACAACCCAGCTACGACTCCATTCAGGAACCATTTGCATTAGTTATGTCCTTGGTAAGTTTAGAAATTTTCACAGTTCACTGTCAATATGACATATAGTAGGCTATATAGTTTGCACATGGCAAACTAGTTAAGTACGGCTATCCTAGTCCAGCCCACCCCCCAGGCCGCTCACTCATCATGCCCTTTGACTCGGGCCAGCATAGATGGGAGGAGGGAAGATGGGCTGTATTTAGAAACTGAAGTAGACCAAACCAGTGGGATGGAACAAAAGCTGTAAACAAGATGGGGGGGGGGTCAACATAGACAAGACCCAAAATGGGTACTGGGTCCAGGAAAAAGCTGCAGTTGAGGGCTGGGTTGCGTGCTGAGGTCTCAGTGTGTTTTCTGGGGGCAAGATATGAAGGGGGTGTTAATCTACTGTAATGAATGGGAGAATGAACAGGTGAAATTGGGCCCAAAGACACCCTCCCCCATCACGCTCCCCCATTGCAGATCAATCTAAAATGCGTCACAATAGCTCTGCTACTTAGCATATTATAAATTATGCTGTGGTCAGTAGATGTGTTAGTATTTTAAATTTTTTTTCCTGGGTCAGTGTATAACCCATAATCCATGCACCATTTCATTTAGGACAGCAGCGTAATGGCCCACGAAAGGGGCCCTCTATTCCCATCACGCAAGGACGCAGTGCCGAGAAATTCCTTGTTTTCACAGAAAGCCAAAGAGCTCCTGAACGGCACTGGAAAGGAGGCTGGAAAATTCCATTTCGCAGAGATTAATGAGAGACGCCAGGCTTAATGTTCCCTAAAATGAAGACGTTTCACGCAGCCGAGCGACTGTATTTTCCGACTCGCCCAGGCATCCGTCTTCATAGTGGATCAACCTCAGTTTCACGTATGTCTCCTTACCGTAAACTAGAACAGCAGCTTATTGTTATGGCAACAAAGTTAAAAGAAAACCCAACTTTATTAACACAGTCCCTGAGCGCAACAAAATACTGCACAAGCAGTCGTGGCTAGGTTTTTCCTCTTCCGCCAATGACAAGTACCCCCTCCCCTGTCACTCACCAATTCAAAACATATCATTGGCTGATGATAAAGCTGGCCCTTCTGTATGAATTATGGCCCCTCCTGTGTTTCCCCACCTTACAAAAATTAGCTTGTCAGATTTAAGGTGGTCTGGGCTAAATGTCAGTGAATGAATGAAGTCCATTTAAACTGGGGTACATTAAATCTGACAAGTTATCTAGCTAAATAACAAATCTCACTTCGTAATACAGGCCCCTGGAGCTAAACCAGAGCACAAACCAGATGTCTAGACCGATTTAATTCATGGAACTAGATCAAATGTTCAGACAACAATTCAGAACCTTGGACCAAAAGACTAGACGCCAAGACAAAGCTAGGAGACAGGTAGCAGACTCAGCTTAATTACCTTGATTGCTGGTGCCTTGCGAAATAATTAACTTAAGGCTTCTGAAACACCCACCCTGAAATCTGCTTAGTGGTTACGCGTGGCAGCCATTCAGATTTCTGTAGAAATACATTCAGAACTTGAGCGACAGCTCATGTGGTCCAGTGCTCTCCAGCTGGACCGCAGACGTGCTGATTTTGCCTGTGCTGCTGTTTTGACCAAGCATTTACTGACTGAACTGCACACATCAGCTAATGACATGTTACGTTAAACTGGCACTTTGTGTAGCTACTGTACACCCATCTTGATGACCCAAAAAAAAGAAAAAGGTTTCACCTTTTAACTGAATGCTAATGCTCATTAAATAACCAATAAATATAATTAAGAGGGTAGGGTTTTTTAACTTAAAAGTTAATATAAATGTATTCCGTTTTAAAAAAAGAGAATTTCAACTATACTATGTATAGATGTACTAAATACTAAAAATAAATATATAAGCGTAAAATCAAAACTGCGCTTTTTTATATACCCCAACCAATCACTGGACATATGTACCTTTTAATTTGTATTAATTCATTTGTTTTATTAGAAATAACCGTAAACCACATCTTTTTACACTGCTGCTCCACCCAGGGTGCTTCTGTGCCTGGTTCCTGGTGTTTTCAGTAAAGTGATGGATGGATGGATGGATGGATGGATGGATGGATTACAAATGAAACTATACATACATTTCTCAACAGCTTAGATTGAACAAATGCTGAGTAGCAATGTCATTAGGCTAAAAGTGTAAAATGTTTTGCATCAATTTCAGTCAAATTATTTGCATATACTAGCATGCTGTTTTCTCTGTATTGGAGAATATTTATCAGATGACAGGTGTAATTGGCTTTTTAAGACATTGACTGGCTAGCAACTGATGTGGAAGATGCCATTTTAATTAGTATTTAAATTAATGTTTTCTTCCATTACTGTTCAAGTATTTCAATAAGATTTTAACATTTATTTTAAACTTTTAAAAAAGAATGCATCATCTCATAATGTCATATACAGCAACTCATTAGGCAATGTTTTTTTTCCATCATTATTGGCTGGGCCCTGATGTCTCCTCCTCACCCAATCCAAACCAGATGCCTGGTTTACAGTTTATATGTCAGATATGGGTCATACCATGTGGAATTTGGGAGGGGGATCCCTTGACTTCATACAACCTCCTAATCTCCCCATAGTGCTGTCCATTCACATGATAAAACCCTTCCGCCCCCTTCACCAAGACTCTGAAAATCCATCACCCCATACACAGCAACATCACACGCTGCGTCTGAAGTCCAACGTTAACGTTCAAGACCACACCTTTAACCAGTCAGGCGAGTTGGATGCATCCTGCCCTTCCACACACTGCTTCTCTGATGGTGACCTTAATCCAAAATTATCCTTGGACGTGCTCATATTTCATGTCTACGTTTCGGGACGCCAATTAAGCAGAGATCAGCGGATGCCATAAAGTTTGTCAAGTTGTCAAAAGATCTGTTTAATGGTGCGTGCCCACTGTCCTCCATAGTTCCTCCCTCTTCATCCAATGAGTTTCAGGTTTTCAGAAATGTAATAACCTGTTACAGCGCAGCATGTGGGGTAAAAGCAAATGGGAGAAAGAAGATCTACAAAAAAATATCAAAGTTAAAAACAAGTGGAAAAGCAATGATACAATGCTGAATAGCAAGCCAAAGACTGGCACTTAAATACACTGAATGCAACAACTAACAAGGGGTTGGTGTGGCTATACAGGACTAGAGGCAACGAGGAGCAGGTGAGGACAATTGATCAAATGATCAATTAAGGCACAAAGCAATAGGTGGAATAAATTACAAACACACAAAGCAGACAGAGGGAACAAGTTAGCCAGTGACACCTGCTGGCCAAAACATATTTGACAGGGGTGGACAATCACCGACCCTGACAATAAACAGCATTGTGCCAAGTGCTTTTTTTGATGGGTTCATTTCAAGCCCTGATGTAAGATTTGTATCTTATTTAATTGTGCATGCGACAATTCTTCATGGACATGTGTGTTGCGGCACTCTGTGTGTTTGATTGGAAAGTTGCTGGTTTAAATTCTGAGTGATTTTACTGATGGGCCTTTGAGCGAAGCCCTCACCCCTAATCGCCCCTGGGACTGACTGACCGACCCTGTGCATCACTTTGGATAAAAGCTTCTACTAAAAATATAAATGTTATTGCAGGGTATGAAAGACCAAAAGAGGATTTTGCTGCTCTGCTTTATTGAAGTGAATTAATTCAATTTAGAACACAAACATTAAGGTAGTTTTCGGGCTAATTTAGATGGTTTGCAAGATTCTAGATCTCAACATTGCTGTGATCACCCAGGATGTGTGAAGATTTTTTTTTACTAAAATACTAATTTATGGAAAATCTAAGACATAAAAAATCATAATAAGGTAAATAATATTTGCATATTGACATTTGACCAGATTAATGGCTTTCTTGAAGATGGTTGCATGTATCTACAAGGAGAGGTCAGTTTTGTCTTGTGGAAATGGTTACTTGCATTCATCAGTGATGGATTCACACGATAACATAACCTATGACATGTCTTCTGCTGGCACAACGCGAGTGGAAGAGGAACGTTTGGTTGAATTCGTTTGAAAGATCGTTTCAGTGTTTGGCTCGGCACATGTGACTGGCGTTGGCACATTTAGAATTCCTAACATGTGGATGAGCTTCAAAAAATAGAATTCATTCCATAGTCGCAGCTATTTAATGACCCATTTTCGTTAAGTGGATAAACATCGGGTTGAAGTAAAGCCAGGAGGCTTGTCTTTGAGTCAAATAAATATCATGAAATCCAGCTGAAAAGCAGCGTATTTACGCATACAGTTTATTTTAAAAAAAAACGTTTCATGGGGGAAATCCATGAAGAGGCTTTTAGTTTATAATTAGTTACATAACTGATACTCATACTCAACACACATTATAATATTTACCCGTTTGTGCATCTGAACGTAGGCCATCAGATTGAGCAGCAGAAGGCGTATTACAGATCTAACCCAATACGTTTTGGGCTCAAAGTCTTGACCGCAGACTTATCCATCTTACTATTTCAAGTGTAAATGCACACAACAACTTCGATTCATATGTGACATCAGCCTCTGTGGTCATTATGTGGTTTTTCACTTCAATTCAATTTATTTTTATATAGCGCCTTTCACAACACAGTTGTCCCAAAGCACTTTACATGGATGTGTTGTGATACATTAAACATCATTAGAGAGAGTGATAAAGAGTGTGACAAACGAAGGAAAGAAATTAAATAAAGAAAGCCAGATGACGACAGAAGAAGAACCAAAAACTCCCAAGTTTTGGAAACATACTCAAGGGCCTAATCAAAAGAAATGTGAACAATATCCTCTCTCTCTGAGTAAACACACACACACACACACACACACACAAAATGGAGATTACAGTAGTGACAAGAGACATTTTTGTAATATACAAAGTTACACAGCTTAAAATGGTTTTAACAAGAAATTTGAAGAAGGCATGCGATAAAAATTACAGAACGATTACATTTTTTTATACTGTAGAAGAAGGCTACAAATGAATTCTGTCAACTTTTTTTTTTTTAAATGGTTACAACTTTCAGAAATGAATAGGAAGCTTTCCCTGACTGGCACATTAGTGCCCACAGGACAAAACCGGTTTCTCACACTGCTCTGACTTTTGTTTTATTCCACTCATCTTCCAGTTTCTTCCACAATTCAGTAACTGTAGTGGGTTTATTTGCCATCATTTTGTCACCAGTTCCCTTCCAGAGATTTGTCATAGGATTCAGATCAGGACTCTGGGTTAGCCATTACATCACCTTGATGTATGTATATATATATACACACACATTCATTTTCCAACACACTTTATCCTATTGGGTCACAGGGGGTCCAGAGCCTATCCCAGAAGCAATGGGCATGAGGCAGGGAACAAGGGGCCAGGGGGCCAGCCCATCACAGGGCACACTCACACACTGTTACCATTCATACACACATACACCTACAGGCAATTTATTAACTTCAATTAGCCTCAGCATGTCTTTGGATTGTGGGGGAAAACCGGAGTACCCAGAGGAAACCCCATGATGACACAGGGAGAACATACAAACTCCACACACATGTAACCCAGGTGGAAACTCAAACCCAGGTCCCAGAAGTGTGAGGCAACAGTGTTAACCACTACACCACCGAGATGTTACTTATGCTACAGATGGATTTCTAAGTGATACCTGAGATTTATTTTTCTCACAGACAATGACGTTTCTGACCACACTGCCGCTCTCCAGGGGTGAATCCAGATTGCCTCTTGACATACTTACGCAACCTGCCCTTGTGGCTGAGGATCGGCGACCTCGTTCGCTGGGGTCCTTTCCTGAGCTGTGGGCGGGCTCCTTTTAGATGATGCAGCACTTTTAACAACTTAATTACTCATCCTGGCTCCCAAGAAAACCTGCCTTAAGGGTGATGATGTGGACTGAACATAGATTCCAGATAACTAATCGGTCACTAGCAGGTGACTCACGCAAGGAGACCTGGCAGAAAGGGCAGACTAAAGACTATGGCAGGGCTATTCAAGTCACGGTCCGAGCACTGTAGATTTTCCAACCTTCCTTTACCTGTCAGCCAGGTGTGAAGCCTCTAGCCAATGAGAATCAGTAATTATTAAACTAAGTACTTGGGAGAACTAAAAACAAGGCCTGGATATGGAATCGAGGTCCAGAGTTGAAGAATCCTGGACTACGGGATTCTCTCTCATTAAGCAACACAGGGCAACTTTATCATTTATTCATAATCCATGGTAAGGAGGCACACGAAATCCGACAAAGCAGGGAAAAGTGCCCTCCATTATTGTTTTCAGCGAGTGACGTGATGTGAAGGGTAACATATGGTGCACAGCGGCCAATCGAAGGAGGGTCCCTGGATCCACGGGTCAGCAAACCAGGAGCAGGAAATAAAGGGGATTTGCCTGACTACGGACAGCCAATCAAAACCCTTGCACTTATGAGCTGTTATGTAAGCAATTTGGCTCACGGTTAATGTTATTACGGGGATGAGGAGAGAGAGTGAAGCCCAACACAGGATGTCATGTTAATCTGTTAATCGTGTTAACGTAATCGAATCAGTGAAATGGAGAATCTGTACTGGATTTAATCATAATTAAGTAATAATAAATTCAGGAATATTATTATTATTATCATTATTATTAACAATAACAATAAGAATCCATCATCACTGCAATGTTAGGCATAATTAAATTGTGAGGGGTGAGACCTTGAATAAGGTTACATGAAATAAACAAACAAGCCTTTAATAGGTATTGATAAAATAACATTTCTAGAAAATTAGATTGGTGATTCACCAGCTAATTAACAAGCATGTTGCTGTTCATTCGTATAATGACGTGAAAACAATGTTCTCTTGTTTAGTATCTTGTTAAGCTTCATATAAACATGGTAACTTAAGGGTTGCTGTTTCATTTGGTTCCATCCATATGCTCAGCATTTTGAGGAGGACTTTCTAAAACCATGTCAAGTGCTGAAGACCAGCAGTGCCTGGATGATGATGGAAAATGCTGGAATGGTCCTTTAAGAGTATCCCTTGTGGCTTTATTATGTGTTACTCTCAGCATAACCAGGTAGTTTTACAGCGAATCTCGATGCAATCAGTCTTCCCTACTTAATGTGGAGCTGGGTAGGACTGTTTTTGTCATTTTTACCTGTAAACACTATGTAAGCAGATGGCCCATTTATACCCAGACTAGACTCGGTTTGGCTGAGCGCCTCACTGCTGAAGACTGGTTTGTCATCGGCGCAGAGTTTCCAGTGGACTTGGGGTGGCCAGACTGTGAACGTTTCTTCCCCAGTTCCTTGAGGCACTAGGACCATTTGTTTTCCAGGATATTCCCCCAAAGTCTCTCCTCATTGTGTGCTCAAGGCCTTGTAGAAAAATATCGATGGAGAAAAGGAAAGGGAAAAATCTCAGGTGAAATGCGCTCCAGGCCCATACAGAGCCGAAAGGGATGTTAAATTAATTCTGTTTTGACTGAATGTTTTTCCATTTTCCCATGTGAATCATCAAGGCAGCAGCCTTTGTTCTATATGATCAAAAGGTGTAACACAGTCTCCCCTATTTCCCCAACACCAATCCCATACTGGGCCCTGACAAACGCCGCTCTGGCTCCACAACTGTATTTAATGTGCCTTCACACTAACATGCAGTAAAAATGCAGTCCAGAAATGTACATTTCTCTAACATCCATTAATATAGCACCATCTCTGCTGCTCTCTTTCCATGAAAGATCAGGGATGATGTGGGCAGGACTGTTTCACTTCCCCCCTCTCTATTTACTACTTGTTTTTGCTCAAATCGGGCTCGGATCCCCATCCAAACTCATGCAAACACTTGCCTTCTGTCTGACTGTCATGACCTCCTTCCTGTCTAAGAATTTACTAAGAACACTTATATTCCAGTTCTTTTTCCCTGCTATGGCTCATGCAAAATCATGGATGTTGTCGTGATACAGAAAGTTTCCTTCCAGACTCAAACTGGTGTTCCCCCCGACCCTGTTTCAGGCCATCTCTCTTTTCTCCTTTCGGCCAATGTTTGTGATTCCCTGGAACTAAAGCTGTGTCCTATAATCCCCGTAAGGACAGGACACTTTAGCTTTTTTTTCTTTGAAGTCCATTTAGCTCTTTAAAGCCAGATACAGTAAAGCGACACAGACATCAAATTGCACATACAGTATACATGTACTAAACAGGACCCATACAGACCCATGCATCTAATCTTTCTTAAAATTTAAAGCAGGGTTCCCCAATTCCAGTCCTGGAGGATCAGTCCACAATACAGTTTACAGATTTCCCTGCTCCAACACATCTCAATCAGATAATTACCAGGTTTAGTAGGTGTGTTTGAGCAGGGAAATCTGCAAACTGTGTTGTGGACTGGCCCTCCAGGACTGGAATTGGAGAATGCTGCTTTAAAGGCATACCTACCCAGTACATTAAGATGTACTTTTCAACGCTAATGGAATCTTTCCGAAAATGAAAAATGACAGTTGTTCTGCTCAGATATCCTGTTCTAGAATTTGAGTTAGAAACACCATCGTAGGTATTTATGACACAAATATAAGCTAATGCTATTTAATAAGATCAGATTATCAGATGCTTTTGTTCTGATGTGATTTGCTTGGTGTGACTTGGTCACTTCATAGCTTAGTTGACATGCACTAATTGAATGCTGAAGTGGAATAAAAATTCACGAATATATGAGTTTATGTTTGTGTGATCTCTAAAGCTGAAAGATCTAAATAGGAAGCAACAGATATTATGTTTAAAAATTATATTTGAGGTATTGTGACACTTCAAAGAAGTTCTGCCATCATGTTAAAGGAAACATTAGCATCCGCCGCGTTTTGTTTACATCCGCACACGTCACCGGCATCCCTTTGTTCGGGAGCTAGTCAGAATAGGGTGTTTTTTTTTTAATGTCACGCCTCCTTCACCTTCTTTTATACTTTCCACTTTTCCCTGGACTCTCCCGGTCTTTGATCTCCAATGTCCCGCCACGGCACCATTCCCTCACCCTCCGTTATGGCCGGCAGTGGCTAATCTCGCTGAGGGGCCTTCCTGACCTTTGGGCTCTTTGAGCATCTCCAACATGGCTTTTTATGCGGCGTGGCTCTGCCCCCTTCCCCCACCTTAACCTCTCTCCTGACCTTCCTCCTGACTCCTGCTGACCCCCCTTCAGCTGATTCAGAAGCCCTGGGATTTGAACTCCTCTTATTTTACCATTTTATTCATTTGCTCAACGCTTTTATTCAAAGCGACAGTCCCTGGAGCGACAGGGGGGTTAAGGTCTTGCTCAATGGCCCAACAGTGAACCAAAGACCTTCTGATCACAGGCACGGCAGAATAACCCGCTGTCGCCCCTGCACCCTCTCCCAGCCGCTGCTCAAAGTCAAACCATTTCTGTGGCTCACAGCGCAGCTTCCCATTAACAGCACCTCTAATGTCTGCTTCACCTCGATTTTCATTTCAACCGGCTTTGATCATCCATCACTGACAGGCTCTGTCCCGTCGTTCTGCTTTAGTTCCTCTTATATATGTATATTTATCGCACACAAGCTCCCCATGTCTACTCATTTACTTTTTCCACAAACACCGATGATTCTGGATTCATTCGGTCTGTGTGGTGATCCAGCAAATCTACCCATAATGCAATGATGTTTGCAAATGCAGAACATATCTACGGAGCCAAATAGTGCTAAGAATGGTCCATTGGCATTTCTCCCTGTCAGATTTACACATTAGAATGTAAATTAAAGGAAACATCTGATGCCACATTCCTTCACTATTGCATTCATTACTGCCTGCTTGTGAAATGTTCCTTTCCTGAACTGTCAAAGCACAGGACTTTGAATCTGGGACAGTATCTGATTAATTACATTTGACTGCAGCTTGTTGGATCATCATCAGTTGGGTTACGGTAGCTGATCCCTGACACTTGAGGTCTTGCGTTTAGGTCACTTGTCACCACAGTGGTTCTCCCCCATAAGTCAATGAATATATAAATAAATAATCAATTAGCAGACAAGGCTGTCTGATTTTTTTTTTAACCATAGTATTAACGAAGCCGGCTAGTATACCAGTGGCTATACAGGTCAGTAAAAGCAAATAACTAAACAGGTCAGTAAAAGCAAATTTGAACATACAATCCATAACATAAAGGCAAGTAATCATAGTCACAAGCTTCCTGTATGAAAAGCTATACCTACATAGCTGGAAATGTAGTTATTAGACTCTAAATTAAAGCATCACACCAGTGTAACAGTAATATGTTACATGCATATATGTGGCTGTGTATGTCTTTCCATTTCTCTTTAGATCCAGTTTTGATTCCGCCGTCCAGCCATTTTGGTTCCAGGTTTTCCATCTCTCCCTTCAAATGCAATGCCAGAACAGGATGAACTGGTTTCATCGCCTTGTTTCCGCTTCCCGCTTCTCATCTGCTTGGACTATAAAAGAAGCCTCACACTTTCCCGTTTAGCAGCTTCTACTGCCTTTGCGTTTGTGTTCCTTTGCGATTCTTGTTCCCCGTGTGTTACAATCTTGTTTTTGGCTCACGCTGATTTCTTTTTCGGATTTCGATTTGGCTTTCACATTTGACAAAATATCGAAATATATCTGATCTTAACTATAGCTATACTGTATTCTCTAAAACTACCTAAAGCAATGTTTTACATAGCCGCCAGTGAACAATTAATTTTTTTAGATGGACTTGCAAGGATTGTTGTCAACAGGATACATATTAATCTTGGTTTATACTCACAATCAACAATGATGCTAGTTGGCTAGACATCTAGCTAGCAGTGTCAATGTGTTAAATTTAGTAATCCATACAAATGACCATCATGAATACTAATGTTATCCACTAGAAATATAAATACTAGTTAACTAGATAATTTCATGAAACATATTTTCTTTGGTGAATTATTTGTCAGATGCTATCAGTAGACAGAGAAGAATGGGCATATTCTACTATAGTCAAAAGTCACAATTGCGGACATACACAATTTTTATTGGACAGAATCAGTATTATTCAGTATCAGGACTTTGTTTCCCTTCTCTCTGTGCTTGATATGCCAGGAATTAATCACAAAAACAAAAAAAAATCTGCTGTGTGGATGTATGAAATTCACCAAACTAGCTAGCTTGAGTCGCTAGAAATGTAACACTTGGATTGGTAACAATGAAAGGGGGCGGCTGCATTGGTGGGTGAGGAGAGGTCCGACCTCCCAGCATGCCTGGTGTGATCCAAAGCCTTCCCATGTGCCACTGACCACCTGGCCCCCTAAAGAAGCACCCACCTGAAGCGAGATCCTGGAGGAGAGCCCATATGACCACGGAGAATGTCACCCCGTGACCATGTGACTGGAGTACGTCACCGTAAGATTCACTGCTATCCACCAAAGTGCACAACAGTCCAAAAACCTTTATCGTCAGTGTAGTGGGCCCAGTCGTCACTTTCACATATGTACTTAAATTAATCTAACAAAATTAACGAATTTTCCTTGTAGGTTAAAGTAAGTCCTTTCATAATTCTGTCTGTTTTTTTCCCACATCAAAAACAAAAGAAAGAAATGAAACAAATCAAACTCCAAACAGTGTTACCTCAGAAAGTCTGCACACCATGTGGCCACAAACGTCACTGTGACTGGGCATGTGAGATCTGTAGTGACTTCCAACGCTTTCTTTATATGTCACCAGGGTCAAAACTTCACTTTAAATTCTGCCAGTGTTGGTTTTACCCATAACTCTGCTTGCTGAAAGTGTAACTCTAATATCGGACTGGCTTGGAAATGCTGAAATACTGCATCCTGAAGCAAGATGAATTTAAGGTTTAAGAGCATAAATGTGTTTTTACTTTCTCTTCCTTATCTCCTGCTGTCATAAAAAGGACTTGAGCCATAGGGTATAGTGGTTTTCCATATAGGGTATGGCTTCCGAATAACGAAATGAGTTCAAAAATGAGACAAATGTAGCAGAGCAGTTAAGGAATAATGGAATAACCATCAGTAGAGTGTGGGTTCACACCCTGGGTGTTGATTTGGTGTTGTGATGCTGCACAAGGGTCACAATGTGATTTTTCTAAGCGTATGAGCAGCTGTGCACACCAGTAAGGCATATGTGGAGTAAATTACCTTGGATAGGTCTGACTTCTGAGCAAGTACATCATTTAACGGATTGCTAAACTTTGCTTCAGCCGTAAAAAAAACACAGCTGCGTTTCAGGGAACACCTGCTGGAGTTTATTAGCGTGGGTTTTATGACATTTTTATGCAGAGAATAGCCAAAACTATTAACCTCCTTGGAAGGTGACGGCAGTCAATTGCTTTTTAATGCATTTCACTTCTCCTGATTGGATTTTAAGGATATTGATGAACATGATTCTCAAATTGAGGATAAGCTGTACCAATCTGCGGAAGGTTTTGGGTTCTACTGGCTGACAAAGAATCCCATATATGTCTTGTGTCCTTGACAGCAACTGTTCTGACCCCAAGCTTACCTAGCTTGAACACTGTTTCAGACAAATGCTTCCACAGAATAAATGAATGTATGTGTACCGGGCTGTTTGTGTGTTGCTATAAAGCACAATCCTATGGATCTACTATCGCGACATACTGCCACCTTGCTGTGAGATACAGTTACAACAATGTAAGGTGTGGCCCAAAATATAAACTGTGATAGCTGCAGGTCACCAGGAGGGAGTGCAGACAAGACAGTTCTTCCATTACAAGCATCTTCAAAATGAGAAAATAATGCTTCCTACAAATAAATAAACCACAAGTCGAGAAGGACTTTGACAAAAGTATACTGAATGATGCTTGACAGTGACATCAATGCTTGTGTCGATTGATTGATTTCCATGGGCTGTAAACTTCCACTAGGGAAAACTCATTCTCAACCAAGACGCAAGGATGGATCGATAAATTAAAGTAATAGTCAGGTTGTTTTATCTGCTGCTAACTTGAATGAATCAGAAACAAAATTATACGACAAGAAAGCTTTAACTCCCAACAGCCGTCGTGCAAAGATATGTTTTTAAAATCAGACTTGAAGCATGTGTTAGTTGAACAAGGCCAACAGTAAAAGTACTCGAGAGCTGACATTGTCTTTTGCCAACTCACATCGTGTCGGTCTCCTCTCGACGTTCAGTGAGTTTAGCACTTCCGGCTTTGCTCTTAAGTCAGCCATCTAAGAACGGGGATCATTCATGCTTTTCTTTGATGAATACCTTTGAATGGTACTGTTGACATCAAAACCCAGACTAGACTGTGAAAAAGAGCACAATAAAACTGTACTGGTGGAGAGGAGAAACATAATCACCACAATTTGGACTGCTCTTATTCTGAATAATAGCATAGCGGATAAAGATATGGACGTGTCACCTGGAGTTTGATGGTTTATACTGTAGAAGGAGTCTTCAGACATTTCCTTTGAGCAACGGTCTGTATCAACATCCTACGTAAATGAGTAAAACTGTCAGCCACTTTCGATAATACAGCACAGGATAATAATACCTGAACAAACTTTATGACTATATCATAACTACATTAAAAGCAGCGAGCTGTCAGTCACTGCTAGGTTTGGCCAGACGGGAACCAAACCAGCAGGCAATGAAAAGCAGGTTAAAGCAGTCAGTGCTTCTCCAGCCCTGATAGTCTCACGCACCATGGCTTCCAAAGCCCCTGCTCTCCCTCTGCCCCCCACTCCTTGGTGCCACATTCAGCTGCATACAGATTTTAAGCATCACCGCCGTTTAGCTAACAGTTTGCATTCAAGGTCACCTGAGCCGAACAGCTTGAAGGCTGGTATAAGAGAAGCTGAGGATGAAGCCCACGGATGAAGGCCAGGAAGGCCGTTTCTGGGGCGGAAACGTCACTGACAGTAAGCGGATAAAGAAAATGAAAGTAATGGAATTCATATCTTCCCTGAAAGCGGGCTGAACACTTTATGAAATACATTTTATCTCCTTTTTTTGCCAATTCCCCCCCCCCCCCCAATAAAGAGCAGAACAACATGTATTTATGCAAGCACCAGTGCAGAAGTTAAAACGTGTAAGAAATGAAATGTAATTATACCGCAGAGAAAGGTTTCTGTCAGCGGGTCAACGTAACATGATAACGCTTCCACATATTTACGTTTATGTCGGCCTGTCGCAAAGTCAGCCTGCAGAATATATTATGGTTATCGTGCTGAAGGGCTAGTGGGCTTTTTCCTTATTTTGTCTGGGAAATCACACAGGTAAAGAAAATATGTCAGAGGAGTCAATGTCAGACCATGCTATAAGACACAACATGGGAGCGCTGGTGTAATCTCAACGCTAACTGGCCTTAAAAATCGGCTTTCATTTTAACCTTGTGAGAACCTTGTAGTGGAGAGTTGTAATAGCACATTGCCACTCCTGTAAATTGCTGACCCTCTTTTTCCATTGTACTGTTTAAAAATACCCCCTTCAAGTAGGGCGCTGGAAAGACAGACTATGACTTTTATGTAATTCAATTCAAAAGCTAATTTGTCTAAACAATGTTTTACAGATTAAATTAGATACATTTGTTAACCCCCAAGAGGAAGTTCTTGTGCATAGATCAACAAGCAAGGTATGCACAATACAGACAAACATAAATTTAGTGCAAAGGACAGTATCCATAGCGAAAACACATGCAAAATAACTTGGACAAAATAATGGAAACATCACATGAAAAAGGAATTTAAACGAATTAAATCACAATTACAAAGCTACAAAGGTACACACTGTTAGGTTGAATGTTAATTGGCAGTTTGTATCAGTGATGAGTTCTGGCAGTCAGTAGTTTCATATATGAGATTTCAAAGCCACAAAAGGCAGCTACTTGAGCTCCAAAAGGGCCGAATGGTCAGTGTCTGAAATGCTGACACGTTGGCTGCAAAAACTTTTTAATGTTAATGTGTCAGGAGAAAATGACGGCGCATGCCAAACACAGATAAACTGCATTGGTAAAGAGAAACAGTGGTCACAGGGATAGACTGACACGAAAAAAATAGCCTTAAAAATGAGCACAGGACTGAATTAGCCCCTCTGTGACCAAACAAATCCTGGAATTTATGGCAGAGCTGCACTGAAAAAAATGATTCTGACCCCTTGTAAATGTTACATGTTTTTATCTGGTTAATTTCAGTGATTTTAATGTGTTATTTAATCCTACTTATTTTTTATTATTAATTTTCAAATTCACTGCCCTTGTTTAAAACAAGTTAATTTAATTCAATTAAAAGTAATTAGAAAAAAATATGTTTCATTTAATTTCCATGTACTGTAAGGTCTGCGCAGGTGCAGACATTTTTTTTCTGAAGGCGCCAAGGCGGGGGAATTGAACGTG
>JAODKE010000044.1:4944976-4956181 GCA_026779605.1 Mormyrus hasselquistii
TTTAGTGCGAGTAGTGTCCATCATTCTGCACTGCATTTTCTGGCCGTTTTTAGTGCACCATCCGGGTACTTTCAGTGTACTGAATTTTAGCTTAGTTGTCAGTGTGAACGCACTACACCCTAAAGTTGCGCACCTGTGTGTTTTAAAAGATCGTGGTTGTATTTTGTGTTTCAGCGGCAGACTATTTGCATAGCTATTTGCTATTTGCAATCGACAGGAAATACGTTTGCAATTCCCACCCCAAAGTACCAAAGAAGTACCCCGGCTGGTTTGGCACTTTCGGTACTGGAACTTTCGGTACTGGTACTCAACCGGAAGTCAATGGAAAAGCGAAAGTACCGTCAGTATACCAGGTTGGGGGAGGGAGCGGAGACATGTAACAATGATAATGAGGTGCACAATATTTAACTACAGTAAAATCTCGTTATAACAGACTTCAAGGGACCTGGAAAAACAGCACGTTATATCCCAAGTCCGTTATATCCTGAGTTGCTGTATGCCCAGAACACAACTACAGGACACCATTTACTCATGCCACCCCCCAGCAGACACACTTGTGGTATAGATTATTATATTGTACATATAGTAATCCAACTTTACCTGACCAGATGAGTGATTATTAATAATCTCGACTACGTATCTGCACTGGATATCAACGGTACGCCACGCGCCTTGTCGGCGGAGCTGCATTTCAGGTATAGCGCGAACAAAACTACAGCTAAAAGAGGCCCTGTGGATCAAATTGTTTGTCCATTATAAGCGAAATGCCGTTCACTTATATCCGATACTTTTTCTGCATGTTCTTAAAGGCGTACGGCCAGGACCAGTGGACCTTGTCCGTTCTAGGCGCTATTCCATTATAAGCAAGTCCGCAATAACGGGATTTACTGTAATCACCAAGAGGGTTAACTTATCACCACCTATGAGCCATAGATGGAAGTGTTTTCCAAAATAAAACAGCCTCTGTTATCCGTTCACTGCAGCCCGGAACAAAATGCTCCGCGGCTTGGGGACCCCTGCTTTAAATAACCAGCGTCCATCGATACGCATTTCCGTGATGGTCCAAAAACCTCAGCGAAAAAAAAAACACAGAATGGGCAGACAATGGATGCGTGCAGCAGCATGGCTCCAAATCCTGCAACTGCACTGCTCTTTCCTTTGCAGGCCCGAAACGGCCAGACGGCACTCTTTAAAGACACGCAATATGCTGGCCGTCCACCTGCTTCGAGCCGCACTGGAGAGGCCTCCCAACTCCCAGCCCATTCAGACCCTATCATGTCTTCGGGTTGTTTGCTTCATTAAGATATTCAACAGCAGCCTGTATTCACCCTTCAAACTATTGGTTTTTATGTAAAAAGGCACTGAATATTCTAGCATAGCCGCAACATATATTAATTATATACTTTATCCGTTTGCAATTTGATAGTTAGAGAAACCATGGGACACGGAATGGAAAACCGGTGTTCTTTTCACTTATTATTGCTGACTAAAAAAATAATATATAATTATATTTCATTATACTTCGGGTGTATTGGCAGCTTATTTCACGCATAACAATATAGCCCAGGTTTATGTTCTTGTGACCTGTAAAAGAAAAAAGGTTTAATTTGTATTTCAATTCATGGGACAATATATTAATAAAAACGTTGTATAAATAAAAAATAATTCATTAAAGATAATGTAGCAAATAAAAAAACGTGCTTTAACTTTAATGTAGTCTTCCGGAAGTGATCTTAAAAGAACTGACGAGTCGGGGGAAAAAAAGAAACACGGGTACTCTTAATGCGGTGCAATTGAGATAAGAACAGGATAAAAGAGTGATATAGAAATTACACTTTGCTGTAATAATTATCTTAGGTTTGATGTAGGAGGGAAAAGTTGAAATCTGTGATCGCAAGCCCTAAAGAGAAAAGGGAGAGATATTAATTAATTGCAACTTTAAGTGGTCACATAAAAGACGTTCAAGAAAAAACTTAGGCGGGAAAATGTGACTTATGTAACTACTGAAGGGATTGGTGAGTAAGATTTATGTCTTTTGTATTTTTGTTTTTATATATCGTTGAGATGAATGTACGGTTAATTTTCTTTGGTTATCGAGCCACTTTACTTTGAATCCTAGATGACGCAGTGAAATGGAAATGTTGATTAATACGGATATCGCTCAAGATATATCTTTGTGAAATTTATGGGTGATATCTGTTGTATACAGGTCAAGTTTTTCCCGTTTTTTTATTTGCTGAAACTGTTGAGTGTACTTGTGGATCGCAAAATCCTCACACGTGGAACAGAAGTCAAGATGGCGAGCCTCACAAAATTGAAAACCGTCTTGGAGACGGACGGATAATACAGACCTCTGGATTTTGACACGGTTGGATGACAGTTTTCTTTTCTTCTTTAAGCAGGATCTGAATATGTTTGTTTTTTTTTTCCCTCGGAAAAAGAAAGACTGGTTTGTTTTATTTTAATTTTCATAATTTAATTAAACTGAACTCGAAAATTTGTCGTTTTCGTTACGTAGGTATATATATTTGGACCAAATGTGAATGTGTTGAAAAGAGGTTCTTATGTTTAGGTGTTGATTGTTTGATGTCAGAAATTGCGGTTTTGTGTTTAATTTTGGGTGTTGACGAACTAAAAAACATTTAAGACGGTAAATTCCTTATTTATATGAAATTGAACCTTTTAAATAGTTACCTCGTATGCAGTCAAATATTAGACAAATTAAACGTTTAAAATAGTTTTCTTTTAATTAGAAGAGAATTAAGTAGTGTCAAATTGGTGAATACTCTTGCTGAAGTCTATAACAAAAATCTGCTTGGTTAACATTAGTATTAACAGAACAAAAACTAGAAAGCTAAATTAGGAATTTAGATCCCACCAAAATACGGGGAATTAACTAAATAGCCTAAACCATTTCAATTACTGTTTGATCTCACTTTATGTCAATTTCTGTATGCGACTAAGCTGTAGGAGTATATGCATATTTATTTTGTTTTCCTTATAAACTTAAGTTTAAAAAATTCAAACCGTGTTGTTCTTAGTTACTGCCTCCCATTCCGTACCTAGAGCCTGGCCTATGGACTAGTGTGGCATTATTAGAAGGTAGGTGTCACACAGGTGTTACAGCAAGGTAATATCTAAAACGTCTGCCCGTTACATTAGAGTATATTGGTAAGGTCCCCTACAGGACCACTTTTGCCCTCACCACTACATGATTTTCATATTGCAGTTACATTCTGGGAGATACACTTCTGCACTACCCCCAAGATAAGTGTTGTATTTCCACAGTGGAGGCACCACACAACTAAATTTACTACTTAGTCTAATAAGTAAACATTTACTATTTGAGATGTTAATTTTATGGTATTAGGAAATTGTCAGCTCACCATTCAACTGCTGATAATCCGGGACCCTGTTGTACCTCACTTTATTGTTAGTGTAACCCTTAAATAGCCAGTACTGTGCTGGGTTACTTTCACCCCTTTAAAAAGGGGTTACACATGGAACAATTAGAGGTTAAGGGCCTTGCTCAAGGGCCTGCCAGTGAAGCCATCATGCAAGCCTTGGGCTTTGAACCAGTGACCTGATCACAGAAATAGGGCCCTAACCCACGTACTGAGCCCCTGTCATTTTCCATATCCTGCCATCAAGTATAACTACTTATCCATTTCAGGGGTACAAGGTTAGAGCCTGGAGCCTATCCCAGAATGCACTGGGCATGAGAGAGAGAGCGCCATGGGTGGGGAGCCAGTTCTGCTAAGGGCAGGCAGAGACCCCCACACACTTTGGCCAAAAATCCACCAAACTGTCCATTTCTGGAGTGTAGGACGAAGGCAGAGTAGCAGAGAAATCCCATGCAAACACAGGGGGGACAGGGAGGACTCTACACATGCTGAATTGGGGGCAGGAATGAAACGCACAATGCTGGAGGTGTGAGACTCGTATTATCCACTAAGCCACCATGACTGTCATGCTCTCAGTGCACCAAAAGATAAAAGCCGCACATTTCTGATCTGGCATGTGCGTAGCCCAACTTCAAGATGAATCTTCAAGATGAAAACTAGCCAGTGTAGTTTTTGTTAGGGTGTAATCGATACTCATGGTTTCAGCACATATCCCCATTGACTGTGGTAGGGAGCAAAAATGTAGACTGTCTGGGAGGGAGCAAAAACGTAGAATGTCTGAGTCCCCAAGGACTGGACTGCATTAAAGGAAGGGAGAGCTGAATCTGGCTGTACCTTCAGAAGATCTGAAGATGCAGTGATACCTAAAACACACATGACACAGTGACATTTATATTCATCAAAGCATGACATACATTTATTGGTGCCATTAGCCAATTAAGAAACACAATAATAAGACATCAAAACACAGAAGAATTAAAAAATACTCTTGGTTTCCTGGTGAGTTGTTTCTAGTTCCTGTCAATATTCCAGACATCCCGCTGAGCAATCCAGCCTCATTAAATCATTTACTAATTTACTACCATAATTACAGTGATATGTTATCATTCACAAGGCAGCAGGTAGCAAGGCTGTTAACCTGAAGGTTGCCAGTTCAGATCCCGGGAAGGATTGTGCTGCTTTATCTTTGAATGGGGTATATAGCCTAAAAAAAGCTACACTGGTAACACTCTTGGCTGTGTGTGTGTATGGAGGGGGGGGGGTTTGGAAGCTAGGAGCTGCCTTGGAAAACAAATGAACTAATTAATAAAATGCAAAGCAAAGGCACAGATGAGACCCACTGAGTTACAAAGTTGAGAACGTTATAGTAAGCAACAGAATTCTGTCCATCCATCTATCACCCACTCATTTCCAACCGCTGATACAGTGCAGTGCCAATTGGCCTACAATGTTCATATTTCCAACACGAATCAAAATTTTCAGATAAACCTGAATACAAAGGGAAATGTCATGGATTTTAAATGAAAAGAAAATATGTACAAGGAAGTTAAAGGTCATTAAAAATTCATTTTAAACCTCCATGAAAGGATTTTAAATAGTTTGATGACTGGTATGCTAGTCAAGCAATTTTACCCAGAAGTGTCATTTAATAAGTGGTTATTATGAAGATTTTTTGACGCCCTTCAAGTTAAAGACGAACCACATCTAAACACAGATACGAAAACATTTTGCATATGTACAACACCCTGCTCAGCCTTTCATTTACGTTCAACATATCAATAAATGAATGGAAACGTGCTTCAGTGTTGCCGTTGGTACAGTTTTATATGCTTTGTGCTTTTAAGCTTTCTGCATTTCCATGGTTACCAGTGTCCATTCACCTCTTCAGTATGTGTCATTCCGCCGATTCCTTGTTTGTCAGGGTCAAAGTGCAACTCTAGAATCTTCTGTGCTTTATCACAGCCAGGGAAGTTAAAAATTGAACAAGTGCAGTAAACACATGCTGAAAATTTACACTGGGGGAAAGAAAACAACACCAGGAAATAGAGGAAAATCGTCCCTAAACGTTATCGATGCACCACAACGTGTCACCTGAATAGCATTGTAAACATCCATTCTGCAATAAATTCTGCTGTACTACTACATTATGTAAATGAACTACATTGCATTCTACATTTATTTTGCTTTGCCAACATAAAAGAATGCAGGTATTAAACTCAACCGGATGTTGTTTTGTTCTTTGGACCTTGAAAAAATAGATCAGCTTGATTTTTAATTGCGCACTTTTTAAAGTTTCTTTTTAAGTTGACTGACAGTGGTATACCTCAAACCCAACTATGGCCCTGTGATAGATTTTATTGGTATTATACTCAGTATTAAATTGAGTTTACTACCCATGTTTCATAGTGCTCTTTCATCTGCAGATGCAGATTAAGACAAGTCCAGTGTACATACAGTATACATGCTTTGCCATGGCTTGTGTTGAGGCTCCAAAAGGCTGTGTGATCACCGTTAACAAGCTGACAGATCGGCCTATCACATGTTCCCGCTCGTTCCAGAAAAAAGGACACCTGCGGACTCCGACACCCTTGACAATAATTTTATGACAAACACCCCAGGCCGCCGTTCGCAGCACAGTGGTAACACTGTTGCGTTAAACTGAGCTCATCATATGCTAATGGAATTGAAGGACTCCAACACTGACAGTGAAGAGCAAACGTGAGAAGTACTGAAGTCAGCTCCTCGATGTTATCGTAATCTTTTGTGGCATTTCAGAGCCACGAGCCTCTCTGGTCGAGTGCGACTTTATCTTAGCCTGCCGTCTTTGAGTGGTGCCTCTTAGGAGTGCACAGTGATTCACACCGTCTCCCTGCCTAGACGCCAACATTCAAAAATCAAGCAGCCATATTTACACATGTCTCATACTGCTTCGCAAAACCTTCACATGTCATACCTTAATGAGACTTGTAGTACTCTTAATAGGATACACACACACTCCATTGGGACAAGTGGATTAAAAGTGGACATCTTTGACCACCCAGAGTAATGTGCCCCAAAAGCTGACACATGCAAAAGCTTGCAGTTCAATCTAATCAACACGCAAGTCAGTGGGGTCGCTGAGGTGGCACCCTTGACCTTGTCAGGGTTGCAGATTTGAATTAGAATTTGTATGAGTGAGCGTGGGTTCCTGGGGAATTCTGCTTTCCTTGGGTGACAGAATGATTCGGATTCACACTTAAAGGTCATGTCTCAAACAGAACGCTGTTGACACACATAAACGATACATTCAGATCAAACTTAAATCACACCAGCAATGCTATAAATGTTATTGCCCATCGTACTTTTTAATTCCTCAGTATATTTTTCCATTATGAAGTAAAGAAATTGAACCTCAACATAAAATATAGTAAGTTAAGGACATGTATATTTCAACTCAATAAACAATATGGTAATATTTAAACTGATTTTTTATCATTATATTTCCATTGTGTAATTACAGTATGACATAAGATGTTAGTGTCCACAAACGCATGGGCATGGAACGGGGAAGCAGGAGTCGGGAAAACGAGATTTATTGTGGAGAATACAAGCAGGAACACAGAGTAACACATTGAATGTCATCAATGACCGGACTGGGGAAACATACTCTAATGCAGACTTAAATACACAGAACTAATGAAACACAAGTAGAAACAACCGACGACACGGGATTCTACACGAGGTAGCGAGGGTGTGCGTGGCTCACTAGGAGCAGGGCATGATAGTTAGATTGCAAGTCAGGTGGCTAAAACAGGCACGAAACACAGCGAAAGCCAGAAGGGTCATTTTAATTACGCATATTTATTGTGAAATGTTTTATATTTAGCTAAATTTAATTCCGCACAATGACATGAGCTGAGGCATGAGGGTCACATTGGTTATATAACACACTGCAATTCATAAATATAAAGACTTCGTCCAATGGCAGGGAAGCTATTGAAAATGTTGACAGCTCCTTGGCAAAGTTATCACACATCCTGGGGGTAAGCCTGGAGTTAGAAACTGAGCAAAGAAAGAAACTTTCCAGAATTTTCAGAGAAAACAAACCTGTTTGGCTATTAAAAAAAGAAAAATTGCTAATAGCTGAAGGCCAAATATGTATGGAAAATAACAAGAGAATATTATGTTGTGCTGTTTAATGTGATGTTGGCTAAACAATATTTGGCAGGATGAGTTACACACACGCCTGGCAGGGAATCCATTCCTTTGGCAATCTGATGGACAGAGTTAAGACAGGATAGCCAGTTACAGACAACTCAAGACTGACACACAATTCACCCCAACAGACATGTGTGGTGAAGTTACTCTGTCTGCTTGGCAGTGTCTGACGAGTGCCTGCAAGGGATCTGACAATTGGATGACCTTATAACGGTATACGGGCATGTACCAGAAGACGTCCATAGTGTGGAACTGAAGGATCAGGTAAATGAGCTAGACGTGAACCTGGAACTTAAACCTGAAAGCAGAGGCCGTGTTTCAGACTGAGCAGTAATCATCAACTCACTTCGATGTCTGGGAGTCGAAGAAGTGAACTCTGCATTTTGTACTGTCTCTTCTACTTTTGTATGAGAAAAGCAAAGGTTTTTTTCTCCTCCAAAAAAATTTTTCTGCCCCAAAAATTGTAGGTAAATGCACTTTTTAAGGTACAGAAATGGACTCCCAGGAACATTTTTTGTACCATTGATGATGCATTAATGTTGTTTGTACCTTGGGGATGTTCTTCAGAGTCCGGTTCTGTACCTTAAATTATACTAATTAAAGGTACATTTACCTACAACTTGCAGACCCGTGCGGGTACAGTCCCAATGACAAGCAAAGATACAAATTGTTACTCTTTTTACTGACAATGTTGCCCTACTTTGTTCTGTTCACATTTTGACATCACTTTTGTACATTGACACAAAACGTGGACCAAACCCACAATAAATCATCTTTAAACTATATGGTTATTTATATGTATATTACTTTTACTTAAGAATGAATCCTACTTTTGTCTCCGTTAGTGATCTCTGGGAACAGGACATAAAATCTTTCATTTTCCCTATAAACAAAAATGTCTAGAATAATGATTTATGGATATCACAGAAGCTAATAATCATATTTTATCAGAGAAATAGACAGGGTTGCATTTTTACCCTCTTTGATATGCTGACAATGTTGTCTATACCCAATTAAATTTGTTTGCTCATGCAATAGGTGCTTTGTGTAATGTGCCCCTTCCCCAATCTGTAATTTGCATTTGCAAATTTACATTTACATTGCTTTTATATGCCACTGCATTTTTCTTTATCTAATAAAATTATTACACTGTGTAGCATGATCATCATTGTGCTATTTTCTTTGACGAAAGAGCTGTCATTTGTCATAAAAATACTGTTACTCCCCAAAACAAGTAAATAAATAGGCTCAGTGTTTAATTTGGCAGCACTAGATCAAATTGTCAAGTATGGAAAGTACAGCACATTTTAATTAATCTATGGTATAACTGTACAGATATGCATTTTGTAGGTAAACTACATTAGAATTAGTACAATTAACAATTAATGTTGATATACTATTAAGACTCAGTAGACATGTTTGATATTTAATATGCATTAGACAAGCAGTGGAATTCACAGTAACAGCAATGTATGACAAAATCGACAAGCAGGCCCTTTCATTATTTTTCACCCTTATTATACATTCATGAGAACCACTGACCCCCTCGACGCTGGGAAAATAATTCATTGCAGCAGAAGCTTTAAATACAAAAATTGCTTTAGTCTAGCGGGATACTCATTTAGCTGTTTAACCGCAAAAGCGGTCTGGTATCTGTGTGTAGGTGCAAGCAAGCCAAGCACTGTTAGTCCATGCTCACAGTAACTACGGCTACCTAAGAAGCAGGTCAGGCTGGTAACTACAGCTAACCAGCAAACTAGTCAAAGAACACCCACGATTCACTAAGTGATGCGCGCAGTAACTAGGACGAGCTAATCATGCAGTTTACGGGGTATACTCATTAATTTGAAAACAATATTCATACTTATCTATATGCTTATCTGTTTGTCTAGCTGATTATGTTTTATTACACTGATACGTTATACAGCGTCCTTCTGTCTCCATCATGCAGCTAGTTTTTCAGAAGATTAGAGATGGATGTTATTATGGTCACCTTGGACAAATCATTGAGCCATAAGAGATTTATAGTTGTCCACTTTAACTTTGCTCACGGGATAGGAAGTAACATTAAACATCAGTGTTGCTGAGGTGTACAGATAAGTGAAAATGAAATAACAATATATATATATATATATATATATACAGTAGTCTGCCCATATCTTGAGGTGATACATTTCAAGACCTACTCCAGACAGCTGAAACCATCCCTCTATGGACCAAATATATGATGTGATTTTTGTGTATATACATATGGTAATTGATAAAGTAAACATAGAAAGACAATACCAACATTACAGTAATAATAAAGTACAATGTACATTATTATACAGCATGTTCAGTACTATACACTCTGGAATGAAACAGATTTTATCTTCAAGAGGCGATAGAGCAATGAACAATATCATATATCAAAAAATGACGGAGGAATGAAACTCGTACTTTTCGTAGCTCTTAAAGGATGGAGGAGCAATGAAAAATGTACTGTTGCACATTTTGAAACTACGGATAACTGAAACCACGATCACTGAAACCATAGATAATTGAAACCGTGGTTACTGAAACTGCGGATAACTGAAACCATGGATAACTGAAACTGGTTACTGAAATTGTGCATAACAAACCATGGTTATTGAGACCTTGAATAACTGAAACTGAAACCACCAATAACTGAAACCATAGTTACTGAAACACGGATGCAGGGGGCTGCTGTACTTTATTTAGGATAACAGGATTTAAGTGGCGGGAATAGTGGTATTTTCTGACTTTTTTCTGATGGTTTCTACGTCTTTTTATGCTAATTTGACTATGTTGTGGAGAAAGAACAACACAATTATCCAGGCACCTAGCCATGTTTATCAAACAATTAGCTACTATCATATAATCCCACACTTTTTAGGGGAGTCACAAAGACGACCATCTGGAAGACTGTGCACTATGTAAAGCACACCAAAAGAGTCCATGGTTTATCATTGATCCAATTTCTTGATTTATATATTCATTCATATGATGGATTTTGGTCAGTGGATTTTCTCTGGCTACAGCTGAACCATTCAAAAAGTGAAGATTTTCCATTTAGCATGTCAGGCTTCTACCACGGACAATTTTGAGTGTCGGGTCATAGTGCTGGATGTGTCAGTGTGACACACCATCTAACAAAAAAGTGGACAGCGCGTTGTTTTTGAGAGAGTTATACAATTCTTGAGAAAATACCTGCAACAAAACCTAAACCTAAATGAAGCTGGTTTTCAGTATATTACAAATATTATACCGTATAATATGACTGTGCCAAAGCTAAGGATAATATCTATTAACAAAGACTGGCCCAAATAAACAAAAACCTGTTAACATTTAGACTTCAGCTGTAGCACTTAAGCTCAATCACTTGTCAAGAAAGCTCTTAAGAACAGGCACAAGAATATTGTTTTTTTGCTCCTGTACCAAGAGGCATTTAGGTGAAGTAAAAGGTCTGAAAGCCTCCAACCCCCCCCCCCCCCCCCCCCCCCCCCCCCCCCCCCCCCCCACCCGCCCGCCCCGCGGGCCGACGCACCCGAGAGGAGCGAGGCGCCACGCTTAGAGAGGCGCTGGCGTTGGCGGGGCGGTGTGG
>JAODKE010000044.1:4958828-4973696 GCA_026779605.1 Mormyrus hasselquistii
CTATATTTTAACTGGAAAAGTCAGGGGGTCGTCTTATACGCCCAGTCGTCTTATACGCCGGAAAATACGGTATATATATATATATATATATATATATATACATACATATATATATATATTTATACATACATATATATATGCAGGCACACATATCTTTAGAGATGCTGACATGTCTGATATATTAAGCTAAACTCGTACTTATGACAGTATAGAACGTTATTTAATTTCATTGAACAAACTTTAACCCCCAGCCTCTGTATTGAGAGAGGTTAGGTAGTACCTTGGGCGGGGCCTATTTTGTGGGCAAAGCTTAATCAATCATTGGTCATCACCAATGATTGACACCAAACCTCCCGATGAATGACAGGGCTAGCTGCCCCACCTCCCGTTCCCCCCACAACCTAGCTAAAATTTAAATTAGTAATTTAAAGCTTGTATTAAAACAATGGTTACATTTATTAAATACGTTTTAAGGAATAATAAAACGTATAGTAGGCTGGACGTAAGCTAGCGCCTGCACGGTGTAGAAACCTGCACCCGGCACCGTATTTTAAAAGAAAATCATGCGAGTTCATTATATTTAATTGAAATGTTTAAAGAATTAAAAGAATACTCCGTATTTTAAGCACAAAACGGGACAAGTTCCAAACTCTCAACTTTTTAACAAGTAGAGGCATGCCCCAGCGAAACACTGTCAAAAGAGCAAATGCGAAACAAGCACAAATATCTTAGCCCAAATTTTAAAAACCGAGAAAAAGCTTTAATGTTTAAAAGTTTTATTTCAACGCAAAATAGATAAAACATTCCACGAAACGCTACACAGCAGCTCGGTCATGTGCGTGCGGTCCATTTGAACAATGCGGGTGAAAACAACCGAAGAGCTCCAAAGCTTGCGCAGGCGCACTCACACAGACACCCCACTTCAAAATGGCGACGACAACGGTGCTCCTGTTATTTCAAATAAACCCCTTAACCATAACGTTTTTAAGTAATGAAGCATTTTTCTACCAATGTGAATAATATAGTAAAGCGCTCTAAGCATTTAGACAAGAAGAATAAAGGAATAACGCGGGTAATCCTTGTAAAAATGAGCGCATGCGCTGTGTGTGTCTTTCTCTCTCGAGGTCCATTTCCCCAAGCAATTGGCTGTTTGCCAATACCATAAACCGTCGCCAATGAAAAATGATTGGTAATCCAGATACCACAAACATGCACCCAGGAACTAGTAAGCGGTATTTAGCAACATACTGTGGTAGAATAATGCCTTGGAAATATTGTTTTTAAAGGGATAAAAAAACATCATTCGTGTCTGTTAAGCATATTACCCTCACACACACACCCCGGACTATGGTGCACCCGACTCTTTTGGGGTATCGTGGCCATTATATGCACCTGTTGGCAGAAACTCTAACCCAACATGTGGACGCATTGCAAGCGAGACAGCGGAAGCTGAGGGGGGGGTCGCCTGGATAAACGTTGTATTTAATTGCTATAGAAGCCAGTAAACAACATGTATCAACATACGTCAAAAGCGTTTAAAAAAACTTAGGTAGAATTCTTATTTTAAAATAAGTATAAAATGTGTTATAAAGCACTTGACCATTGAGTAAGGGATAATGTACAGGCAGCCGGTAGTTATCGCAGAAATAAGCCCCGACAGTGTGATCAGGACTCGACGCGATCCCGCTTATTACACAGCTACTTGCCACATAAGGAAATAAACTGGACACGAATATGAATTTGAAACATTTTATTGGCATATTTGTTTTAAATTAACATTTTTATCCTTCCCGCAAAACGATATAGTACCACGTGACTAACATTCAAACGTTGGATTTTAAACATACAAGTAGTACCGGCTATGCGTTATTACTTTGGAGCGGTTATTTGAAAAGAACGAACCTGCAAATGTCTCAACTGACCAATCAGAATCAAGTATTCCAGAGAGCTGTGTAATAATAATTAATGAAGAATTCAAACATATTATCCCACACGCGCGCGGACTATAGTAACAGTGTGTTTTTCTTATAGCCCAGGTCACCAACAGTCAGGAATTTAGGATATTGTTTTTTTATTATTACTTAAAAGAAAGTGGACATTATTATTATTTAATTACATTTAAAAGGATCTAGTAAGCTTTAGCATTTAGAATTAATCGCTAGGTAGATGTAACATACTGATAGCCTGTCCTAGGACCTACAAGGTAAAAACATGGCACCAAAGTGGGATCAGTAGTCTTTAAAAGAATAAAATACATTACATGTGTTTATTAACGAATCATTTTAAATGCGTTTTAAGGGTAATAGCTGTTAACAGCGTGCTTGTAACGGTGCTCTGGACGCATCGATCTTTTCTAGCTAGAGATGAAAAAGGGTCTGTCTGTTTTAAATGGTAAAAAATAGTCGTTTGTTAACGTAATTTTAAGCAAATGTGTTATTTTATGTCAGTAAAACAGCCAACATGTTTAGACATGTCAGGCGACGAAAGGCCGCAAGTCCTCTATTATGTCGTGAGCGATGTTTTGGGGAGGGCGTGATGAGGCATCATGGCCGCCTTTTAAGCAAATCCGCTATGTCAGTAAACACGTAGCCCAGGGATGTACTGGCCATCGGGACAACCGGGAGATTCCCGGTGGGTTAGGCATTTAGTTTTTAAATTTATTATGGGCCTATTCATGTATATGAAAGGCCTATATTACTGTTCACCCAGTAAACTACTTTTTCCGAATTTGCGCTTAGCCCGTGAAACCGACGGAGCTCAATTGGGTGCCAAATCGAAGGGCTAGCCCAGCTGGACGTAATGACATATCGTTTGTCCCGGTGCGCCTTACGGATTCCGTGCAATTCGCTGTCAAAGTCGAAAAAAAATCTTTATTGTTATTTATTTATTTATTATTCTTCTGCCGATTTTCGGCAATTAATGCGGGTCGTACTGTAGCGTGCAGCCACGCAACCTGTATATCAAAACGTAGTCCTTGATGGTGTGAGGTCTTATTACTTTTCTCTACAGATCGTGTTACCATGGCGACGTTATTCATGGTCAAACGCACTAAAAATCCGATAGGAATGCATTAAATGCTAACTTTTTGCTATCATTAGCATAATCTATCTGAGCAATTTAGGAAATTTTAAACATAGTTTTGCATAGTAGTGAATGGCCCATTCACTTCTATGCATTTCAGTCAAAGTTTTCCTACTCGGCCACTGTTCATGACACAGCAATATGACTCTGTATTCAACCTCAGGCTTCATCTCCCAGCTCATACCAACACCCTAGCAACCACCTAGAATTGCATAGCAACACCCTACCAACCAGCTAGCAATGCATAGCAACCACCAAGCAATCAGCTACCAACACCCTTGCAATGCCTTCTAACACCCTAGCAACCACCTAGCCACACCCTTGGCAACCACCTGGAATTGCATAGCAACACCCTAGCAACCACCCAGCAACACCTTGCAATGACCTAGCAACAAGTTACTGATACCCTAGCAATGACTTCAGATACCCTAGCAACCAGCCACAATTGTATAGCAACACCATTGCAACCAGCTACCGACACCCGTGCAACGCCACCTGACACCCTAGCAACCACCTGGCAACACGTTATCAACCACCCACATTTGCATAACAACTCCATAGCAACCACCTACCAATGCATAGCAACGACCTACCAACCAGCTAGTGACACCCTAATCCAACCATCCAACACCCTAGCAATGCTTTCCGCCCCCTTAACAACCACCTAGCAGCACCATAGCGACCAGCTAGCAACACGCTAGCAGAATAGGCCCATCTGAAAAGTAATTTTCGTTTCTAGTTTATAACTGTAATTCTGTTTGGAAGTTTATTGTTGTTTAGTTGAAATCCCATGTTTGTGTCTTTGTAATTGGCCGCATAAAGCTGATGTGAACTGCGAGACTGACTGCTAAACTTATGATCGGCACACGTAACGTATTCGCTGAGAATTGGCCAATCAAAATCAAGTTCAAGTTTTTGAGCGGGTGCTAAGCAAGCAACTGCAGCAATTAGCCAAGTGAGCCGATGCCGTCTACTCTGTGTGCAACGATAGTGAACATGATAAAACACAAAATATCAAAACGTAAATGAGGAGCTGAGAAGTTGAGAGAGAAAAAAAGACAAGCACTTGAGCTAGAGGCCACCAAATGTGTTAAAATAAATCAAAAAAAATAAATCTGCTGGAAGGCCGGCAAAACACTTAGGTGAAGATGTCAGCAGGGCGGCCCGGACTGCTGAGGTGAGACGGATATTTAATAAACGTAGTGTTAATCAGAATCCACTCTCAAAGGTTTTTGGCTATTAAGGGATTTGCATATTGGTATTGTAATATTGATTTAATACAGCAGTTTCACGAACAAGAAGCTAATATTAAGTGACTTTGCCTAACTACAACACTATTATTTTTCAATTCAGTTTAATAGTAAATAAATTGTATTTATATTCTAATCAGCCATTTAACATGTATATTTAGGATAATGGAAACTGAATTAATACATATAGATACATACAGTGTGTGTGTGTGTGTGTGTGTGAACGTGGTGGGCCGGTGTGGATGATGTCCAGGGTTGTTTTTATGTCCCAGTCCAACCCTGACGTAGACAGTATGTTTTTAGGGTGAAATTATATAGTTGACGCTTTTCTTAAAATTGCATAAGGATTGTTTTGTCATAGCGAAATTTTAAAATAGGATGAGTGTGATATAAATCAATTAGGCAACAAGAATTGAGTAATGTAGGAACTATAGTGAGCGGTATGTATCAACATACATCAAAACATTTTTAAAACCTTGGTAGAATAATGCCTTAGTTATCTTAATTTATGGGTTAAAAAAATAATGTCAACGTAAATAATGCGTTATTTAAAAACACTCATCATGTTTTAGGGGTGAAATTATATGGACTAGTTTTGTTTTACAACACATTACAGGATAGTGCTTCACACTATAACCGTTACAAGGCACCCAGGCATGCAGAAGTGTGAAGTTTTAGCATGAGCCAAGGGTGGGTTGAGGGGAGGTACGGGGAACGATCAAGAATTTATGAAATGTTTCTGTTATTTTGCCCTTTTTTGTTAATGTGTTATTTTAAAATAAGTATAAAACATGTCATGAAGCATGGTTATCTAGTCATATTTTATAGTGCCTCGTAAGCTACATTTAGAATCAAGCATCAAATGCGCAACTTTCAACTTTCAGTGCTACAATGGAAATGCTAAACTGGATATATGCTAAATCTTTTTCTGTATTTCCGAATTGTTGCTATTCTGAAAACATATCACAAATATTTCTGACCAAAACATTTTTCTATACTGTAAAGACCGAATAAAGACCATGAAACAGAGGAGTGGAATAGTGGTAAGTTATTGTTCATAGCTGGTTATCGCAATGGGTTTTATTGTTTGTGTGGCAAACGACTGAAAGTGTTTATGCTCACAGTTGCAGATAACAGCGATCTATTAAGCACACCAGCGGCTACTTTCAGAGACAACCATGAAGGGCCTGAGACTAAGCAAGACAACCTTAAGCGAAAAAAGTGTTGATAGTTTTAATGGTGAGTGTACCTAGTTTACCGCACTGGTGTTTTCTTGTTTTGTTTTTGTTTTAAATTGGACAAAGTCTGAATGTGTTTAAATTCTCAGTTTTAGGGGGTGGATGGCAAACCCCAGAAATGGCAACACAGATTGATAAGCTTGTCAACGAGGGATTTACAGAGCTGGCATCATCAACATTGGAAGACAACTAAGGCTTTATTCTGTCAAAGTTTTTTAAAAGAATAAGGACCAGCGGTTAAACAGGGCGTTATAGTCAATCTGTAGTCTCCGTGCAAAGTGGATGACCGCTGACGCTGTTGAATTTGGTCTGTGTTTCATTAACTATCAAGCAGGCTGTAGCTCAGTTACCAGTGTCAACTTAACATGCTACTCCCGCAAGCATCACCACAAGCAATTCTTGGAGTGTCTTGTTTTATGAAATCTGCAAAACTATGTTGGTTAACTTCCATATCGAATCTTGCAGCAAAAGTTTTTACACAACGTCTCTTGTGCATGTTGTGCACTTGGATCATCGATGCCGCATTTTGTTCACATGAGGTCAGCCCTAAAACTTATTGTGTCTATTCACACACGTTATATCAAACAGTGTATTAAAACAGTTAATTTATGTTAAAGAGAATTATTCCTAGTTTAAAGCATTAGTAGACTGCAGCTATTTTCATTACCAGCTTGTTGGGGGTATGCTTGTGTCATCTGGTTTACCAATCATTATTCTTTGTTGCATGGCTTCGAGTAAACATCAGCGACGCTTTATGACATTATAGCAAATGGCCAATTGCCTGGGAACGGGGAACCTCGACCCATAATTAGATTTTCTGACAACAGGTGCGTATAATGGCCACGATACCCCAAAAGAGTCGGTTTTGGCTGGGCTGGGGTTCTGGCTGGGCTGAGGGGGCTTCGGTCCTGGTGGGTGTGTCGCCGGGGTGTGGGTTGGCGCGTGCACTGGGGCCCGGCGCGGGGGCCTTTGGCACGTCAGAGGGGCTGGGGGCCTCTTAAGCTGGCGGGGAGGATGTTACCATCTGTCCGCAGGTGGTTCCTGCCTTAGGGGTATCCACTCTGCGGGGGGGGGACCCAATAGAGGAGGGGAATAGACTCAATCTGGGTGTCATTTGCCTTATGTAGTCTGGGAGTTGACTGAATGGTGGTGTGGGTGTAGTTTTTCCTCTGTGGTGTGGTCTGGTTGTCTGCCCTGGGCTCTGTGGTGCCCGGTGGTGCTGCTGCTCTGTGCCCCAGACTGGATGGTGCTGGGCCCCCCGCCCTGGGTGGATTTCAGGGAATGGGGGTGCTTATGGGGGTCAGCGGGGGAGCTGGCTCCAAAGGGGGGGTACTTTGCCCCCCCCCAATCCTTTCCTCCCCATCCCTAAATGGCTCCCTCCTCCCGCTCCATCACAACAACACACATGTAGGTCTTTGAGGTGCAGGTGTGTCACTGGAATGCAGGGGAGGTATTCTTCCTCTGTCCCCTCGTGACCACCTGTATCTCAATCATACATCACAACTTAGAGTAAGCAATGAGAGTGTCTATCATGACACATACATTTAGGGCCTTGGGGGTGGGCACACAAAATGGCATCCGGAGGGCGGCCTGTTTACTCGGCCTTACCTCCGGTGTCAGTGCCCACTTCTCAATTTTAAGTTGCACATAGACATTGAGGGTTCTGGGGAGGGGCCAAGCTGACACTACCATCTGATTGGCAGAGGGAATTTAGCGCCAAGCCCTTCCCCTGTTTTAAAGCACTTCAGGTTGAACGATCAAGAATTTATGAAATATTTTTGTTATTTTGCCTTTTTTTGTTAATGTGTTATTTTAAAATAAGTATAAAACATGTCATGAAGCATGGTTATACAGTCATATTTAATATTGCCTAGTAAGCTACATTTAGAATCAAGCGTCAAATGCGCAACTGGACATATGCTAAATCTTTTTGCGTATTTCCAAATTGTCGCTATTGTGAAAACATATCACAAATATGTTTTTTGACCAAAACTTTTTTCTATACTGTAAAGACCGAATAAAGACCATGAAACAGAGGAGTGGAATTGTGGTAAGTTATTGTTCATAGCTGGTTATCTTAATGGGTTTTTATTGTTTGTGTGGCAAAAGACGAAAGTGTTTATGCTCACAGTTGCAGATAACAGCGATCTATTAAGCACACCAGCGGCTACTTTCAGTGACAACCATGAAGGGCCTGAGACCAAGCAAGACAACCTTAAGCGAAAAAAGTGTTGATAGTTTTAATGGTGAGTGTACCTAGTTTACTGCACTGGTGTTTTCTTGTTTTGTTTTTGTTTTAAATTGTACAAAGTCTGAATGTGTTTAAATTCTCAGTTTTAGGGGGTGGATGGCAAACCTCAGAAATGGCAACACAGATTGATAAGCTTGTCAAAGAGGGATTTACAGAGCTGGCATCATCAACATTGGAAGACAACTAAGGCTTTATTCTGTCAAAGTTTTTAAAAGAATAAGGACCAGCGGTTAAACAGGGCGTTATAGTCAATCTGTAGTCTCCGTGCAAAGTGGATGACCGCTGACGCTGTTGAATTTGGTCTGTGTTTCATTAACTATCAAGCAGGCTGTAGCTCAGTTACCAGTGTCAACTTAACATGCTACTCCCGCAAGCAATTCTTGGAGTGTCTTGTTTTATGAAATCTGCAAAACTATGTCGATACCCCAAAAGAGTCGGTGGCGCCATAGTCCGGGGTGTGTGTGTGGGCAATATGCACAGACATTTTTTATCCCTTTAAAAATAATATTTCCAAGGCATTATTCTACCATCGTGTGTTGCTAAATACCGCTCACTAGTTCCTGGGGGCATGCTTGTGGCATCGGGATTACCAATCATTATTCTTTGGTGACAGTTTATGGCATTGGCTATTGCTATTGGTATTGGCAAACCGCTAATTGCTTGGGAACGGGGACCTCGAGAGAGAGAGAGACAGACAGCCAGCACATGCGCTCATTTTAGCGCACAAAGGTGCAGGGCCCTGAACAAGAAAATGTTCAGGGCCCAAAAAAGAAGGGCACTGTTCGCTGTTTCTGGAAGAAGCTGAGGAAGATTAGGCCCAGACAGATAGACACAGTTCCCGTGGCTGAAGTCGGCCATGAGATGGTCAATGATTGCCCTGCTGATGACAGACAAAATGATAATATACAGCAGGTGAGCAGCCCACTGGACAGGGCTGGCTCTCAATTCAAAAAGGACGACGATGGACAACAGCTTCGACGCAGAATTGTCAGAAGCAGACTGGGCTGGGGCACCCAATCAAAGTCAGGCAACATGCAGCGGCTAAGATCCAAAATGGATTGGAGAAAAACCTAATCAGAGAGTGATTTGGGGAAAGCTCCCAAGAAGCAGAGAAGGCCTATGAGGCAATTTAATAAGAAAAGAGCGTTCCCAATATGCACCAAGTCTGACAAGGAACTGGTGAGTCCGACAAGGTCAGACTGAGCACAGCCATGAAAAAACTGTGAACTGGGTCTGGAGAAGGACATGGAAGACAGAGGCAGCCAAGATACCAGCCTCATATATGTTAATACTGAAATGCTTATGAAAACAAAAAATAAAGTACATGCTGAGTGGTCTGTCAGTTTTACAAATATTCTTTCCTTTGAGACCAGGACACACTTGATAGTGAGAAGATGACTATTGGGGGAGGTTGTATTAGCTGGATTTGATTTATTGGGGGGGGGGGCTATAACTCCCCCATCCCCCCTGTAATTTACCCCCATGTATGGACCCCTGCAAACAGTTTTAGCTGTCCACATTATTCGCCATTTGGAAGTTCTTGCTTCCTCCTCAATTTTTCTGAATATTTAAAACTAGTAATTCTGCGAAAAAGTTGGGCTTAGACTCTCCTGAGAGAAGGCTGGCCTTCTCAGGCTATGCTCTCTGACACACACACACTGGGTAAACAAATCTTTATAGGGATTGCTCATTCATTTCTGTGGGAAAAATGCTAATGCTAATAATGACAACTTTAATCCCTACCCAGCCCTAATCATAAGTAAACAATCAAAATACAATGGTTTTTGCATTTTTAGTTTTTTCATTGCAGTCACAGATTTTTCTTAAATTGAGCAAACTGGTCTCCATAAGGGAAAAAACAGGTATTCACGTTCCCCACAAGATATGGTTTACCCGCACACACACACAGATTTTTGCCCATATGTTGATAGAATCACTCACAAACCTTTTAAAATGTGTCAAGCAATTTAGACTTGACATTTTAGGCAACAGACAAGATGATTTAAAACTTCTTATTTTCATTTATTCATACCATCTGCCATTCTTCTTGCTTATCTTAGAATGCTAGTGACAGTAGCTCACAAAAACTGGCAGTAATGAACATCGGTTATCAACAGCTGTACAGACTCACTAATACTTTTAACTTCATCAAAAAGATTGCTATAAATCCCCAAAAAAAGCTTTCTACACTATTTTTATAACAAATCATCTTACCTTTCAATCTAATCAGCCATAATTAATTACAGAATAGAATAGGAGTTACTTCATGAAAGCCCATTAAACCCAAATGTGCATGTATAAGCTGCGAACCAATGAAACAAAGTGTGTACAAATACATGAGTGAAATCTTATTTTTACTGTTAATATGAAGTATCCCTATGTCAGCAATTATTGTCATTAAAGTATTAGTTTACTGAAAAGTTACCATGTGAGAAATATAGGTGCATGATGTGCCACACAGTACACGGTAAAAAAAAAGTTTTGTTTATAACATTTTCAGTACTAGAGAAGTAAAAAATTGTGGTAATTACCTTTTCATCTGTGGAAAATTGTGTAATGGTATGGTTAGGGTGAGGGGTTGTTTGTTTGCATTGGGCTAGTTTCTTTGCCAGGGTTCATGGGAATAGCTGACTTTTTAGCACCTGAAAATGCATTAATGTTTCAGAAAAAGATGAGGTGCTAGAAATTATTATTTGTCATGCGTTTGTCATTCTCCTCATGTGAGCATCTCCTGTGTAACGATAAACCACTCGAACGCACAGGGCTCTGTGAACAAATGCTGTACTCTCCTAAACCTATAGTAAATGCTGTTTAATTGTTGACTCTTAAACTAAAATTATTACAATAAATATGAAACATCCTTAACAAGTCGGGGGAAAAGAGAGGAGCTTAGGCGTTCTTGCACAGAAGGTTTTGCTAACTAAAATAGATGTTAAATCTGTCAGCAGTTGCTTACTGCTTTTGAAGATTAGTTTGTTTTCCCCTGAAAAACCAAATTGAATTTTAAGCAGGCCGGAAATGGCAGGGCAGACAGATCTGTCCCCCAAACCTATAATCACTCATCGATGTGACTGAATAAAGTTTATTTGTGCACACTCCCAAATCAACATGGTAGTGGGAAACGGAATTAAGCACAATAATAATAAGTCACAATGCACGATTGTTCAATGTCCAGGAAGTAGAATTATGAAGAAATAGTTTTCAAACAAAGGTTTGTTCAGATCAACATCAATGTGTGTTTTCACATTGCTTTTCATTTAAACTCACACCTACTGTACTGCCTTTAAAGAAAAAAAAAAACATTGACAAAATTATTGCATATGTGCATCAATATCCAAGAATACAAACCTTTGTTGTTATGGAACTCATTGGAAAATGAAAGCTTCCAATTTTTGTGATATTTTTAACTTTATTTTGTCATTGTACACTATTTATTTTGACACCGCACAAAATACAAAGAGGGCAGAAGCACCGGGGCGATAACATTTCCAACAGCAATTTGCATTTGTAAATTGAGTCATAAATATGAATTGTACCTTTAATTAAAAAATGGTGTTCCAACAGATTCTTTCGCATCCAATGGCTGCCAAAATAGATTCGGGGGTGGGGAGACGACAAAAAGAAAATATGCAGACACCACAGATCTCCAATCTCGGGGACACAGTTGAAAAACTTCATTGGGTGTGGCATCTTAGGCATTACATTTTCAGGCCTGCCAGTCTCATCAGTCTCAGCCAGAAGGCCCGCCAGTAATTTGCAGGTTTGGCAAAACCCTATACAGAATCTTGACGTTGGTCACCGCTAGTCTCGGAAACAAGGGCCGCAGTTTCACAAACAGATGGTCGTAACTGTTTTCCTGGCTATTTAATGAATGTACCTCCAGGTCATTGTTTAATTTTTTTTGCGGTCGCTTTGGCACCAGTGAATTCAAGTAGCCAATTTAGCACAACATCTGAAAAAATGAATCATAATAATAACAAACCCAGAAGTTGCCCAGGGTGCCGTGAAATTTACTGGGGACTGTAAATATATGTTCTGAGGCCCAATAAAATACCTGCCATCAGCTAACCAGAGCCAGCTTCTGGAAATTTCTAAGCATTTAACTGCCCAGTGCCCTGGTGGGAGTCACCTGGACTTCAGGTATTGTCTTTCAAATGTGCTGCTGACTCATATCTAGAACACTGGGGTGTGGTTACCCCCCATCCAGATGAATCACTCCTACACCTCAGACTTCGAAGTGTTAACCTTTCTGTCACTCTGTCACACCAAGGTCGAAATGCATGTATTGTATATCCCACCCCCCCCTCACCCCCAAGGAAGGAAAAAACCAGATGATGGCGACTGAGGGCTGGGCATATGTCCAGTGAACTGTTGGTGCCCTAATGATGTCAATGAATGTCAGTGGAACCTTCAGAGTGTTTCCTTTTACCCACAATGCAACGTCAGCCTGGGACACCCTGAGACCTGCCTCAACTTAACATTCAGCTCACTGTCTATTAGGCTTGTTTTCTGTAATCCACAGTCAACAAGAAACTGGTTCCCACTGTTTATTTATAAATATTTGGCTACTTCTCTTGATACCATGGTGACCCCAGAACAGGCAGAAAAAAACACCGTACATGAAAGTGTTGTTTGAAAGTCTACCTCCGAACTATATAAATATTACACTGGGCAATACATATGAAATGTCATTGAAAATCAGGTGACCCATTGGAAGACTAGAAATACAGTGTGATATTTTACCTACTTAGATCAGCGCATATTTTTATGTCTATTTTCTGAAGTAGTTAGGATTAAGGACGAGTTTAAGTACCACACAAATCACAGAAGCTGGTCACATCCAAAGACAACAGCCAGTGGCCTTTGGCCAGCATAAACCTGTTATAAATCTAGGACAATAATAATAACAATAAATGAAATGTCATAGGCATTCAGTGATGAAACAGTATAACTCTCTCTTGATGCATCCTGAGTTACAGAAAATATGATTTTTTGCAGATTCTGCAATGGGATGACATCTCACAGAACACACTGCCATCGGCTATGTGCACATTTCATCCATCTTTTATTCCTGTGCAAAATGCCAGACTACTTGTTAACTGTATGACTGCCCCTAATTCATTCAATCTGCTGCTTGGCACCTTTATTTATTTAAGCAGACAGCAGACGTTGGATCATAATACCGATTGACATTTTCAGATTCATTTTCTTATACATTATTTTACTTACTGATACACCAACATTAGTCTACGATGTTTGTATTTTGGTCCATCTACCTCGCAACAGTGGTACAGCAGTCTCTCCTGGTAAGTGCAGGGTGGGGGTAGGGTATCCTGGAGCAATGCTGATTCATTGCAGGCCTCTCTCTATTTTCTCTGCTACCTCCTGCTGTTATTTTTCCTTTAGCCGATAACACTGACAAAGCTGCCCTCTGATTTGTAAAGCAGCCATCCGATTCATTATGGGAAACTGGTGCATTACTGCCGTGCACAGGGACACGCTTTGCTTCAGCACAAGAGCCACGCTTCAATTTGTCTTCTTGTGGCTGAGGAACCGGGTGGTGTTTTTCGACAGATGTCTAAGCAACTTACTCATAAAATTGATACGTACAGAATTTGTGATGTACTTTCTGTCTCCTAGTTTGTGGCCATTGAAACATTCTAGCCGATTAATATTTCCGCCAATGGAAGACAGGCTAAGGTCCAACCACCAGCTGAGAGCTGGTGGAGAGACTGTCGCAGCCTATAATATGTACTAGCAGACTTGCTTAAGCACTCCCAAAAGTGTGATATTTTTATTTTTTGTTTGTTTTGTTTTGTAGGTGGTTTCATATTCATTCACAAATCAAAGCGAAATAGCCCCTATTTATCAAGTTGCATGTGCATAGATGCCCCCCCCCCCCATTTGCCCTTTAAAAATATGTCAAGCTTTCCCCACCAAAGGCTCCCACATGAACACCCAAAGGGTGACGAGGGGGGGAGCCTTACCAGGGAATAACTCTCCCAGATGTACGGAGAGACCACAGTCCCTACTGATAAATACAGTTCCTGTCATACTTCTGTCCACCAAGGTGAGGTACCCAGGGACTGAAGGAACGAAGTGGAGTTGACCTTCGAGACCATTTTCTTATCGCAGGGGTGGGCAATCTTATCTGCAAAGGGCCGATATGTATGCAGGTTCTTTAATTAGATTACTAATTAGAGGACCGATTGGCTGAAGTGTCCTCACACCTGGGTTTGAACAGCTGACCTACAGGTTACCCCTAAAATCTGCGAACCTTTGTGGATAAGATTTCCCACCCCTGTCTTTTGGTATGCGAGTGTATATTTTAATGGTGATGGCTTGTTGCCTACACATTTTTAAATGCATAAATAATTTAAAAATAATATTACAATCGTGTCAGGAAACCCACCCACGCATTTTTAACGACTTGGAAACTTTTTTTAGAAAGTTTCAGGAACAAAGCAAAGAACCTATTATGGGTTGAAACTACAACATTGTCCATCCATCCATCTATTGACTTCCGCTTATCTGAGGTCGGGTCACGGGGGCAGCAGTCTCAGCAGGGAAACCCAGACTTCCCTCTCCCCGGCCACTTCCTCCAGCTCCTCTGGGGGAATCCCAAGGCGTTCCCAGGCCAGCAGAGAGACATAGTCCCTCCAGTGTGTCCTGGGTCTTCCCCGGAGCCTCCTCCCAGTGAGACATGCCTGGAACACCTCACCAGGGAGGTGTCCAGGACGCATCCTAAGCAGATGCCCGAGCCACCTCATCTGGCTCCTCTCAATGCGGGGGAGCAGCGACTCTACTCTGAGTCCCTCCCGAATGATCGAGCTCCTCACCCTATCTCTAAGGGAGAGCCCAGCCACCCTGCGGAGAAAACTCATTTCGGCCGCTTGTGACCATAGGTGAGGGTAAGAATGTAGATCAACTGGTAAATCGAGAGCTTTGCCTTTTGGTTCAGCTCCTTCACCACGACAGACCGATGCAGCACCCGCATCACTGCTGACGCCGCACCGATCCGCCTGTCGATCTCCCGTTCCATCCTTCC
>JAODKE010000044.1:4979657-4999736 GCA_026779605.1 Mormyrus hasselquistii
TTTGTGAAGCTGCTTTGAGACAATGACCATTGTTAAAAGCGCTATATAAATAAAATTGAATTGAATTGAATTGAATTTTATTCCAATTTGATTTTGGCAGATGCTGGTGTGAGTGAGCCAGAAATCTTAATTGTAATTCCAGTAAACTTGTGCCTATGTAATGGAGTTTCCTGTGTTCTGGAACTTCCTATAGCAGACAACTTTGGACACGGCCTGTAGCATCAAATCAAATATAAGACCCATTTTGATAGTTGGGTTGAAATTTTAAGCTGTACAAAATCAACATCGGTGTCCGGCTTTTTAAGTGGAAAGTTCTAATGATTTAAGGGACCAGCAGAAACAAATATAAATAATTACTGTCATCACAGTACAGTGTTACTCAGAAACTTCAAGAAGAGCTTCTGTAAGGCAGACTTTCCATACACAAAGTGCAAAAATTAACAGGAGTAACATCCATCTTCTGTAACTGCTTGCTCTAGTCAGGGTTGTGGGTGGTCGGAGTCTATGGACCTAAGAACACCAACCCATAATAAGACACACTCACACACCATTTCCTCATACATGCACATTTATGAGCAATTCGGTAACAGCAATCAACCTCAGCAAGTTTTTGGACTGTGGGGGAAACTCGGGATACCCAGAGGTTTGGTACTATTCTTTACAATAAGTGCCCATATCTAATGCATGCAGAATACGGAGGGATTCTTAGAAAGGTATACAATCAGCTGACTCCAATCCCAGCAGCCATACCACCTGCAGTTCAGACTAGCTAATCCACCTGAAGGTAAGCAGGTTTGGGCTTGGTCAGTACTTGGCTGGGATACCAACTAGGAAAGCTGGGTTGCTGCTGGAAGAGGTGTTGGTCTGGCTGATGGGTTTGCCCATCCTGCGGTCTGTGTGGTCTGTAGTGATGGGGACACTGGTGCCGTCCTTCAGATGAGATGTAAAAATTCACTGGTGAATTATCTCCTGCCCCTTCACCACCATAGCTACTGTGTGGTTTGAAATACTACCTGAACACCATGCATAAAAAACAAAGCAATTTCATACATCTATTTAGACCCAAAAAGGAAATTACATATTCAGGGAACACGCAGGTGTCGTAGGGATGTGTAAACGTTATTTTTGGTGGTTTGTTGAACTTCAGAAGCCAAAAAACAAAACATAGAAGCATATTTATTGAGTTTTATATTTATCAATGAAGACCTGAGCAGCTAAGCAGAAGGAAGCAACAGTAATAATGTTTGTCGAACTTCTGATCCACAACTCAATGTGAGTAGAAGTTGATAAGTTTCGATCGGCACACTGAACACGGATACATTCTGTCAGCCATTAACCTTCATGTTGAAATGTACCCCTTTGTTACAGTATCTTAGCACAACTACTCATCCCATTGGCTAATGACTGACCACCTGACTCAGTGACTCATAATATCCTATGCGGGCAACTCAATCAGATTCACATTCATGACATGAGCAGCTTCAACTATGAAGTGAGTTTTAACAAGATCCGGGAATACATTAAAATTAATTGCATTCAAGTTCTGACTTAAAGTTCTAGCTCAAACTATATTATATCCTAATTGTCAAATTAATTTTAGCGCTAATCCTTGAGCAAGCTTTCACAAGCAATGCACTACACTGAAATTAATCGGTTCAGCAAACAAATTGGCATAATCTGTTCAGTTGAGAAATTTTGGTCAATGTTCAGTGAAAATTGTTTTTAAAAGTATTTTCTCTACATTTTTGTCCGCGCTTGCAGTATTTTCGGTAACAAAAGGCAAACATTATGTAAGGTAACATAATGGGGTGGAGCATGTTGCTTCGAATGAATGTTGTTTATGCAAACATAAATCCAGTGGTATACATTGAGGCTAAGAGCAGTGGCGAGAAGCCTTACAGTTTACTGGACTTTAGTCACAATCCTGCCCAAAACCGTCAGCTTCCTGCGGGTGAGAAAACTCAACTGCAAAAATGAATTTCTGTGAGTCATACTGCAACTCACTACCAGCTGGAGTGCCCAACCAAACACACAGTATAAACACATGGGCCTAAAACAGATTTCTGTAGAAAACTCAACATCCATCAACATCTACACCTTGCTAAGGCTAAGTTTTTAAATACACTGAAAGGTTCCTTTTGAACTTATGTACGTCCACTTTCAATGTTAACTTTTGTTCGGCTCAGGGAGTAGCCCAACATATCTTGCTTGAGAAAGGACATTTGTATGTATGACACATGGCAGTACATTACAAGTGACGGGAACAGAAAGGGAAAATTACAAGAACAGCAGACAAGTGTTGATGCGATGAAAGAATGTAAGTTTCCACAGCGATTTCACAGAGCATTCTGGGGGACATCACACATTGTTGAGACTAGCTAACTCTCTCTAGCCAACGTGTTAAGAAAAACCCAGTGAATCATGGTTAATTTTAATTCTCATCATTTTTAACACCATACAGCTGTATTTTTAGAAAGGGTAAACAAATTGAATTTGCGTTATAGATAACATCAGTAAAATATTATTTAGTACCCCATACTTCCAGATACAAATACCACATAATCAACAACACCTTGCGGTCTCTTGGTCTCTCATGGAGTCTGGATTTTGTTGGATATTTATTGTCTGCAGCTGGTCAGACTCATCAATATAAATCTGTTTTTTTTGCTGATACTTTTTGTTCAATAAAATAGATTTTGCTCACAAACAAAATCGTTCACAAGCCCCATCTCTGGTGGGTTTTATTTTGAACTATCAACAAAATTTTAAGCTTAATATTTCCAATCAAAACCCCATTGCTGCAGAAGATTGTCTCCTGGGGTTGAGGCTGCAATAAACTCAAACGGGCGATAGATTGAAGTCATGTGCCTGTTAAGGTCACACAGAGACATGAATTTTGGATCCAGTTCTTGGGGTTTTCTTGTAGCACCATCTGAACTTAAACTGAATCAGTCCAGAAAACAAAAAAATCAATGCAACTTTATGTTCAGTGTATAGTTTTTTAACCTTAAAATTATTTCCTATATTAGTACTTCTGTATTTCTCTATATCATGTATACATTTTTAGTTATTGTAACTTTTTAGTTTATTGTAAGATCTTTAACTTATTCTTAATTCTATTTCTGATTTGATTTTCACAGTCTAAGGGTCGGTCAAGGTACATTTAACTACATGTTGTACATTTCACTACCATGTATGTGACGAATTAAGCATCTCGTATCTTGTATCTCTTGTAAGTTCTTTTGCATTAAATCATGAGTTTAGCACCTCTGCATAACCGCCTTCGGCGCCTGTGAACTAGCACTGACCCGGGACCAAGCTGTAAGACGTTACCAGACGTAACCAGCTTTTCTTTAAAGATTTGGCTGTATTTTGTTGAATCAATTTTTCCTTCTCTTCTTCTTGATGTTTCTCTTATCTATCTGCTCCGCTTGGGCTTGGAGTACGTTTTATATTTAATAATGAATTCATTCTTAACCAAAATATTTCAGATATGTAATAAGTAATATGGACTCGGTGAACAAAGTAGTTTTCTGATAGTTTTCATTTTCTCAAGCTTGGAAAAAGTCGGGTGTTTGAGATACGTGAATACCTGAATATATTTCCCTTCTGGGGATACTTTGATATTTTTATATATCTATCCTTTCATTTACTTTTTATTTGAGTTTCTGTGAAAGTCTGGCATAGTTTTCGCCTTAAATTCACAACTCATCAGAAGAACTTCACAGATACGAGTGTTTGCTAAAATTATTTTTCTTTGTGAGAAACTTGCAAAACACACAGAGAAGCAGCAGAAATTCCATGCGTTGTTGGGGTAAGTTGATTAATTCAGCTTGCCCAGCACCATATCAATTCTGGTTCAAGTTCACGGTGTCAGACAATTTTAGAATTATCACAGTCTCAGTTACACTTAAAATGTATATTTAGTACATCCAAATTTTTTTTATACACAACAAAAAAAGTTGATGTTTTCTGTCACGCCCAGCTTCGTCTGTGTGCCACGCCCCCTCATTACCTCATGTGAAGTTTTGATTATTCTCAGCTGTTCTACATTTCCATCCCTTTGTCCTGTGTATTTAGTCTGTGTTCGTTAGTTTACCCAAGTCCAGTCACTGAAGTGTTGTGAAGTGTTCTCTGTGTTTATGTGCTTTGCCTGCATTATACCCCGTTTTTTGGAGTTCTGCCTGCCTGACCCTGATTCTCCACTCCCTGCATGCTCACCCTGTGCACGGACATCACAGTTTCCTTGACGGTCTATTACCATCAATAAAAATTGTCTTTGTAAATAAGATTTTGTTGGATTTACTTGTATTACTATTGCAATTCTGTAGTTGTTTGTTCACAGGTTACAGGCCTGGGATGTTTATATCAGCATCTCCCATGAAACATGTCTCCAGCATCTGCATCTGTTGACCATGGCAGTGTTTATAGTCTATTAAAAGACTGTTATTTGCATCCATAATAATGATCTCGCTATTTTGAATGCCTTTGAGTGCAGTTTCACATGTTTTAAGGGAAAAAGTGCTCTACAAGGACCCGATTGTTTAGCCCTGATTTTTTTAAAGGGCCTCATAATTTTCCCTAAACACACTACTATTAAGGAATTATTTACGCGGAACATGTGTATCCAGCCAAAGGATTATGCTCCTGCACTAAAGATTGGTTCCTGCAGCTGATGGAACTTATCAGACTCTCGCCTTGACACCAGAGTTGTCACCATGGTAACAGGCTCGCATTAGCTTAGCTAACTCAGCTACATGACGACAGGTCGTTTGACTTTGAATGCCCTTGTGTTACATTATTTGCTTCCCTTTTCCCAGTTTTCACAGCACACTGCTGTCAGAGCACATTTTGAGGTAATGTAATTATTTTCTACTTCTCCTGAATGTAGTCTGACTGTCAGACGTTCAGATTCCTTACTGGAAACATATTCACACAGTTGATGGTCTCACTTCATTATTGTGTTTAATCAAATGAATTATGAAAAGAAAACCACCCTTTTTAATACATAATTTAATAGGTGACTCTCTTTAGAGGGACAGTCAGGTGACAGTGATTATCAGTGATACTTCAGTTTACATTTGCCCTCGTTCCAGACATTTTTAATTTGCTGCTTTATCTTTTTCAGTCCCATAGACACTGAACTGTTGAGCCAGACACTTGCGGCGGGGAGGCGCCTATTGTGACTTCTTTTATCCCCATCTCCAAATCTAGTATTTTTTTTTTAAACTATGTGCTTGCCAAAATGGCAGCTTTGTTTTTTCTGTTTTCTTGTCAGATTGTGCTGGCCCGATGTTCAGAAGATTTCCCGTGCTCCTGAACATGGAGTCCCTTTGCGAACAAACCTGCCAATCACAGCCTGAGCTCTGCATCTCTCAGTTTGGTCTGTTGTTGTCCATTGGTTCAGTTTGACATACCGACCCAAGACAGCATCACAACAATAAATGTACTTATGGACAATAAAATTTTATATTGAGAATAACATATAACTTCAAATTAAATTCGATTTGTGGGAGTCACATACCAGATACATACCATAGTGGTTCTTAACTAAATGTTAAAAAACCTAATAGTGCTGACATTCAATACAATAATTTTAATAACCTTAATAAGAAAGCAAATTGGGTTTGATTTTATAATTTTAATGAATCAACATTAATAAAATAGAAATCTGTGAGAAAATATCCATTATATGTATGTGTCCAATAAACTCTTTATACAATACTATAATATCTTTTGAAACCTTGTAACATTAAATAAAAAAACTACTCTTTTAATTTTTTACTCCCAAAATTGCAAATTACATAGGAATAATTTGGCTGACAGCATTAATAAATATGTTGATTCTGCAATTAGGCCACTGGGGTCTATTTTGCTCTCTTTCTCAGAGCTGCATGTCTTTCTGTCACAAACTAGCCAAGAAATACTACTTCTAAAATCAAAAAAGCTCACCTCTTGCATTAAGCATCATGAAAATTGTGCTGTGCAAAAATCCCGCCTCCTGACACAGCCCCCATCATCTGGCAGGTGTATAGAAACCCTCTTTGCAAATTCACCAGCAGAAGCAAAGCACTCAAACGGTCCATCTGATAGGTGTAGCCCTTCAGGGCTGCTTAGCAGAAACATACACTTTGTCTTGCTTTGATAGAGACGTGAACCTCAAACCTCATATGATCTTTAAACCTCTGTGAGAATGATGTGTGTCTCCTAAGGCCTAAGGGGCTACGGACAAACGGCAGACTCCCAGACACATGCCCCAGATGTTTCTGCTAAGCAATGTGAGGCTAGAGAAGATCCCTGATTCAGGTCACGGTGTTTCCATATCTTTTCCCCATAGACTCCATTCTTTAACGAAGGTCCTGGTGAATATGTTGTGTGTTCACAGGTGTCCAGATTATCTCCTTGTTCCACTTTCCCTTATAGAATGTGATCCCTATATTCCCAAACTTAAAGTCAAATCCCATGTCACCGTGTTTTTCTTCACGCTTCTACTAGCGACACAAGCAAGCATTTTACCTTCATTTTACCAGATAACCTGCACCTTACAGTAAAAATGTCTTATTTGTTAAATGATGTCTATTGATTCAATTAATCAATCAAATAATCAATTAATTTTCATATTTAAATGACTATAATTTTGGAAGTTCATGCTCTAGTAGCTTAATCCAGTGCAGATAAGAGGGGATTCTCATCGTCGACAGATTTTCTCTACAGTTCTTGCTGCTTGAAGAAGATCTTGGGAAATCATTTACGTCTGACAATTTTAGGTTTAGGAAGGAATTTTCCTGGGGTCTGTAACTGTTCTTTCTTCATATTTTATCGATAATCCAGTCACACTGGCAGCACGATCGAGTTAAACTGCACCTGCATGTTAAAAGCATGTAGGGTGTGGTGAGGGGAACCAGGTGGTTTTTAAGTACATAATTTTCACAGTGCCGCTGCCACTGTGACCTTTTCTGGGGAAATTACCTGTGAGGTCTCAAAGAAATACAGCATTACTCAATCCAGGCATGCCTTGTGCGGTAATTTTGACCTGAACCTCTTCTGAAACTCATTAAAAGTTTATTATACGATTTTAGCATATTAACTGGAGACAGAGAAGAAAGCTACAGCCATCATTTTAAATATTTTTGAGATGTATTCAATCAGGGCAGTGCAGTCAGTAGATTGTGATATTGATTTCAGCCTCTGTGTGGCGTTTGCATGTCCTTCCCATGTTTACACTAATTCTTTCAGTTATTCCTGCTTTGTCTTATACTATAAAGACAAACATTTTAGGCTAACTGGAGTTTCCGACACATAGGAATAGTGCCCTGAACTTGACGACCATCCCATCTGGGGTGTCCCCTGGTTCTTGGCCTATGCTTTTGGGGGGGATAGGTTGCAAGCCCGCTGCAATCAAGTACAAGACATGGGGTAATGGAAAATGGATGGATTATCCACCCAGTGGTCAGTATTGGGAAGTGCATCTGGAATTGTTTGAAGACTGTAGTCATTTAATTAACAGGGATTGAATTTAAGCCCCATAAGCTAAGTTAACTGTCAAAACTCTCTCTTGATCTTTGAGGTTCTGAAAAACAATAACGATCATAGAAATGGAAAAACGGAAGCAATTTGGAATGCCACGTTGGGAGGCTTGTTTGATGGACACAATCTTAACGCGCAGGTGGATCAATACGGCTTAGACAGCAGCGAGAGAGACTGACATCGTACAAACGCAGAGACTGCACAACCATCATTGTTGACATTCTGCCTGCCCTCCAGATGGTAAGTGAAGGCGTTTCAAAAACCTGTGATTGCAACACGGATTATTCTGATCAACCGGTGCCAAATGTACATGAGGGGAGACATATGCAAGGCGTTTTCACATAGCCGTCAATGAGATGAAAAGCATTGAAAGTTTTTGTAGCGGATGCTCCCATTCAGAGTGTTTCCTTTGCGTGTTACTCTAGATAGAGAGACAGACGCATGCTAGGTATTTGTTTTGTTTGAAGGTCAAATTCCAGTATATTTGTTAATAATAAATAATTGCAATATCCCTTACAATCATCACAATCGCTGTACTAAGTCCAGCTATTCCAACGTATGCTTTGAACAGCCAGTGCCTGTCAAACAAACTATCGATTCACGCTAAAGGAACAAGCGGGAACATTTGCAGGATGGCCTTGATTTACAAAATAGGGCCAGCAGCTGGAATGGGTCAAAATAAAAAGAAAAAAGAAAATATGTATTTGTAGTTCCAATGCATGCCACGTCCCCTTATGGAGGCCTATAGTTAAACAGATTGTGTCTGTCTTTCCTGCACTAGTCAAAGCAGAAATTATATTATTTTATTATAATAAAAAAATATATTATATATTATAAATTATATTATTTTGCTCTGTAGCTTATTGCACCTGATATGTTGCTGGTAATCCTTGTGTGTCAAAATAATTTTCTAGAAGAATTCTGACTTCAGTACTGCTCTGTTCACACTATTAACAGGTTCACTCTAAACATATATTATTTTGAGTGTACTGCAAAACATCGCACTTGTCTCTGGGATCACCTGTCTGTAACGGAAATGATGGCATGATGCTTAAATGTACTCAGCCTTTGTTTAAAGAATCTGTGCTCACTGACCTGTGTGACATAATGCTTTAAATTAGATGTGATCCTCAGATATAACCAGAGCTTGTTGACTGATTTTTTTTTATCTCCCTTGAAGTTTTCAAGCAGCGGCAGTATGGAAATGTCAACAACACACGATTCTTCATGGTCATCCAAATCCTTTCAAGATCAAGCCTTTCAGCACCTTTCAAGTGTTGTCATCATCAGTTCTCACTTGTTTTCATCAGCTAAGGTTAAAATCCAGAGCACCTGACTGCACAGTCACATGACAGTCTTTTGAACACACAATCGCACAAAGGTTTTTTGTGCAACAATGCATAAAATGTGATTTCAAGCTGCTGTTCAAGATCAATACCGAATTCAAGGCAAAATTGCCTCTTTCCCCAACCAATCAGTTTTAAAGGAACGTTTTAACCAATCCAGGCCTTTTCAGTGGCTTTGGATTATTAATGGTTATTAACTTTTACATGCTGAGGGTGGCTGTGATTTATAAGATGTCGGAAGTCCTTGGTAGCAATAGCCAAAAGCCAATAACCCCAAAGAAAAGCTCAAACTATGGTGTCTGCTTTTAATTAATGTAATGATTGTGATGAGGATGATGATGACGATAACAACGATGACCAGACACCAGTCACCATTGCAAAGTGGATAACACATTGACTTTTAGCTGCTATTAGCATTAAGCATTACATAAGATTGCACTAATGGGCAATTACAGACAGTCCCGTGGAATTGGTGCTATTTATGTCATAGTCTGGCAAAGGAAAATGAAAGCTAATTGTTATGTCAGATTCTGTACAATCTACAGTATGTTATGACTCTTGGAGACCATATAAATGGCTAGAATGTGTAGTCTTCTATGTGGTGTGGTTCCCAGTAGCATATTCATTGTTGTGATGGTCTTTCTTGTTGAGACACCCTCTTCCTCTTTCACCTCTAGCGTCTCCATGCATTACGATCTTTTCCAACGAACAGGGTCTTCCCAGAACATGTCCAAAATATGAGTCTTGTGATTTGTGCTTCAGGTTAATCATGTGGTCCATAGAATTAATGGCAGCACCAAAGTTCAAAAGCATTGGTACTCTTCAACTTTCATATGGAGAGTGACAGAAATAAATCAGTGTATTGGGCCAGTGTCTGGGGCCTTTATCCCAGTTCTATCAGCTACCTGACTCTAATGTATTTATTGATTGCTTTATTACTGATGATTGTTACAAGGACACAAAACTGTCAGTAATCTCTGTATCCTCACTGGCAACAATAAATTCACCTGCTGTTTCAATTATAACCTTTGTTTTCATCAAATTTAGCAGTAGACTTGTCCTTTCACTGTCTCTGAAAAACCATCCGAGTTTTCCAGGCTAATTTTCATCTTCAATGACATTTTAGATACTGTGGTAATATTGGTCTTTGTCATTCCAAGAATTTTTCATTTAATACTTTTAAGAGATTGTGGTGGAGTGAAGGTGACTGGGTATGCCAATCTGCACATCACTAATTAGTCATTTGATGGTATTCCACCTTATAAAAGGTCGTATGGTGTAGCGTTGGGGAAGAATGGCACTCCAGCCCAGAACAGTATCATTCCTCCTATATGTTTAGCTTTTATTTTAAGGAAAGAAAATGCCCTGTCTTTCGGGGCCACTCTGGGATTAGTGTAGGGGAGCGTATTGAGGAAGTGCAGACCTGACATGAGCTCGTCACCTGTGTAAGGAAGATCAGGCATTTTTCATTTTGGATCATTCGGAGGGGGAGGCTAGGTGGGTAATAAAGTTCTGTGTATAGGCAAATCAGAGAGAGCCAGATAGGATTTTTCCCATATTGCAAGAACTGTATGGCTGCTCAGACTCCTAAGCATTGCAGGGGTTCTCCCTTGCCTTGATGAGCTTAATGGTGCAGGTTAAATCTCATGCACCGCAAAGCATTTTCAATACCAATGTTCTTTTGCGTGATCATTTCATTGAGTATGTCTTTGACAATGCTCTTCGTTGAGAATTAAACACTTTCAACGTCATCAGCCTCGTGCCACCTTGTTCGACGTTTGCAGTGAGGCATTTAGGTGGCAGAGGGAGGGTATGCCTGGGGGTGTGAGGAGTCATAGTTATTCCCTTCCTGTCACAGATTCGAGGCACAGCACCGGCTGGAAAAGGTGATGATCCGCTTTGCGGCTCCAAGACAAGGGGTTTATTAAAGAAAGGGATTCAAAAGCCCCACAAGGGGTCAAAACAAAAGCTACAGAACTAACTAAGGGACTAAAATAACATGACCAGGGAAACAGAAGTAACCAGAACTAAACTAACAAGATACCAAAAGGATATAAATTCAGGGAAGAAGGCAACAACAGGAGCAAGAATAGGCAAAGGAACATAGCCTGAGCATAGGCACATAATACACAGCTAACAAGACAATGCATCACAGGTGAGAATCATAACCAGTTTAGACCCTGACAGCATCAGTCCTCAGGAATCTAACACCTGCTGAACGAGTGATCCATAATTCTGGCAGGGGTGTTACTCGCTCCAATGGGATAGGCTAGGAAGGATACCTTTCCCCTCCCATGTAAAGAGGATTTAGCCAGTAGAAATAATCAGATCCCAGTGACAGAGGGAGATAAGGTAGAGACCGCCTTCTGTAGTCCATTCCGTTTGAGTGGATAGGATGCCATTTAATCTCTGCAATGCACCAGGTACCTTCCAGCACTTAATGCAGCAGTTGTTTGGGGACCAACAACATCAATCCTTGTTATTTTACCTGGCTGACGTAGTGTTTATTTCCAGCTCAGTTACTCAACATCTGGAGAGACTGGATATAGTTCTTGCTCAGTTGCAGAGACAGGAGTTTAAGGCAAAACTGGAGAAATGTGTTTTTTTTAGACCAGAGGTACACTATCTAGATCACATTATCTCCAGATAGGGGGCTTCTACAGATATGGAAAAGGTGGAGGCGGTTGCTAACTGATGCCACCCAACTACTGTCATTGAGTTGCACTCGTTTTTTTGGTTTGCCACTATTTCTGCCAGTTTGTGGAGGGTTTTGCCAAGTTGGCAGCCCCACTGCACTGACTGGTGGCCAAGGTGGGGGCACAAAGTCTGGGAAAAGAATAGGTCAGGGTTTGATAGAAGCATGGCCCCAAGATTGTAGCATAGTTTTGTGGCCTTGAGAGCTAAGTTGATATCCACCCCAGTTTTGGCTTACGTTGATTTTACTTGGCCATTTATTCTGAAGGTGGATGCGAGCTATGGTAGGGCCAAACTCAATGCTGATGTGCTTTCGCACCAATATCCACAGACCCCTAATCTGACCGGCCCTCTTGTTCCAGGAACCTCATTTCCTATAACACTTCAACAAGTAGTGGATAAAACCCTAAAGGTACCAGCAGTGCAGTCTTTGATCTCTACATTGCCTGCATTGATCAGTGAGGTTCTGGCATTCTAGAGGCAGCAGTGGCATCCATATCCTGATGAACAACAACGGTTGTCCCACTTTTCTGTAACTTTGCTGCTGCAGTAGGACCATTTTATGGAAAAGGGTGGGGTCCTGGGTCACAGGGACCGTCGCTCAGATGGAGGAGAGAATGTTTGCCAAGTGGTGTTGCCTGCTGGCTTAAAGGAGGAGGTGCTGACTTGGTTACACTTGGTGCTCAGGCCCCAAGGTCTGCAGTGTACAGGTGAATTGGTGCATAAGTGCTGTTATTAGTGGAGTTTGATGTTGTATTGAGTTCAGAGGGCTCCCAAAGGTGATGGGTCGGTTTATACCATCAAGCTGGTTGATGATCCAACAAAGGTGCAACACCACAACATGTTGAAAGGGCAGCAAGGGAAAGGTGTTCTTGGTCCTACCCTAAGGTAGGAGCCATCCTCAGAGAAGGCAGGGTCTGTGGAGGACCTGGGGATCAGAGTGCCCATACCCGAGGTTGGCTGCTAATGACCCTTTCATGATCAAAGCTTGTGGCTACCTCCTCTTGAAGGGGATGGTCAAATGTATTCTACAGAGTCAGGATCAGTGGTACCTCCTCGTCCCCCAGTGTCAAATGCGGTAATGTCCTTGTTTAGGCCTTAGTCATAGGTAAATAATTGTCAGGGGCTGACAATTCATTTGAGGGGGGCAGTTTGTGGTGAATCGAGGGTGGCTGATTGGGTACACCTACCCACACATCTCCAATTGGTCATTTAACAGTATTCCACCTTGTAAAATGACGTACGGTGTAGCATTCTGGAATCTCCACCCCTATACGGTTTCCACTGGTAATTCTTCCGCAGTGCATACAGTGGGACATCTGAATGGCTTAGGTGGCAGTAGTGCTGGCGAATGTCTTACAGTTCTTCACAGTTCAGCTTTTAATGGAGAACGCTGCTGCTTTGGTGAAAGATTGAACTATGGGATTGTTAAAGGTGCAAGCAGGGCAGAGGATAATTGTAGTCTCAGTTAAGTTTTACTCTTGGAGTGCCCTGGACTTAAGTTTGCCTCTGATGTTGCTGGTGTGGATTCATCCCCTGTTTCAGACGCCTCTTCAGATGGAGATTACGTCATCCACTTTGGAGAACTGCCGTGCCCTCCTGTAGTCTTCACTTAGTTGCTGGATTCCACTGTAGAAGAGGTCGGGCCTGTAATTTGTTTATTGTTCTGTTATATTGTGTGTGAGGTCAAACTTGTATCAGTTTGTTTTCGTTGTTTGTGTATTGTAAACTTCTTAAATTGTCTTGCAGTTTTGTCTTTCATCAGGTACGGGGGGACAAACCATGGGGAGGCTGGTGCCCCGGTGGTGAGATTTTGCACTGTTGTTGGCTGCTAAGATTGCAGTGCTGCGGAGAGTGTGTGTGTACATGGGTGGTTTGGTTTTGCTTATTTATTTTTTTGTGGTTTTGCCCCCACTGGTGCCTCCCCATGAATATGCATTAATCTGGGTGTGTTGGGGCTGAATCTGTGGTTCTGTTTTAAGAAGGTTACTTGTAAGGGGGTGTGTTTTACTACTTATGGTTTACTTACTTATTTTTGTCCTGGAACAATGTCTTTGCACCTGCTTTTTGGTGGATCGAACCTGCCTGCCTCTAGCGTCAGGCTAGGAGGAGAGCCACTGGCCGAACATCCCTGAGTGAAAGTCCCAGGGTGGCATAGTTGGATATTCTGCTGCCTTACTCCACCTGTTCACGGCAGTGCACCATCCACCACTGTTACAAGATCTTAACTGATTTAAAGAGATCTAATCTCCTGACTTCTTCCGCTCCCTTGAGACTTTTTCCCAAATTTCTCTTACCGTAGATTACTTCTTTGAGGCATGTCCAAAGGTGACTAAGTATAAAAAAGTATGCTCATAAGTGGCAGCTATAAATATCCAGTTGTTCTTTACTTGTAAATCTCTGTGGTTGTTGTGGTATATCTGTGCCACAGCATTTATTCAGCCAAAAATCTCATTAAGGGACAATGTCAGAATCAAGAGCTTTTTTGAAGTTTATGTTTCAATGGACTGTTGCATTATATTAATGGTTTGGCTCGAAGGAAAAAGAAACCTTGATCTTGTTAGTAATATACAGTCCCAGTTTGGGTGTTTTATCCTTTAAATTCACTTAATAGCCCAAATCCCGCAGACTCTCCATAACAGCTTATGAAACCGTATTATGTAAAGTTAACCATACCCCTAGTGAGAATTGGAGGTCTTTTGTTCCCAAGAAAATATCACTCTCTTTACTGTGAGGAATAGGTCAATTCTGTATGTGTGTGTGTGTGTTATACTGCAGAATACCTAAATTTACAGTTTTTCATTCTAAGGTCCTTTACTTATCCTATTAGAAACATGACATAGATTTTTTTTTCCACTGAAAGTCTCTCAAATCCAACCAAATCCAGTGAAATCGCTTATAAAACTCCATTACATAGAGTTCACATTCTCCCTTGGTGCTAAGCTAAAGAAGGCAGCCATGTCTGCTCTCTGTGTCACCTTCTAAACACAAAGCTGTGCAAGGATCCCCCTGCAGTCCAGACAAGGTCCTACGCGATGTAAATGCATTAGTAAACTCTCCTAAATCTGCTTGGGCCTAATTTGCCCCGTTCCCGCTTGGTAACAAGCCGATAAGTGGCGTTTAATCTGTCAGTCACGCCGTTCCCTCAGACTCTTAATGCCGGCTGCTCAAAATATGGCCTTGCATAAATGTCTGTAATACTTAGGCTTAAATAAACGTCAGATTATACCTCATTCCACTGAAGTGATGTCAACTGGTGTAATAGTACAGCTCTGGATGTAAAGGAAAGATCTTTCTTCTTAAGAATAACAAATGCATTTTAGAAAGGTCGCTCTGGCACGGTGAATGCAATTTCACCTCATCACCTGAAAACGGGCGTTGAGATGTTTCCATGATGGGTGATCTGTCCAGGACTCAAACTGGGCCACTATATTTTAACAATTAATGTGTTTAATTTTCCCCTTATTACTACAGCTAAAATACGAAATCTGAAGCTACTTTTATGACTGGCATCAGTTCTGAGCTATTTTTTGATTGGACTGAATATTGCAGTCGTTTGAAGCTCATGCTGCTCAAAATCCCTGACAGACTGAAACCCAAAAGGTTCATTTCAGTCATATAATTTTTTTTTTTTTTCTTTGTATGCCTTTTTTCTTCAAAAGCTTCCTTTATTTTCTTTTATTTTGAGACTCCAATCAGTGTTAGTAACCAAAAAGAAGAACATTAGGTGAAGATAATGGGATGCTGAAAAATATGTTACATTCAAAGTACAGGTTATGGTAAGGATACTGTGGGGAAGGACATCCATCCATCTTACATAAGCAGTTACCCAGCAGAGAGTGACGGTGGGTCTGGAGCCTGTCCCAGGTAGCAGAAGGGACAAGGTAGGGGACATCCTGGATGGGATGCCAGGAGAGTGAGAACATAATTAAATACACTGTCCAAACACCAGTGAACAATGTGTTTGTCAGCAGTATCTTTCTAACTTACAAAATAAATTGAAAAATCAGGTAATTCTTTGGAAAATGTATTGGTCCAGAACTGTACAGAAACTTTTTTCATCCGATGGTGCATAAAATATGCGGGTGTGGGTTTTACGAAGGAGCAAATAACGGAAACGTGCCTCAAGGATGAGTTTCTCAATCTCTCCAGCACTCTGCCAGTCACATGGTTTAAGATGGCTTCAGTGGGCAGAGCCACATGGCACAAACACAGGTGTTTAACAGGTCCTTTAAAGAGATATCCCCTGTACATTGTGTTTAACTGCTTAGTATGACATCACAATCAGCTGACTTCACAGTGCTGACTTAAGCCATGGCACAGACTTTACGGCAACATTTTTCAGCTGTAACTTTCTTTTAATTTTAAGATGACTAAAAAGTTTGTCTTTTATGGCAATGTGCTATGAAAACAGGCCATGGTGCCTTTAAATTACTTCTTAGACTCAATATAAATACAACAAAAACATCTAGTTAGCATCATAAAAGCATTCTGGAATTTCACAACATATTTAAAGAAAAAACATCTACATTTTCGTAAAATCTGACAGCATGAATGAAGTCCTGATATTGCTAGATTTTACATGTGCTATATAACCATCAACTTGTGGTGTTTATGTGTGTATGGGGTATAATTATTGCGGGCTGAATTGTTGAAAATGATAATTGCAAATTAAAATTTAGCAAAGCCATTTTCAGATGAGAGGCAACCTGCCCCGCTTACATCTGTACTTATGTGCCTTGAAGAGTTCGTTAATATCATATCATATTAATATTAAAGGCTGTAATGGCTGAAAGGTGGGAGAGAAGAATTGGGATCCTGTAGGTCATCGTAATTCTCATGGCTGCGTCCGCAACAGAGCTTACAGCCCGGAAAGTATTAAAGTTGCGGAAAATGTCTGATTCATAGATGAGTGAAAAAATAACAGTGCTATAATTTTTCCTTTTTTCACAGATGAAGAGTTTCCTAATACATAATACATGCAGCCCCCACCCACCTCCACAGCCACAAAAGAATCATATTTTTCAAATTATTGTGGAGAAGAAGAAATGTCCTAGATGTATATTTCATACTAACAAGAAGAAACACATAGCATGTAAAAGCAACACAAAACTTAAATAAATCAGCATTGTACTGACGTTCTTCAGGCCTGAGATTCTTAATAGGGTGTGTAGTTTGTGAGGTCTGCCCTCAGCACATACACAAGTTCTACATTCTGCCGTCATCTTTATACAATCTCATATCTTCAGGCTGATGTAGTTGACCGTAAAATTGAATGTAATAGGAAGGACAACATTGATATCCATGCTGGCTGTTGAAACTAAGTCACTAAGGTCGTCGTCTAACCAAAGTCAAGAGCATAGAAGCAGTTCCGGTATGAAAAGCATGCGAAATCCCACCGCGATCTGTTTTCGGGGGCCCGTCTCACTGCCACTCCCCACGCCACCTCCTTCAGATATCATCTGTTGCCATGGAGTGGATTTGTTTTGCTGTGCCAATGCCATGCGGCTCGATGCATCTGTCAGTGCAGATGAGAAATAAGAGATTCCATTACAGGAATTATCCTTTGAACATACCTTAATCTGGACGATAAAAGACTTTCAATTGGGGAGAAACCAGGTGAAACTTTTAGTGATTTAGCAAATGAGAGACGTGCCAAATTTGGTTCTGCTGCTGTGGTCACTCGAAGGGTAGTTAATAACGACCTCTGGCTGTCAAGTAAGTTGAAATGATAGTTTAAATCACACAAGAAAAAAATGTCATAAAAGAGCAAAAAGGCAGCTTTGGGCCCTATTTAGCGGCTACAGCACCCCTATTTGTTATCTCGGCCACCCCCACCCCACAAAAAAAAAAAAAAAAAAACGTTTTTATAAAACCATTTGTCCCAGATTTCAATATATACCCAGCTTGGGGAACATTTTCATGGGGATCCCTCCTCCTCTCAGTAAATTTGATGTGGGTGGTGGGGGGGCATATAATCTTAAATGAGGGGAAAACACTTGTCTTTGTTTTTATAATTATTACAGTATCCTATGTGTTTGATATCATATGTGTATGTGCAATAAAGATTGCAATACATACTGTAATAATAATATTACTGTATTTTCCCATATCTGACATAACAAGGCTGTTACACACATACACACACACACACACACGGTATCCATATCTTTGTAGGGACTCTCCATTCATCTCCACAGGAAAATCCCTAATCTCAGCAACAACGACCTTAACTTCTACCCAAGCCTAACCTGCAACCAAGTAAAACAATGTTTTGGCATTTATCATTTATTTTTCAACTTATTTTATTACTTACTTATTATTTATTATTATTATAAGTATTGTAAAATTATTATTTATTTAATGTATTATTTTTAATTTTTTTATTGCAATTACAGAAAATTTAGTTATCTTTTGTGGGGACTGAAAAAAAAGGTCCCCAAAATGTCAAAATAACAGGTTATATGTCCACACAATGCATACATGACACACACATACACAAACACACACACACACACTTCTTTCCAACACACTTTACTCAAAACGTTATGCAGATAATGTTATTCAATGCTGTTATTAAAGGCACATTACTTATGTATACTGAAAGTTCTACTATTAAGTAATTCTCCCATTAAAAACCAGAAGAAAATGAATGATTCGAAACAAAAGCTCCCCTGGGCAAGATAACCTGCTCCGTAGGATGTGTAAGTATATGTATTGGGGGGGCTACTGTTCTTCCCCAGGTGACTGTGTATGGATTTTTTTTCTGTCCTGGTCGTGATTTTCCCCAGTTATATATGACTGGGTTTCCTTTTGCCCCCCCACCTCCCAGGAAGCCTGCACCCACAAGGGGGTATCAATCCCAGGCAGCAGTGCCGCCAGCTGTTCTGCAGTTTGTCAGGTCTCCATAGAAACTGTGTGATTTTGTGTGACCCCCATCTTACAAAAAGGAAAAAAATCCCCAACTGCCCTGTGTCATATGGCTGCGACCACCAGGTGACCTTCCCTCTGTGTGGTTTCATCATAATTATAGCTTCCAGTGAACTCACCGTTTGCCAAATTACAGTAAGAGTTTAAACAAAGCTCTGTCTACAGCAAGACTTAGCATTAACTATATCAGCTTAGTAAACTCTGCTTTATGACTGTCAGTGAGGCTATCAAGGTCCGATTTTAATTTATAATTTATTTTAATATCATTAGTGATTCCATCCATCCATTCATCTATCCATCCTGTAACCTGTGCCAGGCAGCACATGCCACAAGACTGGGGTTCACCTTACATGGGATGTATTTATTTAATTTATTATGCTATATTTCAGTTTTTCGAAATAGATATGCATATCGATTCCTTAGCACTGATCCTGTAGATGCTGTGAGGGACCAGCATACGGTGCAGGGTGTTCTTGGCCTCCTAGGAGAGGCTGCAGACTCTACCGGCACCCTGCAGAGGAGGAGAGACTGAGCAAGATGGATGACCTTGTGCTTGCAGATCCCACCGTCCATGCCGCGTGTGAAGAGAGGCGATGGTATTATGGTGACTTCCTGACACGGCGTGCCTGGTGCCATGTCCGGTAAATGCAGGCGACATTATGTTAACGGCTCTGTCGAGGTCAAACGCAAGATAACCGGCCCAGCGAGGCTTAATGATATGGTAATTAAAGCCGCTCTCTGCACATTTTTCATTCATTCATTCATTTTTTTCCCCACCAACCCCGGAAGCGTTTCTAATTTGTTCCACGGAGACCTACATAAATAACATACTCTTTTTTTGTTTTTTTTGTGCTCAAGTGGGGCGAGTGGGAATGCAAGGGGGGCTGCTGGCCTACCACTCATGTTTTATTCCCTATTTTCCCTCCCCAGATTAAAGAAAACCTTGAACCCCCAATATACCCTTTTTACAATGCTTTTTACAATGTTTAGCACTGTAGTCTGTACCATATTAACCAAATTAGCATAATGTTTGCTGATTTAAATTACTATCTATAATAAGTTAGGTTCTGCAGTATGCCCCATAACATGTGCTGATTCTAAAGCCTGTATATATTAAAGCCTGTATATATTTCTTTTATTTATTTTTTCATACACAGAGAAATTATTTCTACTGCAATGATCATACTTACCGATTAATTAAAATGCTAGTTGCATGTATTCGGTAGCTGACTGCTGTTTATCTTAGGACCAACGTGAGCAATTTGAACACAGAAAAAAAACAGGTAAAAACGAACAAACAAAGGATTTGTGAAAATCCCGCCAAAGCCAGAGTAAATGTTGGGCTGAGAAAACAAAAGAAGCCCGCCGTTTGTCCCATTCGTCAGTCCAAGCGAAGGGAGTGAACGAGGAAGCAAACAAGGGAGTGAACGAGGGAGCAGACGGGGGGGGGGGGGGGGGGGGGAAAAGGAGGGGAAGGAAAAAAAAAAAAAAAAAAAAAAGGCGGAAGGAAAAGGGGATAAAGAAAGGGGGGGGGGGAGAAAAAAACAAAAAATTTAAAAGAGAAGTTAGGAAAAAGAAGGCC
>JAODKE010000044.1:5002872-5013221 GCA_026779605.1 Mormyrus hasselquistii
TACTCCTCCAAGTTTGTGTTGTCGCCGTTGGATGCAGCCTCCCTGAACATGCTCCAGTCAGTGTGCTCGAAACAATCATGAAGAGCAGATATAGCTCCTGCAGGCCAGGTTCTCACCTGCTTCAGAACCGATTTTGAGCGGGGTGTGGAAGGGGAACAGTGGTGTGTGGCCACTCACAGGGAAAGGCAGAAACAAGGGGATTCCAGAAATCAGCACGAAAGCCTCTTTGAGTTTGACAAGACAAAATCTTCCAGTGTTACTGCCTACTCTGCGTTTTGCAGTTTACGGTTCCTGATTATTAATTAGTCTGGCTGTGATCCCGTAGCCATCCCCTCTTGCACTCTGCTTTCAGAGAGCTGAGAACTTCACAAATGACCCCCCTCAGACTCAGCGTTCATCTGTCACTTGCAGATGGTGGGCTTGCACTCCCCCGAGGCATAACCAGCAGGAAAAGGTTCTCTCTATATGCGGAGAGAGTGACACCTGGGACAGACATTACATGAAATCCTATGTACCTGACACTATGAAGCATCTAGTATTTTCAATGGTCACTTAAGGCACATTTACGTCAGTTCATATTTATAGCATCGCCTAGAAATCTTTAAAAAATGTAGCTGCACTCATGCGTATTTCAGTTTAACGCATAACAAAGTTTGGTTAATGGCTCAAGATGCGACAGAAAAGTACACAATAACACCTATAGACACAGAACAGCAAGTAATTAATCAATTACACATACTTTCCCATTTGAGAGCATTTATTTGTGCTGTAAATTGGGAGACCCAAATTTGTTTAAAAGCAAACATTTGTTTATGGCTAGCCAATGCTTTTACTGAGAAAACATTTGACTACCTTGTGAAGAATCTACGCTTGTAAAAAAGAATATAAATTAAAACTGTGAACAAAAGTATGGTGTATCTACCATGACATTTTTGAATGATGATGGTTTTATGGAACTTATCAGTGGTATTTTGAGAAAAGGATAATGTCATTATTGCTGAAATGCCCTGTCCATGCTGTACCTCTGCCTGGATGAATTGATAACACCACATCCATCCATCCATCCATCCTAAAGCCATTTGCTCAGTTTTACTTTACACAAAAAAGGCCAGAATGAAAAATGATTGGTTCAGAAAGATAACCAATCAGATTGTAGAATAGGTAGGTCTAAGCAACTAGAGGAGGCAGGACCAATCAATCAGAACGTCTTGGTTCCAGGAAAACATTTTTTGTGTACGTAAAACTCCCAAGTACTAACCACCTATCCTGGGTTATGGGAATCCTGACAATTTTTGGAAAACTACAGCATGATAATTCACCTGAGAAACTCAGATGAGGTGTGTTTCTGACTGGTCTAACAGTGCGATCCAGTCCAGTTGCTGAAAACCAGATCCGGAACGTGCTTATTACAACATGGAAAACTTGAATTACACTCATTATTACTGCTCAGAAGGATTTACATGCGTCCATTAAAAACAACATAATGTGATTATGCAAGCATGTGTTATAGAGAGAAAAACACTAATAAAAAGTTTATCTACTGAGGAAAAAGGGAACAACATGTTCTACTTACCTTGATATTTATTTTTTATATGTAAAAATACACTTTACTTGTATATATAAAAAGACACTTTATGAAGTTATTTTATGACACATTGTGTAATCCAAATGTCAGCACCCAGCCTCTCTGTGCTTTGAATCCTCTAACAAAACTAAAACAAAGCTGATTTTATTGGATTTTTAATAACTTTAAGTGGGGGGGGGGTCTAACTTGTTAAGTTATTTTGCTTGAAGAGGAACATTTGGGAGAGAGATTTGATTTTTTCTTTTTCCTTTGTTCAATGTCAGTCAAGTGTCAGACATATTGATTCAGCTGCTGGAAAATTTTAGTGGCTGTTGTATTATTATCACTATCAGTTGAGTCTCCTCACCTTGCAGGGAGTCTCACTTCGTTGTCAACACGTAGGAGGCTGCAGTCATGTGAAAAAATGTGCCATCATACGTCGAGAGATACCCAGAGGCATGCTGGGAAAAAGAGCAGTATGATGTCCAATATCCCAACATGATGTGCATCAAGTATGCAACTTTTAGCAGATTTTTTCATATATAATTTAGTATGGTAAGATATAATACATTTCATATATAATATATAAAAGAGTATATAGTAGGATAATTTATTTCTTAGTATTTTTGGAATGAAAAAGGTGAAAACAGAGAGGTGAGTCAGGTTGTCAGAGAACATCAGCATATCTTGGGAAATATGAAAAAGATGTAAAAGAAATGCAGAAGGCTGCAGCAGAGAAAATAAAGGAGCAGGAAAGACTGACGTCAGGCACGCTTGGGCAGGCCTTGAGACTACAGAGCAGGATCAGTTTCTTTGTTGTCAATCCAGCGGCATCCATTCTGAAGTGAGGCGTGACTCGTCGAACCCGCCAATTGATTTGCGACGGAGCATGGTCCAAGCCGGAGTCGGGCTGTCCGATCTCACTCCGCTTTCTCTGCAGTGATCAATGACCAACTTCTTTCCAGAGAGGAGTAGGTATTGCGGGGGCCAAAGCTGCCATTTGCAGTGCGCAGAGAGACTGCCGGGTAGCGAGCTGTCTGGATATGTGCACCTTGTGTGCTCAAGGGTGACGGACTGATAATCAAAAGCACAACGGGGTACTGAAGATGAGAGGATGGGTCAGCGACAGAATTCACAAACCCCCCAAATTTGGGCTTAGGATGGAGGGGTAACATGGACAGGCCAGGGTGAGGCAAAACTAGGTATGGATCATGGATTTTATACAATGGGCCTACATCCCCAAAGCACCCACTGGGACCATGGTTTGAGAAACCACACCCAGTTATAGTCCTTCCTCAGGAATTGTACCGGATTCATTTACCAGGAGGTCTTCCTTAGACTAAGCTTTTGTTCAATTTGTTAAACTCACCCCCATTATCATATGAATATGTGAACCCCACACATCTTGCAGTATTAATTAGGAGTTACTTCCTACAAGTTTTAGTCCTAACTTCTTGAATTTGTGACCAATCACTGATGGCATTGCATTCATCTAAAAAATTTCATCATAACGTTACAATAAAAATATGTGCCATTTGTACATTTATTGAGAATAGAGTAACTTTATCATACAGTGAATTTCGTTATCCTACTCCAGTGACAATGCAGAGAAACAGCAAAGTAGAATATTGTGCAAGCCCAAAAAACATATATAATTTATCTAAAATGACACACAACCAGTGCAATCCATACATACATATGTACATACATAGAAGTACATACATTTCAAATGCCTTCTTGTGCTCCATGAGACATAGATGCGTTAGAAAGAAGCTTGTGATCAGAGAGCAAAGTAGAGCCAGTCAGGCATCTAGTACCCCAGAGGATTAAGGGCCTTGCTCAAGAGCCCAACATATACATGGTTACTCAGTCAGTCATGGGACTCAAACAAACAAACTTATGGGCACAGATTTCTAACTTGCACTGCTCTCTGACACATCACTGCATTCACCTTTCAGTCATGCAAAGGAGAAATTCAACTGGGATCCTTCTCAGCACCACCATTTTCCCGACAGCTGCAGAGGAGAGTGCAGTATGTGGCTGAGCAGGCTGGGACTCAGTGAATGTGATCAGAGGGTCATTGGTTCAAATTCCCAGACTGGTAGAGTGATTTGACTGCTGGGCTCAAGAGCGAGGCCCTTAACCCCCAATTGCTCCAGGGACTGACTGACCCTTATACCTCAATTGCACATCACTTTGGACAAAAGTATCTGCTAAATAAATGTAATGGAAAAGTGAAGCAGTGAGCAGCTTCAGTCACTTGCACAGGACACTTCAGGAAGCCCATTGCCATGGCACTACACAGAGGCACGCACAAAACCACAGCATTAGAGCAGCCCAGCCAAGCTCAGGTCTCCCACACTTAAACACAAAAATGAGTCTCCTACAGTAGGAGAAAAGTACAATGCTGATGGCAGTGAGAAAGGGGCACGGCATTTAGTATCACGCCAACCCCAGCTTAATGACATATGAGCAAAATTTCACTCCTGCCAATTACACAAATGGCATGAAGCCATTCACCCTCCCAAAGGAAACCACATCCACCTAACCACAGATAACAGACCCAAAGACCTACCTGACACCAATGGATTTGTGTTTACTACAGCAACCTTTGAAGACTCTGCGTGGCTATTCATCACTGCCCAGAGACCTACCCCCCCGTTTCTCCATTTTATTCCCCTCGGAAGCAGAGAAGGAAAGTTGGCCCCTGTCAGCCTTGATCACCATTCCTCCCCTTGAAGGCCGTGTTTACGTTCAGCTGTTCTGCTCTAGTATTTGATTAAATTACCCAGTGGCCGAGTGCATCAGCGGCTACTTGCAAGCCTTACTGTTCACCCAGTTGGGTTGTTTTTTAACTGAAGGAACTTCAGCTAAAATGCAGTGCCCTGAAACTACAGCCATTTACTTAGCCTGAGGCCAACCATTTTAAATTCAGCTCAAAATTTAAACTCAAAAGTCAAAAGAAGCAAAATACTCCTGTATGGTTGGTAATAGGGCACAGATGGAGTGAATGGATCTGCTCATGGCTCAATACTGCTCCAAGATGACCCCACCCATTGTACAACAATGACTAATAGAACTGTTCAAACTTTGGATATTTCGCTGCCAATCAAGCCAGTGCTTATTTTTTGCACTTTTGTAGGTTGGAATTTCTAGAGTCACCTTCAATTTGTTGGCTTAAAATCAAACACAGTCATGCAAATAGGTGTTACACAAAGCTTTCTCAGTTAACTGGGTTAACTTAAGCAAGAAGCCAAGATCATCCAATAAGAGTTTAGGTAAGGAGCAATCCTACTGGGCAATCATAATCGTCCTACAAGAGTTTAGGGAGGAAGCATTCCTATTGGACAGTTATGACTTCCTGCTTAAGTTATTTCAGCTAAGTAAGTAATCATTATTTTGGAAATCATTATTATATGTCTCAGTAACCAGTTTCTGTATCACATGATATCCCCAGGACTTGTTATATTGATTAATTCCAATTATACCACAGCTAGCCTATACAAAGAAGAGTTTTCTGCAGACTGACCACCCATTCAACGCTATGGTGGTACTGTCTTGCCACAGCGTTTAAAGCTCACTAAAACGTTGCATTGTTTCCATTCAGATAATCCCTGCACATAACAAAAACAAGCTACACACTCAATAATGTCCCTTATTCATTGTTTAAGTTAGTGTGGGGAGGGGAAAATGGCTGTCATGGGACTGAGAGTCAGGTGGCAGGCGTTTTACTGTGCGTTATGTCCACCTGCCCCTTATTCAAAAAAGATGATGAATTGGCGTGATGTGCTTCGCTTCCGCCAGAAACCCCGGATACATATTAAACTCCCAAACACACCCTTCCTTTGTTTTCTCATCCACAGAAGCATCTTCTTTGTATTCATGGTTGTTTTGTGTGCCGCTCAACGCGTCTCTCTCCTCTTGGTTGACTAAATAAATTCTGTGTCTGTCCTCTGCCTCACGTGGCTCCTTTTGCCATCTTGACCAAAGCAATTCTCATAGGAAGATACTCATTTATCTGTGAAGGTAATCATACAGTATCTTATGTAAAAAACAATCAGGATATCAAGGTCGTGCTCTATAGATTCAGGGATAGACTGTATAACCTCAGGGTATATATATGTCTGCACAGCTAATATCTAAATCCAGTGACATTTGTAATAATAAGAGAGCATTACATCTCATCAAACAGCAACAGCTGCGACTCCTCTATGAATCCAGAGTGTCTGGGCGGTGCACAGTGAATATTAAATAGAAATCACACGAGTTACAGAAAAGTCATTCTTTTTTCTTTTCCTTTTTTTTTGTCAGCTGTTTCAGTATAAAGCTGTAACAGGCTGATGCTCCGTATTACATCTCTTGACAGTCGGATAATTAAGGCAGCCTTGATATCTGTCCTGTCCTATTCGTCCTGAAGTCACGGAACTAGCCTCCCCAAAGCCGGGTCCAGAATACCGAAGAGAACCCATCCCCGTGGTGGATCACCAGGGCAGCTAGCTGCACGCTTAAAATTTTTTTTTTTTTTTACCTGGCTTGCATGGGTTCATCCCACCGCAAAGAACAGCTACCCCTTGATGAGAGACGTGACTGACCATCCTGAAAATGCTCTCCTGTCTACGGGCATCACGGCAAAATGTCGACAGCCTCTTGATGTGTGACAGAGGACATGCCCTTGTCATGACCTACTTTCCGCATTTTTATTGTTCCTTATTTATTCCTCTCTTCCCCTTGTTGATGTTTTTGTCTGTTGCTGTCATCACTCATCATTTGACCCCGGCTTTAATTTCCCGTCTCGTCCACTTAACGTGTCATGTTGTCTTTCTCAGTCGTTGGGCTGCCCAGCATGACCACAATGATCCAACATCTCTGCCTGAACAGGTCTGCCCCCCCCAGGTGCCAGGATCTCAACCCAGCCTCTTGACTCTTGTCCACAAAGTTGAAACGGGCCATGACGCCCCATTTAACAGAAGCAAACAAGGTGCCCTGCTTCCGAAGCAAGTGGGAAGCCTTATCTCCATGGAGACAGGGAGGCTCTGTCAGCCTGTATGTCAGAGACTGGGGTTGGAGGGGTATTATGGAGTTACCTGAAAAAGAGCTTCCATTTTCCTGTCGATAATGTTAGGATGGCTCTGCTGGCGAAGTGCTACGTACTTAATGAGATGGTTCCCACAGTTAGATCTATGTGCTCAGTCCATTTTAGATGACACAATACCCAACTTTTATTTATTGGCATTTCAGGTATAAATCAGGTGAGAAATACCACCCCCCCCAATCCCCTCCCGCAGTGGTAATAGTAGCATAATTTATCCCTGACCCACAGAGCTCGGCCAGCCAATCAGCAGTCACCCCACCGGTAAACAGCGTTGCGGTGAGAAACTGAATGGGCTTGTCAGGTCCCGCCTGAGTATACAGACTGTTAGGCTCTCTAATACACACGCTCTGTTAAATGTTAAAATCCCTCCATTTTTACAGTAGGCCTGGTATTGATTAAGATGTTTGGCTCCTCTTCCAGTTCACTAAGGATCCAATCGGCGGTTGCTAATGAAATAAAACAGCGCATCGTTCCTAGAAATCCCAATTAACGGTGATTGATCATGTCACATTCATGCATCTAGCATTTAATGTGCAGTTCATGATAAGAGACAGCATGTATTTACCTATTTTCTCACTTTGAGGACAATTTTAATTCAAATTCTAATCACCACTTTTCCGGCCTATTCTGGCAAATTTCGAGGGGGGTTTCAAACCCATCATTTTACTAAGTGACTATGTGGCTGCCACTAATGTAGAACAATGCAATCGACTCTCCTAATAATTAAGGGATTCAGTTGCGTTCATTCAGTCTACAAGAGGCAGTAAAATTCTCAATGTAAAAATTGCAGAGGACACACATATATAAAACATCTGTAGAAAATGAGAGTAGGATATAGAGGAGAGTAAGGGAAGAACTCAGAACATCTGTAGGTGTCTCACTTCAAAGTAGAGCCACACCAAATGCTTTAAAAAGGCAAAGAGTTCTCTTAAAAAGAATGTCCATGTCTCTGGGGGCTGGCAAACACGTTTCTTGCTACAGCATTTCAGTATGACATGGTGATCGATTGCGTCTTGTTAATGAAGTGAGGTTCTGGCAGATGAAGTTTTATTGTTTTATCTGGGTCTGGAATAAAGATGATTGTCTGACTTTTAATGTGGCAGGCAATGGATGGAGAGTCGCATGAGGTATTGTTAGCAAAAAAATGTGCCACTCGCCATTCATTTTCTGCCACTTCCCCTGTGTAGACCGCTGTCAAATAAGCAAAAAATGGGATGGAGGAATTGCAGGGATTTGGGGGGTGGGGGGACTAAACATCGATTTTAAGTTTTACAGATGGGATCAAGACCTCACATGTAGACAGGAGAAGTCAGCCTGAGCGGAGAGATATGACGTTAGCATTTAGCATTCTGCGATTATTGGTGGAGCTTTGTCTGTGTTTCTATGGAACACAATTGGCTCAATTTTCTCTCATTTATCACACCAAAACCTACATGGAAATCTGCACTGAAATTAATTGGTTTGAAAGCAGGCAACCCATTAATAGTAAGGATATATTTCACAAAGAAAACAAGACAAACACCCAGGAGTCCCCTGACCAGATTAATTATTTCTGAGAAAACACTTCCCCTTAATAGCAATGCCCATGTGTTTAATTCCTTTTCAGGGCGCTGCAACAGAGATTTTGTTTGATTGCATTACATTTTTTAAGGCTCTGGACAGTAATTTGGAAATAGATAAATCCTTTTGTCACTGTGATGGATACTACTCGGAGTGATAAAGGTAGGGCATTCCTCACCACCCATTATCCATCTTGGTTTATTTCTAGAGGAAAGGCTTTTTCACTCTGCCTAATGTTCTGTGACCAGAATCGCAAAGAAGTGTGGAGTTCTGGGTCACAATATAAAATCCATTTAGAAAGGGTCTTTGTCTAATTTTATACATTAGTCTGGTGAGCTCCAGGAGGCCACAAAGGCCAGTCTGATGCTCATCACCGGTATTGGGAACATTTAATGCCACATAAATGTGGTTTACATATGATTCAGTGTTTAATAATAGTGAAAAGTAAACGAAGCCATTTCTATCTAAATTTTCACAAAAGTTAGCAACAATTCCACTGAACATGCTCTGAATAATTTGTGTCCTTCAGCCCAGGATGACTTCTTTTTGTTTTAGTTTGCTAATTTATATTTGCCAAGACAAACATGGTTAACATTGGTAAGCAATAAGGGTACATTTAGAGCAGATGTGGGAGTTTTGCCATCTCATTGGATGCTCGGCAGAAGTATCCCAAGATTGCAATTGGACATTGCATAGTGACATCATCTTCGGGAGGCGGTTCCACTGACTTTTAGAGTTCCATTTATCTCTCTTGACATTTGATCCATACAGATAAATCACCTTAAAAGCTTATGTTCCCTTTCCCACTAGTTCCTCTTGTTGCTTCAAGCTATTTAAAGTATGTCTGATCAGAGGGGAAAAAATGAAAGAAGAGAAACTTTTCCAAAGTGAACTGTAGGATTTCCTGTTCCATTAAAAAAAAAAAGTTAATCAGTTTCACATATAACTCAACAGTGGTCAGCTGATTAAAAAATTACATTTTTTTTTACTACTACAAAGTGCTTTTGAAAGAAATGCAATGAAAGGGTCAATGAGCTTGCTTCCTTGTTTCTGTCAGCTTAAATACGCAAAGCTTTCACATGGTGTAGGTCTGTGCAATCATCTGTGCAGGTCAACTGCACTCCCCCATAAAACTGAAAAGGGCATAGAACGTATCCAGTTGAATGAGGTGGGGGAGCCAATTTGTTTAGGCATGTGAACAGATCTGTAAGCGAGTGGCCAGAATATTACATGAGCTTTCAGGACATCAAATTTCTAAGTTAATTTGATTCAATAAAAAACGACAGCAGCACTTCGTAACAGACCAAGGTTTATGGTAACAACGATGTATATGAATAATAATAAGAGCCAGAAGACAACAGAGCAGAGAGAACAAAACTCCATGATCTGAAAGGAGAATGATGTTTGGGGTCCCAAGGTGAAATGGCTGCCCAATGCCTCCTGGGCACGGCGACCAAACAAATGTAGTATGTGTTTCTGTCACACCATCTGTGGGTCATGCTTCCTTGACCCGAAGGTCAGATTTCTTCAGTGATCTACACACCAGTCTCCATCCTCAGCTGGCCAGTAGCTCAAGTCTGTGTTTCAGTACAGATGCTGATACACAAACACAGTGTCAAGCAAAAAAAAAAAAACAACAGCATGTATGGTAGCGCCAGCAGGCTTATTTACGATATGCCAAGCTAAAGAAATAAGTCTTCAGCCTGGATTTAAATACTGAGACCGAAGGGGACATCTCTCACATATACTGGCAGACTGTTCCATAGGCTGAGAGCCCTATAGCTGAATGCTCTACCACCAACAGTCTATTTATTTATGTGAGGAATTGCAAGTCTGTGCATTTTGTGATCTGTATATGTTTCTATGCTGAGACAGGCACGTCCTGGTCAAGAACTTAAAAGGAGAATTAAACACAATATCTATATCGAATACTGCACCATGGTTACGTGACTGATTCAGTGAGACTGAATTTCATGCCCTCAAAGTTTAGCGCATCAGAAATATTGTTATCACCTAGTGATAGTGTGATCTAAAAAAAATTTCTTTGGGGGGGGGGGGGGGGGGTCAAAAAAGGTTAAACCAGGCCCCGCCAGCCTGCATTTTCTTTCTTATTGGAGGGGGGAAGAGGGGCGG
>JAODKE010000044.1:5029939-5047935 GCA_026779605.1 Mormyrus hasselquistii
GGGTCTGCCAGGGTGGGAGATGGAGAGTGAAAAATCTATTAAAATCGGGGTGGGTGGTGGTGGTGTAATTTAAAGCAAACCTTGCAGAAATAACAGAGATCAATCAGCACAGTGGCCACGTTAGCGACAACACCTTGGAGTATGAGCTCACTTTTCTCTGTCATCAGAGCGGTTTCGGGCCAATAAAAGGGCCTATTTCTGATTCCTGGGCAGAATTAGCCCAGGCAGTCCTGCTAAAGGGTTCTATAATTTAGTATAATTTGTCTGGGTGTTAATCATTTCTCTACGTAAATTGCCGCTTTCCAGAAACAGGGTATCTTAACTCAGTTTGCGTTGCCTAACGCTGTATTAATTTCATGCTCTTTAAATCTTCGCAGGCTTTTAACAAAGATTAAAATGGTATAAACTTCACTTGTCTCAAGGGCAAGGCCGTGCACCCTTCTTGAAGTGTTCACGCCGGTTGGAAGTCCAGTCGAGCGCGGCAGAAATGCGGCGGCGACGCACCTTGACGAACGTGACTTGCGGATGCTCCTTGGCCAGCTCCTCCATCACGCCGTTCATCTGGTCGCACTGTGGGGCCCATGGCGCGCAGAAGTGGACCACAGAGAGCGAGCTGGAGCAGGGTGAAGAGGTCAGCGTTACCTCTCAGAAAGTAAGAGAGGCCTAGCTGGTGACTCAAAGTGCGCAGAAAGGAATGGCTCAAAAAGCAGGATATCAGGCCCTGCCGTCTTGCCTCCAGTAGCCAAGCCTTTTATGGAAAGGTAAATCCGTCTGAACGCCTGGATGCTTTTCTGGATGGAACTCAGGTTAATTACCTGGTGCAAGGTCACTAAGCGGGATCCCTGCTGGGGCTCTGCAACCTGCAAGTTACGGCAAGGACTACAGCCGCTGAACTGGCTCACATCTCTGCACAAATGGTACCAAACCTGGACACCAAACTCATGGAGACACGGGAGAACCGTTTACCCAGTAAAAACACTGCACCTCATTTTCAACAAAACCATGCACTCAGCAGACCAGCAATAATGCGAGACAGCATCGGCGATTCAAAAGGAACATTAGAGCTAATAAACCAGGTATATTAAGTGTTCGTAATATTTTAAGTTAGACAGAGAGACTTCCCTCAGAAAAACAAGCCAGCGATTGCACTACTGTATAAGAAAGGAAGCTGTGACTGTCTCAATCAAAAAAAAAAAATCCAACTTTAATCCATTTATGTAGCAACCCTTTCACTGCACCCTATGCTAAGGTAAAAAGATTTTTGGCCTAACATATAAGACACAGTGTGACGAACTCACAATGAGGCAGACCCAGAAAGATGTCAGCACCACAAACTAAACACACGTCGATGGAGTCCAAGAATATCAGCCAATGCATCTTTGCTTTGATGTTGACCCTTAAAAACCATGTACAGTAAAGTGGTTAATGAACACAAAGTGCATTTTTAATGTACGACATTAACAAGTAGCAAGTTCTCAGACGTTTTTCTAAATAATTCACACCTGCCACTCACACGAGGCATGTGAACAAAACGTGTAACTACTGTTCCTAACTATTGAACTACTACTGCTGAATAATGCAACTGTCTGACCTCCGCCTTTGAGCACAAAGAAAGCCAATGCATGAGGACAGTGGATGTATGATGTGAAAATATAGGTAAAAGGGAGGGACAAGCAGCAAATTGACTGCTACATTGGTCAGCAAATAATACAACATAATAAAAGATTAACTAGATATAAAAAATAATACAAAAAAAAAATCCACAACACATTGAAGTTGTCATTAAAGTTAAGCCTTGCCATTTTTGACCACTGGAATATGTGTCAAAGTACTGGCTATGGAAAATCCTCCGACAGAGTTAAAAATACACTTATTACAAAAACAAAAAAAATTATAATAAGCAATATCACGTGCTTTACAGTACTTCGGTAAATATGGACCATTTACTTAGAATATCATGCTCTATATGTTCAGGCTGAAAAGTACTGCACCATAAGATAAATTTCCACCTTGAAAATTGACTAATAACGGCCGTTTTCTTCCATTTATGTTTTAAAGCCACCAGTCAATTAAAGGAAATCTGACTTGATTAATAGATTGATCGATTCGCGATGGCAAATTAATATCAAGCATACGAATGTATTTAACAGAATGCGTCTGGAGGTGACCAGGTCCCTAAATGGAGTGGGGGCTAGGCAGAAAATCCATTACAAGTCGCTCCTTGAATGACTGTCACGTACAGTCCTTGTCACCGGAAAAAGGCAGGTGAGTCGTGAGTCGCTGGCCGGCCTACAGCACAGCTTAAGAATGCAGAATAGCAAACGACAGGAATTTCCTTAAGTTATATTACTTTAGCTATTCAGGAGTACTGAGAGATTTAACAGAAACTAAGGATATGTATTGAGAGATTTTATGAATAAGATAAAGGAAAACACCCATTCTACAGACTATCATACACCAAATCGTATGTGGCCCATGAATATCGGGAAAAAATAAAACTTTAAAATGCAGCCAACGATCACGTGAGTTAATCAGTCATCACCTGAAAAACAACACATTTTGAGACCTTATTCAGGCAAATTTACACGAAAGCACACAAATACGCTCGTTAGCCCTCAAGGAGCAACTTGAGGGCTAAAACCTTTGTCATACACTTACAACGTTCAAAAGTACCCTGACAAACGGTCGTTTCCAATAGATTAATTTAGAAACTCTTCCCCGGTGATGTTACTAGAGCGAAAATACCTGCTAGCTCTGTTTAAAAGGTCCTCAAATTCCTGCCGAGACGAAGCTTCTACAAAATTCGCCATGCTTCCAGGCACAAATAATGGATTACCGAGCGTTTGCGTCGGCCTGCGCAGAAAGAACTAGGCATTACTATCTGCACTAAAACGAGACCCAGTAAATGCAATGAACCCGAATCAGTTTGATCGGTGAATCTAATATTACTAAACAGGAACGTTAAACAAGATAATTAATCCTAAATTAGTCAAGGAATGAATTTACGTGCTGTTCAGAATTCTCTAAATATAAACGTTAAGTGATTGATGTGTATATATACAGATGGATAATATATGTTTGTTTTGTTTTATTATTTGAATAATTGTCAATTCACGCATATGCTTTTCTAATAAACGTAGTACAAATGCTGCTAATAAATGTGGAATGCATGTAAGTAATAACGATCTTCTTATGATAGGGGTAATTTTCTCCAAATGACTTTGTACACAGCTTTCTCCAGAAGTGAGTACTAAAAGAGAGTCGAACGATTAGACCTCACAAACATGGCTGACTCTGACGTACGGGTAGCGGGCTGTTCATCACACGATTCCATTGGCTATTTCGTTTTCGCAACGCGCTCCATCAAAAACGTGTTTTGCACATCTAGTGAACGAGGAAGGAGTAATTTTTTATCCGATGAAGAGATCCTAAAACTGTGTTGATCTTTCGCTTTTCGTCGTAAGCAGCTTTAACCGCCAGCCCTTCATAAATGGAATAAAAGCTACATAATATACATTAGCTACGATATATGATAGGTTGCCAATTCCTTATTGTTATTTTGAAAGATAAGAAGAAGCATCAAATGTATTTACTTGAATTGGCTGTATAGTTACTAAATAAGGTAAGATTTGTTGTGTACCAGGTTCCTGTCGTCGCTCCAATGGACTGTATGCTTGCTTCGCAAAACAAAAGACCCCTCGAAGGAGGAGATCTGGAGGGCTGGAATCACTGCGGTCCATCTGTAAGTGAAGATATTTACTGCCTGGCAATGTACAGCTTACATTATCATTTGTAATTATGTGAGAAAGTATTTTTAGTGTCCCTCCTGTTTATGTTGTAGGTGCGACCTTTCCTTAGTTCGTCTTGCTGATCTTGTTCTCACTTTTGCCAGCTATGTTCTATTTTAAGTTTTGACATTAATGGTACCAGAATAGATCCAATATGTAACGTATCCTTACTTTAACTGGCAAAATAGCTGATGATCCTCTGTATAAGGAAGTTATTTTTTAAATTTAATAACGAATTTCTAATTTTATGGTAGGTGGGGCCGGGGAGGGAATCTGGAAGATAACTGTTCAACTGGTTAGGCTGATCACAGTGGTTCATGCAAATTGTTTAATCACCTCTACAAATCTGACCTTCATTTCTCTGCTTTAGAAAAAGTTTTGCAGTGGCTTGGGAGCTGGCGACAAGGCTGGGTGTGCAGGGATGGTGGAATGCTCCATGACAACCATGGAGAGGCAGGGAGTCCACGGTGGGGCGGCGATGCGGTTTGACAGCAGCCCAAACGCGGTATGCGGCTATACGGCCCGTGCTCCCGAGCAAGATTATGGCGCGTTAATAAAATCGCCGTTTGAGAAACACGTTTGAAGTTCAAGGTTCAAGTCTTACAAAACAAAACACTTAGCTTTCACTTCCGTGAGTGGTGACTTTCATTCAAAGTCAATAATTTTATGCCAAGTGAACTATATTTTTACTGCCGCAATTCAGTTTAAGTACTTTGTTCAAGGCTGGAATAACAGGCTTGTTGTACAACTGGAAAAAGCAACGTTGGTTACAGAGTAACTTTCTTAACCACTGCGCCATCTTCTGGTCTTTTAAAGAAAGACATGTATCCCTAGTTTCTTAATACATTGATGTAAGAAATCTGCTGTCAAGAAAACAATGAATGAAATCTGAACATGATTGGGGGCTACGTGGGGGTTTCTTGGGAAGGCTTTTAAAGAAAGGTTGTTTAATTCAAGCCGAAAGTGTGTGTTATATGTCCTCTCTCTGGTCAAAAGTCAAAGTTGCCTTCTGATAAGTCAATAATTGATAACTGATAAGTTAATGTAGACTTGGACGCAGGAATGTCATAAAATACTACATGTTATCTGTATTCCACTATTAAATACTGGTAGGAGTTCTGGCCTTTAGTGGTTTTGACATTTTGTTGTGTGTGTGACTTTGAACAGGTGTACACCCTTCAGGCTGGCAGCTCTGGACAGTGCCTTCGGTGCATGGCAGGAGAGTCGGTGGGTCATCTTTTCATAGCCACACTGTTCTGGTCCTAATTAGGACCTGGACATGTTTTTGTGTACCAGCCAATCAGCAGCTCCGGTTCTCTGCACTCATACTTTTTTCTTGTAACATCTTCTCTAATTGGGTATTGTCTTTTAAATATGTTTGAACTGAAATGCTTTTCTTACCAAAGTAATCAAACTGCTTAGCTAGTTTCTCTCCAGATATAACAAGCTTGAGTCTAATTCGGCTCAGCATTTGGAACTTCAGTTAACATTTTAATTCTTCTTTTTTCCCAGGGTCACATTAACCACATCTTGGGATACTGATCACTTCACTTTGGGAGTTTAGTTTCTTTCAAGAACTAAACATTGAGGAAGGTAGAGGATCTACAGGAGATTTTTTTGTTATTATTGCGAGGATGTTAAAAGTCTGCCGCAGCACTCCACCCTTCGTGCCTTGTGTAGCTTTTAGCCGAAAAACTGTGTCACTCTGAAATCTACACTGTGTTTTACAATAGAATATGCCACCTTTAAACTAAGGGCTACTTAGGAATGACAATTACACAGAGGGTTAGGTCCTATAAGAGGAGTCTGGATTTGTGGTAATTGATTTAGCTAGATGATAAAATATAAGCGTACTGGAGAATGGCGATTTTAAATGTCTCCGTTTTTGGAGGCAGACTTAAAATTTAGTCTTTTAAAAATTGTCGGTTTAGGTTTAGAGACTTTTTTTTTTCTCTAAAAATCACCATAATATGTACATACAAGGTATTTAAAGTAATAACTGGACTGTTTCATATGAATAACTGATAAATGTCAAAATATCAGAATATTGAATAATATGGAATTCATATATGGTCATTCAAATAAAGGTAAGGTGAATTGTTAGAATATGTAATGCTTCATTCCAGCTCCCGTTTCTTATGTGTTAACAGTATGTATTTACCCTTTCCAGTCTAAATGAAAGTGTTGAAATGGTGGCTGATTCTTCATATTTGCCATTATTTGGAAATCAGATCAAACACTATTGGGAATGTTAATCAAATGGAAACTCAGAAATATCATTTTTGGATCAGAACTGATGAAGTATGTGGCCAATGTACAGGTTTATAAGTTGAATTTTATAATTTTTTTTTTTTTAATTGAAGCCAGTATCTTCAATCTTCTGCCACTTCCAAGTGAAGCTTTTAATTTGTCAGATTTGTAAACTTTTTTTTTTTTGTTTTTATGTCACTGATGGAGAAAATAAAATAACATACACGAGTCAGTTTTGCTTCAGTTGTGATATGATTTAATAAATGTGGTATAATGTGATGTTTTACAGCGGCGCGTGCCCACTTGCAACCGTGGACACAAGGTGGCGCTGTGTCATTTATAATGAATTTGGAAATACTATGGAGTTTTTTTTTTTCCCTCTTCAACACTCAGGTAGCGCCTATAGTTTCTGTCTTCTTGTGGATGTGGTATTCCAAAACAACGTATATCAAAGTCAGTTAATTTGCATTTTTTTCAACGTACGTTAAACCGTTGACTGTCATTGGTCGTGATAGAGCGCTGCCTTTCGTGATTTAAGGAGATATTAAATGTGGTTTATTGGATCCCTGTCACGATGCTCCCAGCCCTATAAGCAGTTATAGAACAAGGATAGATGGATTGCCACAATGTTTGGCTTAGGCCAAAATTTTAAGGGCTGCGTTGCTGTTTCTCAATATTTAATATGTCCGACTCTGGGTTTGCAGAATTGCATTTCCTGTAGGTATAATCCTGTTGATCTCACATCACATGTATTTTTATGTATTAATTTTCATGCATTTGGTTTCAGGCGTCCATTATTGTGCATTGAAATTTCACATAATCCCCAGAACTCATTTCCTTCAGACTCGTCCATAAATTGGGCATCTCCCTCGAAATTTTGGATGGCGATGGTGGCTTTTGTTTAAAGGAAGGGCCTCTGTTTTAATGCCACCGCAGTCGGCCCACCTCATAAAATGGCAGTCCGTCATGGCGGCTTTGCAATACCTCTGGTATTGCTTTTAATCATAGATCTCATAGCTTCTGCTTCCTCCCCCCCCCTCCCGTTCCAGAGGAATTACTTTAGCACAAAAGAAGCAATTGGGAAAGGCTAAAGTTTGTAGTAAGTCAACCAAGATGGATTTATGTGTATTACTGGCAAGTCTGTGCTGTGCTTCCCGAATACAGCGCGGAACACATGGAGAAATGAGAGAGCATTCTGGGACAAAGCCTGACCTTGGGGAAAGGCTGACAGAGTCTAGATATTCAATAATGGAAGACAATAAAGGGCCGTTCCCCTAACCTGCTGCAATATGCTACATGTATAAGAAGCTTAACAACTAATAAAAGGGAAAAGTCTTCACACTCATATTTGAAGATTACCACACACCCTTCTGGGGCCAATATATATAAAAAAGGGCCTTAATGAGCTGGTCAAAGACTGAGACCCGGAGACTGTTTCCTAATGGATACTCCTGTACAGCCCTGTTAATGTCGTCTGGCTGCGATGGTGAAGACTCAAATAGAATGGTAGCTTTCATTAGGAGGCGCGAGTGTCGAGAAATATAAAAAGTTCATTTTTTTCTAATTTAACATTTTATAAAGCCTTTTTTTTCGCTCTTTAACAAAATGGATTTTATTTTAAGGAATTACACTGATGATGGAGGTTCTGGCTGTAGCGCAAGGGACTGTTAAGGCATTTACCTTCAGTCTCAGAATTGTATCTTTTCCATATTCCGAGTCCCTCACAATGTGAAGGTAAGAATAGCACCAACTACAGTAACTATGATTGTTGTCTCTGCTGCTTTCTAAACTCTGGCCCTTCTGTTTTTTTATGAATGTGTCCTTAACAGGGTCCCATATACTCTTTCAGCATTTCCCGCGACTTTGTTTATCTCTCTTTGATCCGCAGTATTTCAGTTAAAGTTACACCCATGTACTGCAAGGTGAAACTGTCATCATTGTTTCTTATGGGAACTTTATACCCGTGGAGTCTCCCCCCCCCCCTCCAAAAAAAAAAGTAGCCCCCCTTAGTAACAGAATTCTCCAAAGATGCAGAACAAAAGATTGCACACAAAGACACAATTTCATGTTCTCCTCAGCGTTACTGCAATGCGTTGTTCCCCTTCGAGTTTGTCACCAGCTCCTGTTTTTTCCGAGAGCCAAACACGAATTGGACACGACGGTTTTAGGAATTCAGTCGCGAACAACACTGAAATCCATCAAAGACAAATACCCTGCCCAATGAGGGGAATATATGCAGGAGTTTGCCTTCCTTTCTTGTATTCTGAAATGCATATTGCATTTATAATGCTAAAATTTATTCATATACTTAAAAAAAATATATCTGTCCCCGAAAGGATGAAAAGCACACGGTGTATTAATGTTCTCGACGTCCTTGGAGTCCCGAGATCTACCTGTTCCACACTTTTTCATGTCCTCGCTTCCGGAGCCTTTACCAGCAGCTGTGCGTAATTTTTTAAGAGGGTGTCTGACCTTGAAGTAACAGTGCTTTTGACCTTACTGGAGCTGCAGCTGGTGAACGACAGATATGAATAGCAGACGCTAAAACAATCGCCCGGGTAACATTCTCGATAGCTGCGAGGTCAGTGTCGTGTCCACACGTGGAGTCACATGTAAAGGGAACTATTCCCCGTGCGAGTCAGTTCTCTCACCTGTAAATCTGGTCCTTCTTCATGGGGCCAGGCTAGGTCAGCTGGTTACTTTGGAACCGGCCCGCAGACCTATGTCTAGACAATATGCGTTTGTGTTTTTTTCCAGCCACATATCAAACACACCTTGTTGATATCAATGGTCAGAGATCAATAAAAGTTCTCTGTGTAAACATTGTATCTTGTAGTCACGGGAGGATTTTCATTAATGTTATATTATAAGGCAGTTTCTGGGCAGCCAGGAAGCAGCGTGTAAAATGTGTACAGAGGAAAGATTAGAGGGACAGGAAAGAGTAGCAAATGAGTAACTGCCCTGATATAATAAGTAGACTACAAAGAAGGACACTGACACTGTGTGTGTGATTCGGGAGTTCCTTTATTCACTGAAAATGTTCAGTAAAATAATCCCATTATGCTTGCCACCATCTAATTCAGCGGAAACACTCAGGGTGTAACTTATCTTCTAATGCAATTCATATACAAAGCAGGCTGCAGTTTGATGAAGTATAATTTACACAGAGGCGTAATCATTTTAGTATATCTCTCCAGAAACTAACTGCAGGAACTTTGCCACCCGTGTTGGATAGACAGCAAACACTCTGAAAACTGGAAACTGCAATCTTGCAGATGCACATTCTTTTTAATGTTTATATACACTCAGAAAAAAGGGTACCAATTTGTAGCTTTGCTTGTCACTGGGTCTGTACCTTCAAGGGTTTGCCAATTGTACCCTTAGCTGTAGGTAATTGTACTTTTTAAGGTATAGAAATGGACTCTGAGGAACATGTTTGTATCATTGGGGTACATTAGTATTTGTACCTTGGGGAGTCTTGTTCTGTACCTTAAAATGTACAGAATTGTGAGGTACTGCTCCAGTGACCAGTGACAAGCAATGGTACAAACTGGTGCCCTATTTTCTGAGATTGTATAATCAATGTGCTTTGTTGGTCTTATTCTATGATGCATGAGACAACCACGTAGAATGAAGAGCTGACATTTTGTCAGTGTAACACTGGGTCTGCTGTTAGTTGAATCAGTTGTCGTATCACCAGCCTCCTGGATGAGTATCAAGCAGACGGACAAAGAGCTGAATTTAGTCGAATACAAGGTGAGATAAAAAGGCACAGGGAGGAAATGCACAGGAGACAATGGTAAAATGCAATGCCGATGTCCCCCCCTGACCCCAGTAAAGAATAACGTCCCAATTACTAGTGAATAGGGCCTGCTGTGTTACCTTAGCATGCTTGCTGCATCTGAACCTGCATTTTTTTCCATCTCTTCGGATCGTTCTTGCTGGAGACTCTTGCTGGGGAGTCGTCTGGCTTTCTTAAAGGTTAAATCAAGTCTGTGTCAAAGACAGAGAGGCACCTTAGTGTCCCAGGGGGGTTAAAGGTGAGAGGAGCTGCGATTAACCTTGCTTAACTGTTAAGGATCATTTTATCCCTCGTAATATTACAGATGTCTTTGTTTTGAAAGATGGCATTAATTACGTAAACCTTACATTGTTATGACAATCAGTCACGCTAATTCTTCATGCAATTAAATTATTGCTTTTTTTCCACCTCCAGCAAAAACTTTTCAACGCTGAGATGTCCCTTTGATAATTACTAAAAATTAAATAGAGATTTTATAAACATAATTAAGAAGAGCGAAAACTGTCAGACTCTGGTAGTGCCGGTAACTCAGATTAACTTTTTGATTTCCCAGAAATACAATTACCGCCACATCACCGTGTATATCAACAACAACAAAAAAAAAATACTGCGAATGTTGTAGCCCGGAGGAATACAATTCAACACAACACAAAAACAGAATATGACCAGGCTGTCAGTAGCTGAACACTGCAGTCTCATTTATTTTTATGCACTTACTGCCTATAAATCAACAATACCTACTAATATATGAACAGATCCTGGCATTGTGCAGTTTTATATAATGTTGATTTCTTTTTTTGTCTAAAGACATATTTCCAAATTTCGGAAACCCTGCACCTAAATGTGTATTGTTCTCATTTCAGAGCAGCTCATCCTTGTTTATGGGAAGATAATTCACAGTGAGGGGAACTCACTGTCTCCAGTTTCTAGCATGCCATCGCAAGGGGGGTGTTTTGTGCTGTAAGACATTACTAGTTCCCACTCTAAGAGGCTGAGTTCCTGTACAGCCATGCGGCGTGGTGCCCCTGGACCATGACCAAACAAATTACAGCTGAAATGGGGAACAGCTCTCCTTCGACTTGACACCCGGTGCCCGTGCTAGCGATCGAGCTAAGTGTTTGTCCTGTAATGGTCTGCTGATTTCTCTGCTGGATGAGCTTCCTGCCCTTGCTCCATCCCAGAACGCGGTTTCCCTTTCTTGCAGATTAACTATTAGTTCTGTAACCAGTTTTCCAAAATGATCATACAGTCTGTGACCACATTGTTACAAACCCATTAATGCAAACATACTGATCCTGCAAACAGGATATTTATGTGACTGAATGCATACAACACGCAGATCAGGTGCTGAGGCTCCGCTGCTTTGTGGCTGAACATCAGAATGGCCGAGACACATGTTCTGGGCGATTTTTACACGTGATACGATTGTAGGTGCCATACCTGCCGGTTTCGGCAGCTCGGAAACAGTCGCCCTCCTGGGATTCTCACACGCTGCGGTGTCTAAGGCTTACAGAGAATGGCGTCATGAACAAAACAAGTCCAGTCAATGGCGTTTCTGTGACTGAAGATGCCACATTAATGGGAGAGGTCAGTGGAGAAGGGGCAGGCTCCTTAAAACTAAGAGGATGGCCAGGAGTGGAAAATTATCAGCCCAGTACATGTATGTAGCATGTATCAATCGGGCATGAAGCAAAACCATTAAGTTTGAGTCTGGATTATGGGGCCTTGTGCCCCGGGGTGTTTCTCGGTCGTTGGTACCACCAGAACCTCCAAAAGAGGCACCCCTGGGGTCAGAGACAGATGGGGAAGGAGAAGAGAAGAGCAGCCGGTGAAATGAAGATGGAAAAGGGGCTGAGAGGCACCGTTGTTGCTGGAAAGCCTGCGGAAGAGTTGGAGCCAGCGGAGTGAAACAGGTTTGGCCTGAGACACGGCTGGAATGGAAGATGCATGGCCTGTTGTCACGGAGACTCATTGAAACTACACCTTTACCTTGGTGTGACTATCACCATCTGTAATGGCTCATCGCAATGCCGTGCATCTGCACATTTTCTTTTTGGTTTTTTGAGGCTATGTGACGAGACAATGGCAGCCCATTACCCCCTATTTCAGACGTTTGATGTGCGCTCTCCTCCGTTCTCGTGAATCCCCTCCGTCCCGAGTTCCCTGGCTCCTAATTGCTGCCATGAAGCTGGGACTGCAGCTGCAAAGTGGAATTCTCTGCCTGGGTGATTCTCTCCCATCTACGCTGCATTCGACCTCTTCGCCGGCCAATGACAATGCACTAATTTGGGCTCATTGCGTAACCGCTACTCCAGGAATATTTTACTAGGTTATTCCATAGCAGTCGTCACTGGAGCATCTGTTAGAGGTGCTGCCACTGTTCAATTGCTCACGGAGAAAGTGAAGTGAGCTAGGACACATGGCTGGACGCACCCCCCCCCCCCCCCCTCACTCATCAAGCAAGTTTGTGTGTTTGCTTGGCTGAAGACAGTGACCCAACATGCCATTGCAAGTTTTTTCCTGATATGTCGTGAGATTGACCTGAAATGCTCATCTCCATCAGAGTGGACAGCCTTGTCTAGCACATGCATATTTTAACGTCGGTGCCCTCCATAGGCTAATTTGTTGCTATTTCAACATCATCACCTCCATCATCATCATTTCACCACCGGTTTCCTTAGTGAGAGTCGCAGCAGTATAGAAATAGCTCACATGCACACATTACAGAACAAGTTATCAGTCAGATATAAAACCATTCTAGCTAGCTGATTACGACAGAAAATATATGTATCAATGTTGCATGTCTGCTTCTCCTGGGCACTGTATGAGAACTTGTATTTTGTAATCGACCTAGAATGAATGAAACAGCCGTCAGATCCATGACACAGATGAGTTAAAAGCAGGCGCACGGTCGACGTCAGCTGATCAGAAAACAGGCCCAGCGTCTCTCCCGTCTCCGTGTGTTAGTGGCGAAAGTAGGACAAGTCACCGCTGGGGTGTTTCCTGTATGATAATTACATTCTTACTGGGTTTTTTGTGTGCTTGGAAAGACTATTCAGACACTATCACACTAATCAACAACGTCCAGCGTTACACAATGCGTACGCGCACACACACACACCAACGGCAATGCCACGGAAAAGGTTGCAAGCAAAAGAGATGCATCTCAACTGGCATGCGGAGTTTCTGCTTGCTGTGTAATTTAACGCGACCCCCCCCCCCCCCTTTTGCCCCCTGCGCTCCCACCAAGGGTCCCCAGCCACTCCCCATTATACAGATGATGAATAGCTATGATTATTTTGCCTTTACCTTTATTATTTTCACAGCAATGTTTTTTCTCCATTCTCCCCGATAATAAAAGGGACTTCGCACATTTGAATTGCTTTCCACAGATGATGCACCATGCTCTATGGGATCTTACCACCCTACTGCAATTTAAATGGGAGAGAGGGCATTAACAAATGTGCGTGCACTCGTTCTCCCCCTTTTCTCTCTCTAGCCCCATGTGTGGGGGCCAAACGCATATTTAAACGGTCTCAAGGTGCACACGTACGGGGGAGGGGGGTGAAGTTCTTGGTTACACCAAGTAATTAGATGTTACAGCCCTGTGGTTTGTCCTTAACTTTGAATAATAAATATACACAGGAGCTCTTTTTGTTTTGTTTTTTTTTTTTTTTTTTGCTACCTAGTGCTCTACATTTACAGATATGAAATGGCAAACGAAAGGCATGGGGCGGCAAATGAAAGGACGAGGCATTGGGCAAGACCCTGCGCCCGCATGGGCTTTAAGAAGACGACCGTTCGACTGGGTAACCTGATGCATCGATAAAGTCTTAATTCGATCTGCCGCCAAAACACCCTGTCGATTTAATGTCCTGTAGAACATACACTTGTATTTCTGTACCATTACGGTTGTAAATATTTGCTGGGCGATTTTGAATGTATAATAATGCTCTTGCTTCTGATAATGGACAGCGATTCAGTTCGGCCCAAATCCTTGATCCGTGACTCATTATCTCTTATTGTTTTCTAGTTAAATGGCTTTAACAATGGTGTGATTCTACCTTTATTTTTCTCCTGTCTGCCAAACGCGACAGCACTTCTGCACCCAGAGCACCTATCCGCCAGGCAGCCTGGCAGATCCAACCCCCCTCCCCTACCCCCACCCCACCGCTTCTGCGGTGATGGTGCAATGATCTGCCGGTTAGTGGCGTATTGACAGATGCTGGGATAGCTTTGCGCGGCCTCTCCTTCCAGAGCCTAACAAACATCTTCGGCTCCAGCCCAGTGCTACCCCACATGCTAGTCGACGCTCCAGCCACAGGGGCAGCTGGCAGCTGCCAGCGGAGAACATGGTTGCGGGACAAAGCAAAACAACAGGTTCTTACACAATTTAACAGAATGGTTTCCTGTACCCGGCTCCAAATCCAGGTTCACCATCAATACATATATAATACAAGAAAACAATTTTATCTATTTTACATTTTAGTTAACAGATTTTAGATGGTTTAAGATTAACATCAATAGCATGCCCGTCCATCCATCCATCCATCTTCTACTCGCGTATCAAGGTCAGGGTCGCTGGTGTAAATAGTACGATTAGTAATTATTATAAGAATAGAAATAAAATCTATTCCAATTGAGTGGAAGGGTACTGTTTTAAACACAGGTTATAATTATGTTATGGGATTAACAGATGACCCTAAGTTATCACAGTGGCCTGGTATTCAGCTCTGGGTGCAGCACAGATAAAACACATAATCCTGCACTTTTGGTCAGGTGACGTCTCATAACGATTTCAAAAGGATTGAACGAGTGAAAAGGCCACAGTTTCGCACTAGTTAGGGCATATATAGATATATAGATATAATGACATACAATAATAAGTGCTGAAGTGTCAGAACTTTAGAAGTGAACAGGACACGCCTTAAAGGATGTGGTTCTTCCTGTTCATGTTGGCTTATTCTATTTTAGAAGCGGAGGTGGTAACTAATATGTATTACATGGGAATGCACTAGGTACGTGACTGCGCGCCGCTGGCAAATACAATTAAACCCATATACCTGTCAGTAAAGTAAGAAATTTTGAAACAATGGGCATATTTCTAATCAAAGCGGTTTTCCAATTGATGGTGTGCCAAGGGTGTGTTCCAGCGGGATATTTGTCATCTTTTCCTTTTCTTCCCGTGACTAACATAACAGAAATCCTAAATAAATCTCCTGAAGCAAGTCGCTGTGTGTGTTTTAAAAGAAATACGGTTACACTCACCTAGTGCCCTGAAGAATTAGTGCGCGAGTTTTAGTAAAACAAAAAGTAGCGTCATATTGTGAATCAATTTGAAAGTTATAAGTATCGCCACGCGTGTCCTAAAATAACCAAATGCACTTGGAAAAATAAAATTGTCCATTTTATTATAGTGGATAAATTTTGGGGATAATCTGTAGCAGAACGTACTATTTCTGAAACACATAATTTGCACCAATAAATGTATAAATGTTCTTACATGTTGAATATATTTTTAACCTGTGGATAAACTTCTGAGATAAAACATGTTAGCCAAAATACCGTTTTATTTTACTTTTCTATTTAGTCAAGACTTTAGCTAAACGCGCCTGCGCGAAGAAGATGTTAATTTGCTTCATTAATTGTTCTTAATCTGCGATAAATTAACCGCCAGATAATCTTAGGCGTTGCTTTCTTTGCACATGTATGTGATGGATATGTGGTTATACTTTAATTCACAAAAATCTGTGTCTTTGTTGTAGCCCATACTGTACAGGTATCCATAGGCTATAATTACGAAAGTGGCGGCTGCAGACGGATTCATAAATTAACGCGTTTCAAAACAATAGCTTTATTTCAAATAGACGTTTTATGAAGACGGCCAGCATTCCCATCTTCATTATTAAATGTTAAAATGGTTTGAAAGTAGATGATAAATTATCATTCTTTTAAAGAAGAAGAGAACAAATGGCGGCCGAACGTTTAACTACCAGAATTTACGTAAATAAATAGCTAATTATTTTTGAATATCAATCATCGTAAGAGTTTTTCGAGCTAATATTAAATCAGTTTCATCGGTTATCTAACTTTATTAAATAATTCATCATGGACTTTCTAACAGTGAAAAATTAATGTCAAAAATATGCATTTGACATTCTCTTAAATAATGAAGGTGTTCGTTTAAAGAGCAACTTTTGTACACTTGTGAATTTGTAACAAATAGCTAATACTTTATAATTACGTCTTTTGCTGCCGATATAAAATATATTTTCAGCTAACAAAAACGGCAACGACTATTCCAATAATAATAATAATAATAATACAGATGGGTTTGATAGCTCGTGTGGTATTTAAAGGCTGGATCTGGCTGCCCGCCTGACGGATATCTTGCTATTTCCTGCAGGTGGGGCACTGTGACCACGTAATGGCCTTTTTCATGGGAGGATGTGCGCGTTGCGTTTGTTCCCCCCGCAGCCACTGGCGCTTCGCAGTTGCTGTGTACAATGGACGTTAAATGAAAATTAAATGTTTTAGTTTCGTGAAGTCGATCGTTTTCCAGAATTCTGCATGAGAAGAGCGCAACATTGAAACAGATCAGTTCACACCCAGTGTATTTTTTAACCCGACTGGCTGGCAGTTCGACATAAATATTGAATATCTTTAACGCTTTAAAAAAATGTTTCCGCAGGCTATGGAGGCGTTTACCATAATTATCTCACAAGCATAGTTAGCATAATGTGAATGGTACGGCTAACATATCTCCCTGAAACTTTACTTACTGGGGTGAACTTTTTAAACAATGAAACCAGTGTATTACTTATGTGACACGCAGCAATGAGGAGGAGTTGACCCAGTCATAGTCTATTCAGTCTCGATTTACACTGGAAATTTTACATCTTAATTGTCTAGAAGGGGTCTCGGTTTCTTTATTCATTTTTTTCTTGTTCTTTATATCGGTATCGCCCGGGGCGATGCCGTAGGCGCCCACACCGCCCTGCATCCCGCTCTCTCTCTCTTCATTTTAGTACCAGAATGAAAATGCAAATTACGCGGCGGCCGAAGCCCTTGGCATCGCTCACCTATTCACGTGTTCTGTACATTTCACATAAAATAATTGCAGAAATACGCGTAACGTTTTATTATCATTAACCTCAACGACAGGAAAAAGATATATAATAGGAAGAATAAAAGTGAAAACCGAGATAACGACAATGGCAAAATACATGTTTGCAAAATTACCGCAATCCCTTTTATTCTTTATTAATTCTTATTATTTTGAGCTGAAATGTATGGTGTTACGCAGCAGGGTTTAATTTTATTGGCTATTAAAATACGGTACTTTAAAACACTTCAAAATGTCCGAGCAATGTGTAAGACTTGCCGCTGTGTGTTGAATTTATATTTTAATAAAAGCGCCTGATAATTGTTTGGACATCGCAGGTTACAGCTGTCGCTAGCTGCGTTGAGTTATAAAAGCAGCAGTTGTAAAAAGTCTGGTATAACCTTGGGGTGCTGCGCTCCTTTATTTTAACTAACCGGCATGACACGTGCCATTTAGGCAATTTGCGCCGCGCGGAACTGGACGTACAAGCTTTGACGCTATATATATATATATATATATATATATATATATATATATATATATATATGGCCTATAGCTTATACCGGGATCTTTAGCATTCGCAATGTATTGCTCTGATAATAAATTTCAATTTGTTCCCAATGAATATTTAAACTTTTAATTGAGGATTGATTCTTATTAGGACATTTGGACTGACGGTATCAAAGCTGACACCATCGTCCCAGCGGCTGCAAAAAAATTCTGAGTTAATTATAACGATGCATGCTTAATTAAAGCCAATTTACAATAGCTCCAATTACTTGATCGATCCACGGTTCCACTTTAAAAAGTATCAGACGTTCGATTGTGCAGTCTTTACATTAAGAAAGGTATGTTTGGGAAAGAGAGACTGGAAATATTTGGTTATGCGCCTAATTAGACGTAAAATCCTAGCGTACAAGTCTGAACTTCTGATATTTGAAAAATTTTTGGTTTTCTTAATAATATCCATAAAATAAAAAAGGCGTTTTCATTTGCTTTATCGGACATCAGAATTGCGTATCCAATTTATAACCCGAATTAGGTCTATGTT
>JAODKE010000044.1:5107803-5123996 GCA_026779605.1 Mormyrus hasselquistii
GGTTCTAGTCCCATGCGGGGCCCCGCCCCCCCCGGGGGGGAACACGTCGCCCCCCTGCCGGGGGGTGGGAGGGTGGGGGGGGGCCCGCCCGCGGGGGGGGCGGGGGGGGGGGGGGGGGGGAGTCTCTGAAACTCTATCCCCCCCCTCAGACCCCCATTCTCAAAGGGGTGGGGGTGGAGTGGGTGCTTCTGCCACGTCCTGTTAATCTCTAGCCATTACAGGAGGTCATGTGACTACTTCCACAATCCACCCTGCTGTCCATAAAAATATCTTTATTCTTGTGTATGTGTGCACATTTGTGTGTTTTTGATGGACCCCGGGCTCCTCACTTAAGGACAAGAGGATATTAGCACTATCCAAGCACAGATGTATATGTTTATATGTGTGTGTGCATGTATGTGTGTTTGCATGTGATATTCACCAGCTGTACAGATGTAATCCACTCATGTGAACAGAGAGCGCGACAGAAGGATATGGAGCCTTATCTGTCGTCAGGAGACGTGGGGGGCTGGGGGGGTCACAGCCCGTCTGACCTGGAAGCTTCTGTCTGATCTGAAATTGAGTAGGACATTGAGATAATCATCAGGAATTACTTTCGCTCCTTGAAAACTGAACCCGTGGCCTGAACCTGGACTCTGGGCACAAAAACTTTGTGGGATTGAGAAAGAAGGACTGGTCTTCAGACCGACCCTGGCCAGCTGTTTCCTATCACACGGCCCCTCTGCCCCCCACCTCACTCCAAACAGCAAAAGGGCAAAAAGGCTGAAGGGTAACGAAAAAAGGGTTGAGAGCAACACGCGGAGTAGGAGCATTTAAGTGCAGGATACAGCAGCCCCTGCGCAGCCGTACTGCAAATAACAAGCATCTTGGTCACTTGCAGCGGGAATTCTCGCAGGGCTGTAACGCTCTGCCGTTTTTGTTGTTGTTGTACCTGTCCTGCCCTCTCCTTGCTCCCTCCAACCATCACAAAGATAATGTTCCCTGGGAGATTTTTGGGACTGCACACTTGATTAGCACGGTGAATTAAAAGAATGATTCACACACACACACGACACGTCCGGCGTCTCTCCTCTAGTGCTGCTTATTCCCAGAGCCATGCCCCCCCCCACTGTAAGGTCAAATTAGAGAAAGTGATCCATCCGCAAGCGGCTAACACTCGGGAGTAGAATTAAGAGCCGCTACGTGTAATTGGCGGCTAACAGTAAATTGTCTTATAGAGGGTATGACTCTGCGTGCAAAAGAGGCTGGACATTTGGAATTAAATTAACAGCTAATTTTGTTGTTTATATTTATGCGCGTCTAAATGATAAGTAGCAATATTAATTATGCCCTGGCTACAGTCGAAATTATTCTAATTACTCTGACCAATGCTCAGAGGTACGTATGTTTTTTCCTTATCCTTCATTTAAACCAGGTTTATTATTATTATTATTTTTTTTTTTAAAAAAAAAAGCTTTGAAATAACTCAATAATTCTAAGGAGCCGTAAAGATGAAATATTGTAATGAGCTCTAAACTCTTATAAGTTCCATTGATTGAAACAAATTGCACATTTTACAGTTGTAATTAGTTCATAAACAGCCTCTTTGAACTTGAAAAGTTTGAAAAAGGGTCTCTGTAGTTTTGTTTGCAGCGAGTAATTTGCACGCACTGAATGCATTCCAGCGACCGTCCGCTCCACAAAAGCAATTCTGGCAAGTTGCTGTGAGCACCGTGTGGAGGCTTGGTTTCCCAGCATGCAATCTCGCATAGCTCATTTAGAGCCGTTTGTGTCGACCCCTTGGTCACCCAATCGCTCCGTCACCCCGAGCCTGGTTTCAAAGCTCCTTTTTGGGGCATTTAACAAAATTTTCATGAATTATCGGGAGTCAGTAGCTGTGCGAGGATGTCCCTCTGACAATGATGGTGGCATCCTGGTATCTAGTAATTTCATTGGATGTGGACAGAAAATAACACCCACCCCCCCACCAGGGTACACATTCAGTGTGAGCGATCGTACAGAGCTGTTACTCATCTAGCACTGGTCCATGTTGAATTTGAAAAGGGCAATTGATTAAATACAAACACATTTTAAATACTAGGAACAAAACGGATTGGACCAGTCACTTTGGCACTGGCCCAGCTGTCTCCCAGGCTACGATATTGTCTGGCTTTCGCCGTTCACTTGCCCTTGCTTGGCAAGCTCCTACCTACTGGGGAAAAAAGGCAACACTTCTTTTCCCCTTTGAGCGAAGGTGTCATGGCGCTGAAGTGCTTTAAAAGTCTTTTGTGTTCATTCACTCGCGATTCCATCAATGGCGTCTCCGCGCAGTCCGGAGTCGATAGCTCTATTCTGTCATGGCCAACGCAAACCGGCTGTCTCGGAGGTCAGCTCTCTTTAAACAAATTAGCCGTGCTGCAGCGGAGGAGGCTTCCTAATTGGCGCTCGCGTATATTAACAGCCTGCAGTGTTTTTACTGGGTCAAGAGTTGCGTTTAGAAGTTCAGTCTTAAATTAGCGTACGTAACATAGAGAAAAACAAAAGCTCTGAGAGGGGGAACGCCACATTTGAGAGGGGTTATGCAAACAGAAAGCCACAGACGGGCACGTTTGGAGAACATTTAAGTAATGCTTCCCTCATATGATATAAACTGTAACATGTGCTGTCAGCCGGTCTGTGTCTTCATGGCAGTGCTGAATCACTCTGCCACTCTGCTCTACTTTTGTTCCATCACCCGTTGCTTCTCTTTTCTTGAAGCCCTGGGCATTCTCGTACTTATTTATTTTTAACTTTAACCTTGTTTGTTCCAGAACACCTTTTCTTGGGGTTTGTGTACCGTCTGATACCTGTATTGGTAACCCATTGATCAGACCCGCTTGTTGGGGGGGGGGGGGGGCCAAGCTGTCAGTGGCATTTGAAGAGAATCAAAGGCACGTCCCTCCTCCTGTCGATATGCCCCCCACCCAGCGGAGTCCTCTAAAACTGATCGAACCGGTTTATAGAGCTGAAACCCCCCTACTCACCCATTACTGCCTTGTTTCGGGATGTTAGCTGCCGTCTTCGGGAAGAGTTTTTGCAGTTCTTTGGTTGTACATTTTTGTAAGAGTCCTATTAACATATATAAATGTAAAACATACAAAGAAATCAGGTACATGTGAAGAGTGGAAGGTTCACATGAACATCCATCTATCCGTCCATCGATCCATAGCTGCTTATCCAGTTGAGGATCTGTAGTCTATCCGTACAAGCATAGGGCACAAGGCGGCGGACACCCCGAGAGGGATGTCATAACAGGGGGCTCAAAGCCCCAACCCTGGAGGAGTGCGGCCGCAACATGTCTCGCTAAGCCACCGCACGAATAACCGTTCGGTACGGCCGCCCGCCGCGTCTTTCCGGAGCGCCTTTCGAACAATGACAGGTTTCATAAATAAACCCCGGCGCTCAAATCTAATAGTATCAAAGCCATTGCCTTCTATTTAGGCACTGCCCCTGACAGACTAACCTTTTACGCCTCACTGGAGGCTAGAAGAAATAAGACACACCAGTGGCACTGTCTTTCCGCTAGGACTATTCGTCCTAATCAGTGACACCCATTTACCGGAATTGCTTAAAATGAACTATACTTCATACGGAGATTGTACACTCACCCGGCGCCATTCATCACGGGAAAACTGAGGCCCGGTAAACTTTTCGTTTCCTCCAGCGGGACCATGGACATGTATCAAAATGTTAAAAAATGATTGGTGAGGGGGAGCCCTCACACATCTATCAGGGAGGAGGTACATTATTTGCTAATTTCCCAACCTGTGCCATGACAGGGTGCTTCGTCTTCAGACCCTTGGTGACCGGCACTGGCCTCTCTGTTATTAGTACAAGTCGGGTGTTTTTTTTTTTTGGGCCTTCTCTAACAAGACCCATTTGTCTATCATTGCCCCGGCACCACCACCGATCCCTCCGAAGGACTCTGGCCAATGCTGGCTGGCTGCCCCCCTCACCACTCGGGCGTCGTTCGGCGGAGCCGGGGTGACTTGACGACTCGATAGATAAATCACAAAGTATCCACCCCCCCCCCCCCCTCGTCAAGGTGAAGGTATTGATGCCGTTGCGCCAAAACTGACGAAACGCAGAGCTGCAGAGGTGGCCCATTCGTCATCGGCCGAAGGACGAAGAGGTCATTCGGGCTTCACGTGATGAAGCCCCGAGTCACAAGTGTCAAATATCTGGGCACAGTAAAGTGTCACCGTGGGAAGCTAGCACATACATAACGGAAGGCTAGCACATTTTAGCAGACCAAGTGGTAGCTAAAAAGCTAATACATATCAGAATACAGCTAATGGAACGCTAACACTTAGCTAGCATCTTTAATCTTATTTCATATTAGTTACTTCTGATTAACACTGGACATAAACTCCTTCCATACCCAAAATTAGTTCTCATGGACTTCACCTTTCCAAGCTCTTTGATTTAGTTTACTTTTGTGTTTTGTTTTTTTAGTAAACATTTTGCTAGAACAATACAGGATTAATGTAACTGAGCTGAGAAACTATGGGTGATGTTGGTACATGTTGCACCCCCTACAATTTTTGGGAAACAAAAATGAGTGGGGTAGTAGGGTAGTGGGGAGGGACTAAGTTGGAGCTTGGGCAGTGTTGCAGAAATGCATGCAACGTTTAACTGCTGTATCAAACTCCATCGGAGGATGCAAGTGCTCCGCAATGCACAATCTGTCCATCAGGCCCCCCCTCCAGCACAGCACCACACCCACCCAGAGGCGCTTTGTAGTCTCTGATCTCCATCTATCTGATATACTGTAGCGTTTCCTCCCCCCCCCAGCTAACCCACCCACCTTGGGCCTGGGAGCAATGGCAACAAAAGCCTGGCAATCAAAGGCATTCTGGGAAGTTGGTAAACAGAGTTGTTTCAATGCCACGCAGCTGAGGTCAACGAGTTTTTTTTTCATCTTCCGCTTTTTCCACGGAACAGGCCACGATCTGTCTCACGTCACATTAGCCTCTGCATTAGAGCTTCCATTGCCTGTCCCAGACTCCCTGTGCCTAGCAGGGCCCTGTCAAGGGGCCCCTCAACTGGAAAGCATGCGCATAGCTAAAGCCCGGGGGTGGTGGTGTTGTGGGGACACCGAATAGACGGCATCCGGCGGCTCTCAAATTAGCTGCGCAGTTGACGCAACGCTCTCCACGCTTTGAGGGGGAATCGCGTGTCTCTCTCTTTTTTTTTGATGACATGTAATTTATTAAGTGACCTGTGAAATCTGAGCCTGTAATTGAAGCAAGTGGCTGGAATTGAGCGCGCGTCTCTGATGTGCTCACCCTCTCATGCTTTTTATAGCACGTTCTGGAAAAAAAGAAAAGAAAAAAGAAAGCGACAGAGAAGCTGAGCTCTGAAGAGGGCACAGCGGACAGATTCGGATATAATTGCCTCCTTTCTTTCTTATTTTGGATCTCTTTTTTATCGGCACTTTAAATAGGTTGCCCTTACTAAGTCAGGGACATTAGTCTCGCTTCAACAACCAAGACTTGCCTCTTGATAGATGAGGCGGTCAGGTGGCCCTCAACCGGCGCCGTGCCCGCACACCTTGCTGGGCTGCCCGCATGCCCTGCCCCGCCAGCGCCCCCCGGTGATTGAAATCCGGCGCCAAATTTATTGGGAAATTAATGAGAAAAGCTGCAATGTATTGACTCTGAGAGGAAAACACAACTCATCTCGAATGAGCAGGAAAAGCACAGCGATAATTTAGCCGCCATCGATTTTCACCCAGCCCATGTACTGATCTTCATTTTACAATATTAATTCGCACCTGCTATCAGCTGTGAGGGGGAACCGGGTTCGATCTGATTCCCGTCGGCGCTCGGCACATGAAGACGAGGGGGCATGCACGAATCAGGAGGCACAATAGACTCGATAGGATGAGGGGGGCACACTTGTTACACAGGCTGGAAATATAAATTTCTGTCAGGGGGTAGGAGAAATTTGAAAGTGGGGGACGCTCACGTAGTTGTCCAGACCTTTTTTCTATGGCTGTCGGCAACATTTTATCTGTTGGAGGAACAATCGCTGCCTGGATTTCCAGCCACCCTCCCCCCCCCCCCAGTCTTCAGGCCTGTATCGGTTCAAAGTTCATGAAATTTCTATGAGCATTGATCTCGACCAATTGATTTTTTTCTGTCGTTTTTTTTTTTGTGAGCTGCAGATCTTTGAAATTTTAATTTCCGGGAGCATCTGAATTGCTCGGAGAAGAAATGACTTTTTATTTACTTATTTATTTATTTGATAAATAAAATGAAGAGGCTACTGTTGTAACCTTGACGACGGGTAGATCATGGGGTGGCCCAGGCCGATGGCAGCCGTGCCGCTTGAAGGCGAAAGCACCAGGGCGTTTACAGATCACGCCACGCAGACCTAAACGGACGCCATTGATGCCGCCTCCCACCTGTAGCCTTGTCGCTTCCGTTTAGCTATCCCTGGCTCGTTTTCACCCCCCCATGGAAAGTTGTCTGCCAGAACAGCAGGAAGTTCTCAGTCTAGGCTGTGCGATCTCTTTTTTTCCCCATCTTTTTCCCAGCAGTCTTTATCACCTGGTCAGGTTCACCTAGTTACTTATCAGTGGGACATTTAATAACTTTGGTGTGATATAATTGCTATTGGCATTTCCCCCCTCTGATTCAGCTGGTTAATGTGTAAACTACTTGTCAGCAAATAGCACTTTGTCACTGAAATCACTAACACCCTCTAGAGGAATGCCTCTGTATTGAGCAATTTAATTTTACTTTATTTAATTTCTGCACATTACAAGCGGCTGGTTTTCCTTCCCCCCAGTGATCCTCAGCTCCATTTTCTGGGGGACAATGCTGGTCCATAGCTATGCCTTCCCCAACGAAGAGTGCCGTTTCCTCTGCATGGGCACAGAGTGGATTATGTCTCAGGCTGACAATAACAAATGCCTCGCCGGTTGGCACGGATTAAATTTCTGCGCTACTTAAAGAAATTGCAATTATAACAGTGGTCTGTTTTCAGGGAAGAGAGCTAACAAAGTTATTACGAAGGCATGGATGGAAAGTTGCAGGAAGATGATCATTATTTAAATGAAAATAGACCTCGTTTATGGCTAAAACCAGCAGCTGGTTAGGAGTAAATGAATCGTTTCCTGTTTTTATTATGGCAGTTAGCTTATTTTCATTTGGGAGGGAAAAAAGCACACTAAATTGAACCAGCCTTCGCAGAATTTTTTTTCTCTTATTTCTTTGAGGGAAACAATGGACTACTAGTGTTAAAAGATATTTCCCGTCATGTTTTCTTTTCTCAGATAGTGCTTCATGGAGGCACAGAGGCAAATACCAAAACAGATGCCATTTGGCCTTGGATGTTGACGCTTTGCATCGCCTTCTCGAAAGATGGCCTTTTTTTCCCCCGCCCCTGGGGACCTCAGTTGCACTCCACCTATGGGGGAAAAAGAAACATAGACTCAAGCAGACTTTGTTGCACAGAAAATCCTTTTTTTTTTTTTTTTTTTGGAGGGCAGTGTTTCCGTCCACCCCTAATCTGTTGGTTTGGGGGTGGACCCTCCGCAGTGGAGATAAGCTTTCGGCAGTTAGACGTAATTAGACAAAGTAATAGCTAGCTAGCGGCAATATAGCTAGTTATCTCTGAGTAAGATAGAAAGTTATCATAATAACCAATAATGGAGCAAGGGGTAGGAATGCCCGGTATTTTGGGTAAATCGTGTTTTGAGGAAGTGTAACGAGGACTGATTTCTCAGTAGTATTTACTTTTGAATGTTGTTTTTGGTGTTTGTTTATTTTATTTTTCAGTGAACAAAAAAAAAAAATGAGCACCATTTTCTTTGCGGAAACGTTCCCTGGAACCTTTTCTGAACAATGCAGTGGATTTGGGTGAAAAAGGGAACTGTTGATGACGTGAGTTAGGTTATCGGAATGCGATCTGGGATCGGTCATTACTGACTGTGTGTCTGCGGGGGTAGGAAGGTCAGCTGAACCCTGAAGCCTGGGGCACCACCCTAGCTATTAGACTGCACCCCCCCTTTCCCAGCTCACGTGCTCCCGATGAATGGTGCATGAGAGTAAAGACCACCAGGGGCAGACGGCGGGGGCTAGTTTTTGAAGTTCTGACGCATCAAAACCAGCCAGAACTGAAAATATTCTAATAATAATCAGCGTTGGATTTTGTTTTTTTAGTGAAGGACCGGTGGGCAGTCATCCTTGTGGGTCAGTGGAATGTTGAAGTTCTCTGCTGATTTTCCCATCAGGTTCCTTATTTTGCGTGGGTCAGAATTGCCTAGCCGTTCCTGTGCCTGGAGCCGCGACGCGATTATGGTGCATTATGGCAGAAACAAATGGTCTTCCGATCATATTACGTTGATTAAGCTAAACCCCGCTTACAAATGAGGCATGTTAAAAAAAAATAATTGAGGGTAATCAGTCTTTCTGTCCATAAAAGAACCACAAAGGAGACTGATTTCTAAATATATAAGTTTCGGGGCTGATGCGTGGCTCACTTTATAAACCGTTTAAGTCAAAACAAAATCGGGCTAGACAATTAAGGGTTGACTTTCGCTACACATAAAATAATGCATTGTAGTGCGTGCTGAGAGATTGAATAAATTTGATTCATAAACGCAGAATCACGTTGTGGGGCATGAGCTTTGCGCTAAGGTTAGTCCAGGAAGCAGCTGGAAAGCATAACGTAACTACTGTGCCTAAGAAACAGCAGAGATCGGTCTCATTGTTCTCGGCTGGGAGTCACCTCCAGGGGTGCCGCCCGGTCCGCTGTAGCTTTGGCTGCCGCACGATGTTTCCCTCTCTAATTATCCGTGAGGTCAGTAAGCAAAATTGGGAAGAAGCTGGGTAGATCAATACAAATTATCCCTGAGCAAACCGGTGCTGACAGTTTGAATTGCAGCATATGTTTACCCAAAATCAGGCAATTTATCTTAATATCAGCAAAGTAATGCAGTGCGGGTCAAAGGTCGGACAATCTCTCCACCTCATAATTACCCAGTTCTAAAACAGGAAAGTGGTATTGATTGGCGGAGCGCGGGGGACAGCCTAACGGCGGAACGGGGGCCCGTGCCTGGGCCCCGGCGAGGACCAGACTTCTGGCCCCGACAAGGGGGGGATTTATGGGTCTAATGTTTCCCCACTGTCAGTGAGACCCGCTCCTAGAGAAGGAGCCTCACCAGCCTTGCTTTTGTTGTGTGTGTGGGGGGGGTAGTATTAGGGGAGGGGGGTGATGTATCTTGTGTCATTCGGTGCTCCCAGGGCCACGGTGGCTTAAAGTTTGAAGGGGGGGATGGGGGGGGGTGGATGGGACTCAAGGTGGATTTAGTCTGTTATTAGTCAATCTGTTATGCATACGGCCCAGCTGGTGCTTGAGAGGGGTGGGATGAGGGTAAAGTGGAGTTACATCACCCCCCGACCCCTCCCGCCCGCACCCCCATGATATGACTAGAGACGCCCCCCCCCCCATTTCTTTTGAACACCTGTCACTGCTTCTCTTAACACAAAGAGGGGGCCATTTCTATTGTGATTCTTGGACGCGAATCCTCCCATGCTTTCCGTGTCAGGGAGACCACATTACAAGTGGCATACAGCCCAGGAGGAGGGGTCTCGCCCTGCAGACGGAAGGGGGGCAGCCGCTTCAAAACTTCTTGTTGTAGACTCCCATTGTCACTAGAAATGACTTTCAAATCTAGGAATAAAGAAAAAAGGGCAGAAAAGAAGCCATGTCCTTTCTGTGCCAGACACGTGAATATTTGCATTATTCAGAAAAGGGAACGCATTTCTACCTATAAGCAGCAACTTTACTTGTGCATTTTGACCTTATCGTGAGATGAAAGCCATCCTATCAGAAGTGTGGAGCACGTAAAGCGCTAATGAAGAGTTCTAGGACCTCAGTGGAGCATTTGCATGAAATCAATAGCCGATGAGCCGGTATCTCACTCGAGCCTGGGTTTCATCAGGCGAAATTCATTAGCAGCCCAATACTTTTAATGATCCGCCCGGCGGTAATAGATGAGACAGCAACACGTCGGGGTGCCTGGTGTGCGACACAGAGGCGCTCTGTAATCAGGGGGTGTAATTCTTTCCCATAATCCCTCTCAGAGTAAGGCCTGCACCGGGTTGGCCGTATCTCCCGCTCATATAACTCCGCCCTTCCTTCCCTCCTCATACCCATCCAGCCCCCTGCCCGGTCCCGCACCCTAGCCATGACAAATTGCCCCTAAAGGCGACACTGACAGCCCCCCAATGATGAATGTCCTGACGATGGGGTACATTTACACGTTGGGAATTTACCTCTGAAATTTGGCAGCATCCCTCTCGTCCCATCCCGTCCCAGGTCTGCCGTTGGCTAGGAGTGCAGTAGAGATTGGAATGAAAAGGAGTGAAAAAGGAGGTGGAGGGGTCTCTGTGGTGAGGGGCCAAGGATTCTCGGACAAGAACAGTGTAGTCATGAGATCGATAAGTTGGGTCGATGCTTTATTAACAAGGAAATGTCTTGCTCTCCATTCCTGCATGGACCTTTTGTCTTCCTGGACACACGACAGGATGTCATATCATATCATAGCCGTCGCGCTCTCATCGCGGTGAGGCCAGTCCAGCCGCCAGTCGATCGCGCCACACCACTTTGGTTTAAGGTCAGCCTGTTCGTTTCTGGAGCATCTCCTCCATTCGCTGCTGTGTGTTTTTGTCTTCCTTCAACCCCAACTTGACGCCTGCCATCCTCTTTGGGTTGGTTTGTGCTAATCGTGAAATCTCATGCCGAGTAATGAGCAATGGCATCGAATTTCAGGCTAAGTATTGAATAGACAGGAGCATTTCCTGTTAGTGTAAAAATATTCCATCCATTTATGTGTCGCTGCTCTCCCTGGATCCCAAAACTCTTGGAACGATACCTACTGTAATACTTTATAATAGCGACTCCCTTTTTCTGTGGCAACCCGTGTCGACTTGCCACGGAGTGGGCTGAGCATCAGGGTCGACCTGCTGCGCGGGGGCTGAATTTCATTGTAAAATAGCTACTCTGAGGGTTGCCGGGGGTATCGAGCTTAGGGGTAACATTAATTACTGTGTGTGGCCTGCGACATCTTAAGGCTGGACTCATGTGGCGTCAGTATGGGTAGTAACGAGTGTTGGTTTTGCGGTCAGCCATTAAAGGAATATTAGCCTCACAAGATGCGATCCTTCAGATTGAGTTCAGGAAACAGGGAACCAGGGAGGATGAAGCTGTGGGGGTAAATCAGAGAGTAGCCGGACATATGCCGTAAATTCCGAGGACTGTGCCAAGAGCGGTGCACGTTGTGGGCTGGCTGCACCATGCCATAATGCTGACCCAGTTTCATGTTTGTCTCCTGTTTGTAAACCCACGTAACTACACTCATTATGGACATCACAATGTTGTCTTCAGAAGTGTAGGTGTTTGCAGCTTTATACTCTAACACACTGTTGTCTGTCTTTGGTTTAGCTTTGAATGAACCAACCATCGATTATGGATTCCAGAGGTTGCAGAAGGTCATCCCAAGACATCCAGGGGATCCAGAGAGGTTACCGAAGGTCAGTATCCATAGCAAGAGAGAGGGGACGCCTGGTCCGTTTATTCACAGAAATGTAACGCCCCGTGCAATTCAGGGACGAGATGAGTTACTGAAGCAATCTCCCTTGGCAAATCACCATGATTCGATCACTTGGGGAAAATTGCACTGGAGAGGATAACAGCTGACAGGTACAAACACACACTCACGCACGCACACACAGATAGAGCCGCACAAACATGGCTAGGCCAAGCTGGGATTGTTTGGGATTCCGGGCGAAAAGCACAAACTTTCTGTGTGGAGAAATAGTTCAATTAAACATTTTCCACTTCAGTAGCCTGTAGTGATTGTAATCTAAGCAGACCCACTTTGATCTGTGATTATTCCGTCCTTGTTTTCCTTTCATTTTCTAAAGCTAGATCCAGTTTAATCTTTTGTTTACAAAGCTTTTGTTATAAGTCCTTGTCTTATTGGGTTAATAAATGAAGACCACACGTTCATATCTGCGGGGTCCCTTTTCATTTGAATTCCACAAAGATTCAGTTCGCCTACAGCTCCCACGCGGGCGACAAATATCACAGCAACAGCATTTTGATGTGCTACATGAAAGATATGCTGGGCTTTGAATTTTTTTTCTTTCTTGAGCAATCTTTGATTCAATATTTTCATCCTCCTTTCATGCAATCGATGACTCTGCCCCCGATAATAGAAAACCCGCTAATTTTGCATCAGAGGCATGTGGAGAAGGGGGTGCGGCCTGGGCGATATTATGACTGATTAGTTTATGGAATGTTCCGGGGTGCTCGGTGAGTGTTGACCACCTCGGTGGTTTAATAATACAAATACTACAAATACCCATTAAAGCACAGCATGTGGGCTGGAGATGTCATTAACTCCCGCCGTATAATTTATAAAAACGGTAACTGCGCCAGTTCAGGCACGCTTCGGGGGGGTGGTTGGGCGGGGGGATGGGCCTGAGCTTGGAAATCTCCGGAAACACAGTTAGCACTCAGTACATGATGTGTTTCAATTACTCTTGGTTCTTTTTTTTCGTCTCAGCGGAGACCAATATCTGGACGGAAAATCTTGTTCCAATAAATGCCTTAAACTATCTGTATAACCCGTGATAAGGTGTGGCGGAGGCAGAATACCTCTCCACGCACGTCCTACGAAAAACCGTTAATGCGCGCCATTAGTCACAGGAAGAAAACTGAAGCAGACCCTGGCAAAATGGTGCTTTAGAAAACCATTTCTCCTCCTCCTGCCTACCCCCACCACAAACAAATACCCGTCAGTTAGGGTAAAAGGGAAGACCCGTACCTATTTACCGCTTTTTTTTCATCCCCAGAAAAAACCCGATAACGGCATTGCGGGTTCGCCAGGAGCGACGCTGCAAAGAGATGGGATCTAGCGGTTTCAATAAACAACATAAATATTTGATTTTGTTCCTAATGGACCCAAATGTGGAGTTCAGCGGCATGTAAATGAAAGCCCCGCGCGATTCATCATCGTTAAGCCAGCTGTCTCGGGGCCGGTGCTGAGGGGTCAGCGCCTGTTTGCAGTGAAACAGCAATTGACCCCTACATACATCCGAATGAGAAGAGAAGAGTCTGAAATATGGGGGGGGGGCACAGCAGGTGAAGCCAAGCCAGAAGTCTTTCTTTATATGCCCCTCCCTCTCTGACTTCACCCCCCCCTCAGTTGATATTACGGCAATATTGATTTTCCCGTTTTTTTTTCACCTTCCCTTCTTCCTACGTTTCCCAAGGATCCGTAATGTGTGCGGTTTTGATGGGTAATTGTGGCGTGACAGAAAACCGATGTGGCGGGTGCCGATTGCATTGGATGTACACTAATAACGTCGCTGGTTTGGGGGGGGGGGGGTGGGGGTGAGTCGGATTGAAGCTTACCTCCTCATTTCAGACAACGTCAAAGAATTACCGTCAGATCCTACGGGAGCCAAATAAACACGTTATACAAACTCCCAAAGTGAACGTAAGACTCGCCTTAAAAACAGCATAATCTGCTCTCCGCTCCATACAGTCAGGAGCAGAAAAAAAATGTGCAGGAGCAGCTGAATGGTTTATACAAATTAATATAAACCCGACATCATTAAAAAGTAGAATTTAAATTGCATGTAATTCTCGCTTTTTTTTCCTCCAAGTTCCGTCTCACGCGGAAAACACCGATGTATCTCGCTTCCTTTTCCATCTAATACACAGGGAAATTTATTAGAAATGCATTCATGTCAAGCAATTACCCATGCATTAAAATTCATCTTCTTTCCCCCTGCTTTCTGAAGTAGGTAGATCTATTGGTTCCTCAATCCTCAATGTATTCACGCCCCCAGGCAAGAACTAACAGAATAATTGCTTTACAGTTTCATAATGACATTAGCACCTGAAGCCAGATCACCTTGGTTACCTTCTTTAACGGTGAAGATATATACTATTCTAGATGATGGAGCGCGTGAGTAATCAGGCACGTTTAAAATGTTCTGCTGTCCATGGGCGTTAGCAACTCTTTTTTCCCCACCTGCCTCCTCGTAATGCAATGACAGAACATCACAGGCACGACTTGTTTCACCGTTGTTTTCGTTTAACCAACCCCATGAAAAACAGCCAATCTCGTTTTTTGTCGCAACCTGAAGATTTACATGGAAATACCTCACCCCCAATCCTGAGCCAATCGCACCTTGAGCGAACAGGGCCGGCACGAAAACGAACTCATACCAGGCCACCCTCCTCCGATTGGCTGGGGTTCCTTTCTGCCTCTCCAACACGACCGGACTGCCACTTGAGTGCAGCTTCCAGAGGCGGGTTCATTAGTTAAGACGCCACGCGGCAAATGACAGATCAAGGATGAGAGGCGACATAATTTTCTTAAACTATCCTTATGTCGCCTTCTGCGGTGTGCCATATGGACAAGGAGTGCAAGGAATATTTTCTGGAAATGAAAAACGTCTTGTAAATGTGACGGCCTTAATTGCTTTAATCGTTGCTTAAAATTGAAAGGCATGTAAAAAGTGTTGCGATATGATAGAGGAGATTATGAGTAATTATTAACACCCCAGAAAAGCACTTTATCTTACTCAGAGAGGGGTACTCAGGCTGATGAGACAGGATTAAGACAGCTGGGTCTTTCAAAGATTGTACCTGCTTCATGACAAGTATAATTCTTTATTTGTATGCAAACTAGATGCATGTAACGTCAAGCATAGACACCAATTTCAGAGGTAAATGCCCATTTGAAGAGCCATCCATCCGGCAACTTTGCGGATTAAATCCTGTTCCTGCGAACGTATGGCACACTCGAGAAGTGGTGCCTTCAGTGATTAATCTTGATAAATAAAGGGTCCGACACAGGACGCCGTACGGATTGAAAGAGGCGTCGAGCCATGTGTGGGGTGTGGGGGAATTGGGGTTGGGGGGGGGTTCCCTAAGAAGTCATTGTTTGCAAGGCTGCCACCCAAGTTGGCAACAGACCACGATTGTGGGGGCGTGTTGAAGTGGCACCCTAACCCGCTGTTCGGAACGGAACTTTCAAAGGGTACCAAGGAAAATGGTACAGAGAATGGCTTGGGTCTTGTGAATACAATGGGCTGCTTACCCCACAATTGGCACAGCCCCCCTAAGTCCAGCTGTGGTGACATTTCTGGAGGGAACCTCAGTTTGATCTCGATTTCGTAGCCTCAGATGTACATCTACTGGTTCCTCGAGAGCCACATTAATTTTAGATCGAGGAATAAATTGTAAATATGAATCAAGCCAGACGGAAGTCAGCTGAGCCTATGAGGGGGGTTGGTGCTTAGGCCTGTTCTGATTTTTGAAGGAAGCTGAACTTGTTGTGGTCAAAACTGGAAGGTTGGGGGGGGGCGGGAAGGGGAGCACGAGCATGCATGTATGGATAAGACCAGATTCAGTGCATCTGTGTCCCCTGGCACAAGCACACAGCATTTGCTGGATGGGAAGTCATTTATGAAGTCCTTTACAACAGCGAGTGAAAGAGGTTAATTGAAAAATTCCTTAATGTCATTATGAAAGAACTAGATTAACCCAAGCTAATTCACTTTATTGTTCGGAAGAAAGAGGAATAAGCATTGAACTCTCCTGCAAATTTGGGCCATGAATTAGGGGTGAGATGTTGTCTTTAAGGACTCCGGCAGTTTAATTAAGATATGGAAAATGACTCATTGTTCTTCGGTGCTAAAGTGGTTGGAATTAGCAGCCGAACACCATGCCTCAGCCGCCCTGTGTCTCCTGGCGTGTTTGTTTGTTTAAAACCCGCAAGGAGACGCCATTAAAAGCCAAGCACTTACTCTCCCCATTTAGCGCCAGGGCCCCGAGTCGACTGGAGTCCGCTGGTACATCTGTGGGCGCTAATGCGCCTTTTCCTGGCTTTATTGATAATGGTCACTGTAGCAATAACTTGTTATGGCAAAAATGCCTCAGTGGAGGAGGTGTGGGGATTTGTTTCCAAAGCATTCTCGTTGCTCCTTTTGCTGCCTGATTCACCTCCTTTCCTGGTTCCTTTGTAGGAGGTTCTCCTGAAGCGGGCCGCTGACCTTGTGGAAGCTCTGTACGGCATGCCGCACAACAACCAGGTGAAGCTCAACCTGCACCCCCCACGCTCCCCCAACACACAGCCCCCC
>JAODKE010000044.1:5124096-5139982 GCA_026779605.1 Mormyrus hasselquistii
TGGTAGCACTTTATTTTATTTACCGGTGCCTGCAATGGAGTATTACAGCCTCTGAGATAAAGAGAACAGGGTCCTGTATCCACGCGCAGTAATTAAATCAGCACTTTTCTCTAAGCATTATCATCCTTATTTTTCTACGCCGCTCTGGCTCCTGTATCTCGAAGCTGCCTCCAGGCTATTGTGCGGTGTCACCAGTCCCCGAGAACGGCTTTCTCCTTCCTCCCAGACTCGTTTCCACCCGCTGTGCTCCTGCGAGAGGAGTTAATCACTCAAAACACGCACACACCCCGCACGCCCTCTCACACACAGACACGCGTGCGTATGTAGCCGTTGGAATGAGAGAGTGACCTTGAACAAGATCCAAAAGGGTCCGTAACTAATGCAAATTCCTAAATAAATCCGCTGAGCGGTGCAAGTCAAATAGGGGACTCTCGTACATGCAAATGCACTGGCCCTCTGGTAAACGGAGTTGCGTTCCTATACATGCATTTGTAGCTGTTTAGGCACCGCTAACACGCAGATAACACACAATTAATGAACCACTCAAAGCTTTGCATAGCTGAATATAACCAAAAGCATGATTATTTTCTCCTTTAGAATTACTGATTGTTCAGGTTTCAGAAACACAGAGTATACAGACCTAAAAATAAGTCGTCATGTTTATATATATTTAACGTTAAATGTTTTGCTCAAGTCTGAACCACTTTCAAGAAGGAATGACTTGTAAAAATTTACAGACCTAGACTCCGGAACATGTCCGTGACGATGTCCTACCATACTTCCCTACCAGGAGATCATCCTTAAGAGGGCCGCTGACATCGCTGAGGCCCTCTACAGCGTACCTCGCAACCACAACCAGATCCCGTCCCTCGCCAACACTGCATCCCATGGAGGCATGATGGGAGTGAACTCCTTCAGTGGCCAGCTCGCCGTCAACGTATCAGAGACATCTCAGGGTAATGACCAGGGTATGTACCTGTGAGAGGAGATAAGCTGTGCACCCTGGACAGTCTGCCTTGCCCTTTGGCGGTGCCTGGCCGTTCCCTCGCTCCACGGGCTGCGGCCGAATCTTACCTCGCCGGCTAATTGATATCCCAGGAGGCTTCCTGGCCCTCTCAGGGCCTCCCCCTGGTTTACCTGGCTCTGAGTATCCGATCCTGGTGTTCACCTAACGCAGGAGCCAATAACGGCTTGGCATCTTTTTTGTTGCTGTAAAAGTCAGGGGAACACATACACAGTAGTGCATGTTATGACACTGAGTAGACATTTAGGTAACAGAAACAAATGAAGAATACGGACTCGAAGTAACAAGGCTAGCCTTACAACCTCAACGGCTGCCCAATCAAACTCCAGTATCTCCCTACGGTTGCAACCTTAGAAGAGATTGTCTGAAATCATTCAACAAAATTATCCAGCTTTAAAAATTGGTAAAAAAAAAACGTAATCTCAAGTCGCTTTTGACAAAAGCGTAAACTAAGCTGAACTGGACGCTAATTCGTTCGCTTGACTCGCATGCGCCAGCTGCCCGCTGGATTGGATTGGGGGGAAAGCCAAGCAAGCAGACGGTCTGGCATAGCTACGCAGCCAACGTAGAAACTGAAAAGAAACAGCAACAACGAAAACGGCACGCTGGCATGCTTAGCTCTCTCTCTGTGTACTACCCCTGTTCTGAACTTACAATTTTTAACTTCATGCAGAGGAGTACAATCCCTTTATTTCGTTATTATTAAAGTGAGTTTGACCCCCCCTATTTCCGCAGTGGGCTACAGCCGCAACACCAGCAGCGTGTCCCCCCGGGGCTATGTGCCCAGCAGCACCCCACAGCAGTCCAACTACAACACAGTGAGCAACAGCATGAACGGGTATGGGAACTCAGGGATGCCCAACCTCGGGGTGCCTGGCTCCCCCGGCTTCCTCAACGGCTCCACCGCCAACTCCCCCTACGGCAGTAAGTATCAAGGTAATGCTCCCCCCCCCCTTCACTCGGGCTTCTCCGGTCCTCCCGACGGGACGCTTGTCATCTTCCGTCGATGCCTCGGTCGGTTTGACTTTTGGGAATGCGTGCTACTGGATAAAAGGAGTGGTGACTCTGGAGGCTGAAAACCCTTGTTGGAAAATTTGACGATCAAAACAACAACTAAAAAAAAACCTTTAAAAAAAGCCGAAAAAACCATCTGGAAAGTCTTACCAAAAGCCGAGTCAGATCACAAATTATGTTCAAAGTTGTCTCTCAATCAGAGTCCAGTATAAGACCTGTTATCCAGAGAGTGACCAAAGGCAGGATACTGTACATCCCCCAACTTCTAACCCAAATCTGATTATGGTTTTTTAAGCCCCTCAAAAAATAATGATATCCCTGCTTCCCATTCCGAGTCATGTTATCTGTTGAGCCCTTGCGTTAATGTAGAGCAAGGCAAGGCCATGTGATTGGGAGCGTCGCGGAATCTCCTCTGTGCCGTGGGATCCTCTCTGAGCGCTTTTTGCTGTTTTTGCTTTATTGCAGTAGTGCCGTCGAGCCCTACGATGGCAACCTCCTCGGTCAGCCTCTCGTCAAACTGTAGCAGTGCACACGGCATATTCTCTTTCTCACCTGCCAATGTCATCTCTGCAGTGAAACAAAAGAGCGCCTTTGCCCCCGTTGTCAGGCCCCAAGCCTCTCCACCGCCCTCTTGCACCAGTGCAAATGGCAACGGACTTCAAGGTGAGCTGCCCCGCCCCCTCCCTCCCAAACCTCACCCCATCTACCTTGCCCGTGACCCTGAGGCGGGGCCACATGGGCGTCTCCGGCTGCTCAAATAAAAAAAAAAGAAAAACAATGCCCCCTGACCCAAAACGACTGGGGAGAACTCACCTTACGTTACCATAGTACAGCTCTATAGCTGCCTACGCCAGTGAAGTGTCACTGAACGGATGGATGGCCTTATGCGTGCATGCGTCTGTGCATGTGCATGTACAAGCTCAGCGATTGGTTTACTTATATAACCACAAACAATTAAGGGACGTTAAGAGCCTCTAGAGACACCCCAACTCCCTGTTATTGATGTAGTACTGTATTACCTAAAATATAGCAAATTAAATATGGCGGCACGGTAGACTCACGTTCATGGAATGGGGGTCTGATTAGCATGAGGAGTTTGGAGTCTGTATGTGCTGGTTTCCTCTGCGTACTGCTTTCTTCCAGAGATCCCAAGACATGCAGTTTACACATGACTTGTGCCACATGGCCATTTTGCCCAGGGTGTTCCCTGCCTTGTCATACCTGAGATAGGCTCTCGGGTCATTTTGACCCAGTACCAGATAAGCATATGTAGAAAATTAGCGGATAATAAAGAAAGACTCAAACATACGTAGTCCAGACGGCTGAAGGGAAGCAGCACATGAGTCACTGACGTTTCTCTTAAACATTGTGGGTTGTGCCTTCAGGTGCACTGTAAGCTGAATAATACCATTATATTAATAGCTATTCTACCCCTCCCCCCACAACCTCAAGTGAACTCATCTGGGGTCTAGGGTGGTGTACCCCTTGGGTTTCGGTGAAGAACTCTGGGATGATATTTTGATGATATTTTTAATGAGTCCTGGATTAAAGATCACTTTTTTTTTTTGAGGACCTTAAAGGGATAGTTGAAGCTGCGATATCGATTTAAACTTCATTTCTGCTACAGAAGCCAAACCAATTTGGGTCCTGATAATGGGACAAAGTGGTGGTGGTTTAATCCTTTATGCACATTTATAGGCCTGTAAGGTGGTGTTAATGCTTGTCAAAAGCACTCCGCACTCACAGAGTAACCAGGAAAAGGGGCAGGCACAGTCAAAAGATTACTGTAAGCAATTATTTTGAGTGTTTTTTTTTTACCCCTCTTGACTTGTTTGGTTGGAAAATGTGTTTTTAGCTGTAGTGTGTCCATCCAAAATTAATAGCGTTAGGATTAATGAAGTGGGAAATTAAAGTTCACGCTTTTACATGTGCACACTTATTAATATATGGTTTGCAGAAATTAATGAGGAATGCCCCGCCATCACAGCCTTCTGCAAACTTAAAAGCGCCCGAACCGGAACACCACAAATAAACTGAAAGGGGCGAAAATCATTTATATTCCAGCAGCTCACTAGATACCTAATTGTTAAAATGACTGAAATAACGAAGTAAATCAATCTTAAGTCTTTGGGTGGTGCCCTTCTATTTTATGACGTATCTCCAGAGCACGCAGCCTAAGGATGGTGTTCCAGCGTCCTCGGTATGACCGTTAAGGACACACCCCATGGATTGCATGCCGAAATACAATTAGGGGTTCCATAATAAGTCTTGATAAGAATGTGGGGGGATGGGGGATGGGGGTGGGTTCAATTTTGGAAACCTGAGAAGTGTCTGGCGTTTGGCCGGCGGAGGGTGGGGGGGCAGCCGTGTCTGACGTTACCAGGGGTGACCATGGTGTTTCTCGGTTGTCAGCATGGATGGCCCCAGGGGAGTCTGGGCCGGTGTTTGCCATTAACTGGACGCTAAGAGGAATCTCACATGTGTGGGAGTTCAGGATGCTTTCTTCAGGAAAATGTCAGGATGCCTGCCGGCTCCTCTAAAAAGTAAAGCCTTTCTAGCGTGTCTTGTTAGAAAAGCACATTTCACTTACCCTGCCACACCCTGCCCCCTCCCCCCCACCTCGCTCTTTACCCATCCGCCATCTTACATGCACTCACACTTTACGCCTCAACAAAGGGAGTCTTCCCAAATCAATGAGGCACAATGAAGGGTAAACCTTTACTACGAATCCCAGCAGATGCTGTTCGTTTGTCCCCCTTGGCCGGCCTGGGTTTGGCTGTCTTGCATTAAAAAATGCACCTTATGAACTGCTTGTTTGTCACTGTAACAAAGGCTATGCTTCAAGGCCAACTATGCTAACGTAATACTTTTGTTTTTTTTTGCCTGTTTTTCAGCTATGTCCGGCCTGGTCGTCCCTCCCATGTAAATTGCTCCTTCTGCATCTCCTCTCCATCCTCGTTGCAAAATGGGCTTTTCGGAACATTCGTACAAGTAGAAGACTCGGGTTGAATCGTGTTGTCCACCACAAACAAAATCTACAGCTAATTCTGTTATCGGGGGGAAAAAAGACTTTCGTTTCACAGATTTTATTCAGACGAATATGAATTGACATGCGAGCGACTTCTTCATGAACAATTCCATTTTATTGACTGAATTTCTTGTCATATTTTCGCATTTCTCAGTCTTGAAGAAAAAAGGAGGAAAAAATGCCTATTTTGTATAAACGTTTCTGATTACATCTCAGCTGTGTCTAGCTCATGATGTATGTCGGGAGGAACTCTGTGGATATACCATTAATGAAAACACTGATTTAAAAAGATAATGCCTCAGATTAAGTTTCTCTTACACCGATGCACGACAGTTGTGCGTCTCTATAATGTGAATTACTTTTTTTTTTTTCCTTTTTTTAATTTGTGGTAAGAAGGGGGCCAAGAAAGCGTGAGCCATTGAACTGGAAATAATATTAAAAAAATATATGATTTAGAAAACAAACGTGAACATGAAGTAAATGGAAAAAAATACCTGGTTTTAGGGGTTGGTGGAAATAGGGGAGATTTTATCATGCTTACGTCATCTTAAAAATGAACTTTGTAACTTATTGTAGTTAGGAATTGTAACTTTGATATTGCAAAAATTTTTCTCTTGCCTTCAACAAGCACACTGACAGAGATAAAACGCTACTGTCTGTTGGTTAAAAAAAATGACTTCCACTGCTAAAAGCTTCCTATTAAGCAAGTGTGATCTGCAATGTTTTTCAACTTTTGCTAGGCACTGTATACTATTGCATTCTTAGGCTACTGTGAAGTCTATGTTTCTTGTACCAGAAAGTTACCCTCTAGCTCCTTGTTCCCTAATGTGTTTTGTATGTGGTTATACAATTGTAGACTTTTGTGATTTTGCCAAAGTTGTAGCTAAATATTTATACACTCGTCTTGAATTTTCCCAGATCCACTTAAATATTTAGTACAGAGTTTTATTCCTTCGGAAACAAAAAAAAAAAAAGAAAAAAGATGGCAAGGAGTAAAATAATCGTAAACATCGCAACACTTTGTTTCACACAACACTTGCGGTCACTTAGGGAATTTTTTGTAACATATCGATTATAAATATTGTATTTATCTTCAGAATTTTGTATATTGCTTTCCATCGTTTGATTTGATCTTGTATGTATTGTTTGTCATTGCCTGATATTGTGATGCAGCACAGAACGTTATACCAACAACTGTCTCCTGCCATTCGCTTTTTTGTATTAATAGATTGCGATGCCTATACATTTTGTGTATTTCAGAAATTTTGTTACTTCGTCGAGACTTTTCGTCCATTCTTTTTTTTTTTTTAATTTCGAGGAAAAGTCAAATTCATTGTTTATTTTTATATTAATTTCTAAGTTATGTAAACAGATACTTTTTTTGAAATAAAAACTGTTTGTTGTATAGTCAAATAAATTGTTTGTGACACATGGCTGTAATAATACTAGTAGAAAATGTGCATGTTCAGGAGCCCCTGAGGGATGATCCAGTCTGTGGTTGTAATCCTTTTTTTACATTTGTTTAGTTTTCTTTCATTTTTTTATTTTGCTTTTTTTGGGTAGAACGTAAAAAGTCATACACGATTTACACCTGCCACCTGTGACTACACGACATAGCTGATCCATGTTTACAGAGGTTTTAAAAAAAGGAAAGAAAACTTCAAAATGGAATCGTGAAAGCTCACCACTGTTGATTGAAATTTGTCCATCAAGAAACAGGAAATGACACACACGTCCTACGGCGCCTTAACAGTGGACTTTACTTCCAGAGTAACCTTTCTGCCGTTTCGGTGACAACCGTATGTCACAATGCCAATCATTTCTCCAGAAATATGATCAATGGTGTAAAAAGCACAAACATTTTTTTACTAAAATAAAAAATAACTATTGTGACCCCTCACCCTTTTCGACTATTTTGTTGTTTTCGTTTCATTATTTAACTATGTTCAGCAAACCAATATGAAAGTCTAAGAAGTGTTTAAAGATTAGCTTTTATATTGTATCATAGGTCAAATTCCAGGATTTAAATGTTATATATTGTACATGACATTTTGTAACAATTCCAAAAAGTACTGTAGCATCACATTTAGATTAATTTGAACCTGTTCTGTGTCATACTGTTTCTTTTTTTTGTCTTGGATATTGATTTTCCTGACAGTGCCAAATTAACAGATTGAGGCAAGATGATTTGTATTTATAATATTTATTATTTTCATCTTTTCATCATTACTTTTGCACTGAACACTTTGTAAAATATATTGTGATGTTCTGCAGACTGCAGCATTTAAGGTTCAAATCGAAAAGGGAATTTCCATCTTGGTAACCTGCACACAAATTTGAATATTTCCTGAAATGCCCCAGAGTAGGAACAGCAAGCAAAGCATTATATAAATAAATGTGCAATGGGTTGGTTTGTGGAAGCTCAACAAGGCCTCACTACATGTAAAAAGCCCAGGAAGATGCGTAGACTGACTCAAGGGCACTGAAGGAACATTGTGAATCTCATCATTAATGCAACCCCGTTTGTGTTGTATACCAATTAGCTGCTGAACTCCGTGCTCCACTGCCTTCAATCTGAAGATCTAACTAGAAAAAAAAGGAAAAAAAAAAAAGGAGGTAGACTCAACTGTTAGGAAAAGTACAAGCATTTTGTTTCATGTGTACATTTTTTTCCAAATATTTTACTGTATAAAGATGTTCATTTTACACAATAATTAAAGTAATTCTTGTCTGTGAACTCTCCCAGTATTTTTGATTTGGTTTTATTTTTTCGTTTTGTTACTTAATCACTTGGTGAACAGTCTGCCGAAAAAAAGCATCTTAAAATGATCAAGGCAACAGTAATTCTAATAATATCATTAAGTGTACCTCGGCGTTTGACAGTGTCACCATGTTAGTATGCCGCTGCTATGCTATCCATTCACTCTTCATTATTAGCTCCCGCAGAACCAATAACCGTTCCTGAGATAAAACAACTGCATGTAATATGGACTGTTTTCATTACAACACGCAATGGTCCCAGTTGCATCATTTTCAAGCAATATTATTATTATTATTTATTTCCATCGTTATTACTACAGGCAGTATTATTATATTAATTGACTGAACAAGCACACGCTTTCATTTAAAGCAAATTACAGACTTACATGGCCTCTAAGGGGGGCCAGCCTTTTGCTGAAGTTGCGGTTCAAGTAGAAATACCGCTGGTTAAACACCACAGGCCCCGCTGGTGGAAGCGTGCAGTCGTCCACAAACACACACCCAGCTATTTACCCCCCCAGCATGTCACATGCTCAACCCACTGGCCATGAGAGCGAATGGGACGTTCTCAAATTTTCAGGGTGGCCCAGGATGTCAGTTCCATCGTCCCCAGAAATGAGACAAGGCCTTCGTTGGTGAGGAACAGACAGACAGAGTGGTGGATTCCATTGGCTTGTTACGTGAACCTAGATGAGGATTCCGTTTCGCTTGTTTTCGACTTAATCTTTTGATGAAACATTAAGGATATAAGACTTAGCATGAAATGTACCCTACTGACAATTAGTACCATGAAAACCAGCAGAACAGAATTTCTCACAGATGAACCTGTGTGTGGTCTCTTCTGTTTCAATCAAGGTATAATGTGGTGCCATTTTTGACTGAAGTACTTGAAGGGTAGAAATGCGAGACAAATATAGCTACCAAGGATCAACATTAGGTAGTATTGCAAGTAAGATGTGTGATATGGGCCACCTAAGGATGTTTTTATTTCATCTAGTGAGAAGGTTGCTCAAATTCAGGCCAGCTTCTAACACAGTCTCATCCTCGACATCTGAGAGATTTTGGTTCTCTTCCTCCACCTTCCCAATTTACACCCCACTTGACGTCCGGACATTCGGCTCATCGTTGTGCCACGTCAGCCCTCTGCCTAATGAGGTGATGCAATGTCGATTGTTCAGACAATGTTGTTTGAGAATGGAACAGACGGTGATTGATTGCCCACGTCTGGAGCAAAGTAAACGTTATTTAAAGCAAACATACTTACATTTATGAAATGAAGATAATATTACTATTAATTATAATCTATCCACCTTTTAAGTGCTTATTCTGGTTAGAGTCAAGGGAATAACAATAGTAATTATGAATATAATTATTATTTTGTTGTGTCTATATATAATCATTCAGTTAAAAATGTATGCAAACATAATTAAACTTTAAAAGTTAAAAGTACCACACTGCTTTCATAACCAACCATACTGAAATACTCAAGTGTTATGGCAAAAAATAAATATCTAAACACTGGTAAAAATCCATACAGGCTGGTTGACATTATTTCATGTATTTGCAAAACGAAGCCAATGCAGAACATTATGGACAAACTGAACTTCACCACCCACACTGAGATCAGATCTGCCTGTTTACCAGTTTAGTCACCATTTGGAGGTTGTGGAAGCAGGGAGTATGTTTACCTTTGCAGGTCGATCCATTCCGGTTCTGGGAAATTGACCTCTCCGCTGAGCCGCGGTGGGTCAGAGAGAATCCGAAAATGCGCCGGTGGAGGTTTGCAGAATTCTCCTGCGTGAGCCGTGAGCATAGCTCATCGCCACTCTGCCTGACATTTTATCAGATACTCTGGATCAGCGTGTTTACGAAATTACCTGAACCGGAGGAGTTCTGCATTCAAACACGTGGTAACACAGCGAAGTTACAGACCTCCGACACACACTTCTATGGAAACATGATAGATAACACCAAACATGAGGAAAAAAAAAAAAACTCAATACGAGGCAGCGGGTGTGCTTGATGTTGCTAAATTTGTGTCATGATAAGCTTCCAACTTGCTTGTTCAACTAACTGGTTTGTTAAAAGGTTGTACTGTTTAAGGTTGTAGGACACAAAAAATGTGTGACAGGAATTCAGGAGTTCTAAGAAAACCCAGAGATGAATCCAGGTAGGCTAAATCGGAGGTGTCAAACATTTAATAGCCAGCTAACTATCAAGATCCACAACTACACAGAGGAGTGGAAGAGGTGCGGCACAGAGCAGCATGGTCGAACACAAATCTCATCCGTCTTTAATTTGGTACAAGACTGGGGTCCACAATAAACAAGATGCCTGTCCGTTGCAGGACACATCCATACAATTGAAGGACAGTGATACCAGTTGGCGTTTTGGACCACAGGAAGAAACCCAAATGAGAGAGGCAGAGAATATAGCTGGGATTTGAACCCTAAACTCTCAAGTGATGAGGTCACTCTGCCATCCTAAAAATCTCCCCTTAACTGATTTTACAAGAAAATGTGACTCTACACTAAAAAGGCTCGATAGTTAAAAAGATGAAGACAAAATGTAAATCTAAATGTAAGTGTCATTCCATTCATTTTAAGGGTCCACTTCATGATTCAATAGTTCTGTAGAACCTTCCTCAATATAGGGAAGTGTTTAACAAAGACTGGGAACAAACCTATTAGCAGATTTTAAGCAGGCAAAGACAGTCAGACAGACCAACATCCCATATAATATGATTGTGACATCACTTTCCAGGTGGGATCTAGTCCAGGGAAGCACATAGCTTATAGGGCAGGGCAGGATGCCCTCTAGATGGGATGCCAGTCCATCTCTGGGCATTCAGACATGTTCACTTACACAGTCATTAATTATCTAACAGCAAGTGCAAAGTCAGCAGTTTGCCAGAAGGAGAGGAGGAAGAGGGAATGACAGAACCTCAACCAAATGCCAGAAGACTCACAAGCAGAACGTACACAGCCTTTGGGTCACAAGTCTGACTTTCCACAATATGCGTCGTACTGTCGTGGCGATTCCCCTTCACTGCTATGAGTAATTCATACCTGAATTTTTTACCACGGGATTCGTAGAGAATTAATGTCAATCCCAGGTCTTTCTAGAATTTCTGTGCCGCTCTCGGAATGGCAAGAGTCTGTCAATGGTCATTTGGACAGCACTGACCTGCGTGACCCATGGCAGTCTTGGAGCGGCCCAAGTTCACACATTCAGTGGGGGGTGATTTGTGGGTTAGCTGGTGACATTAAGCTTTCATCTTCCACTTTTGTGAATTCCTGGAAGGATTTCACCCCTCCAGGGAGCCAGCCTACTTGTCAAGTCAGTGATCCCTAAAGAACATGTGCTGTTCCATTCTGAACGGAGCCTCCACTGGTTTTGGCCTGCTGCGTTTCCATGGTGTTCTAAAGGACCCACCGATTTGTTTGTGTGCAACATGGACTAAAGCTGTGGGTGCAGAATAAAACGACATTTTTAACCAATAAGCGACAATAGTATGACATCCCTCCATTAAGCCAGACATGGGCTGCACCATAAAACCAGTATTTCAGCCTACTCTGGAGATGGGCACCTGAAAAAGAAGGGCTTCCAGCTCCCTCCTACGGTAACTGAAGGATTTTCAAAGGGGCATCTTAGCAAATTTGAAATTCACTTTGATACGATTCGGCCCACATTAGCCGTACCGTGAACCGACACCTGTTTTGTTTTCAGTTTGGCCCGTTTTATATCCCGGTGTGCGGATCACACTTGGCACTTGGCAGCTCCACGCTATTCCCGCTAAGCACTTTGGCATCACCTCGACCCCTCTTTTAACTTTTCAGCAGTCGGAATTCGCGGGAAGCTGAGGATTAGAGACTGGAAAAGGGGTAAGGAGAGACTGCCTTTTAAAGTGAGCGTCCCCGTGTACAAATATTGTCTTCAAAGCGCCGTGACACGGGAATGCATGTGGCAGGTATTGACAGTGAGATCAGGGACATACGCACCGCGCGTAAATTTCACTCTACATAGACTTCCAGTGCAAATTTGAACAGACACGTCTCCTGTTGATGGCAGAGGGAGGCATCTTGTTTACAAAGTGAGAGTCTCCTGTCACGGCTTACCTAATGCAATTTTCATACGTAGGATATCAACTGATCAACACAAAACTATGATAAAGGACATACCTCATAAAAAAGGCAGGTGTCAGAAAATATCAAGCATGATTTGTGTGAAAACAAAATCATCAGAGGGCTTTTGTAACCCCCGTAGCATACAGAAATGTTTTGGTAATGACCCAGTCAGGATCACGAGCCCATGTCTAGCTAAGATTTATCTTCACATTTATTTTAGTTAGCTGACGCTTTTGTCCAAAGCGATGTGCAAGTGATGCAAACAGCAGATTACAGACTTATGGCTGTGGAGAAGTCGACTTAGCGTAAGTACAGCTAGGCTTCCGGTGTATGGACCAGTGGAGTGACCACCTAATCATGCCAGAGGGACACTCTGAGCTACTTCGGGTTTTACAAACTACTTTCAAACTGGCAGGCTCCTGTGCTCAGCTAATTAGTTCAATTCTTCTTGTGCTTTGACTGCTTTGTTTCCTTGAGTTAAAGACTCATCCAGCAGAAACACATTAACATTAGTGACATGTGCATGATTATAGGAGACTGACCAATCAGCACATAGCAAGAACTCGATGCTAAAGTGAAATCCAGGTCTTTTTAATTGAAATGGTAGTTTACAAACCCTGTCCTGGCACATACTGTCCTCCCTGACATGGAGTAGGTGGTCACCCTAAGTACAAGTGTAAGCAAAAAAAAAGCAAAAAGCAAAAGCCACCCGACACCAAATTCATTACCTGCACATGCGAAACACAGGCAGGCCCGCAGGCCCAGCGTCAACCGCAGAAACGTGGGAGATTTGGGCTCCATGACAGAGTTCCTGACCACATGGTATGAAGCCAGGTTTTTGAACCACCTTTGAAATGACATTCCAGAAGTAATTGATGAAGTAAACAAATAACTGGAAAAAATCCCTCACAATATGGGCCTTTCCCACTGTGTCTCTGTCAGATACATCACCTGCTCCACCGCAGCAATGATTTTTGTAAGGCTTACACTCCTGTGCCCACGTTTTTATAAGGACTTTACAGCTCAAACAGTGTTTTATTTCTTTTCTCTTACGCAGTATTAAACAGTGATCCATAGAGGAAAACGGCATCCTAATCCTAAGCAGTGATGGTACATAGACGTTATTCACTTCTGTGTTTAAAATATAATTCTCAAGATTATTGTTTGGATTGGTTAGTTTTGAGAAGTTCAGGTTAACTGCTGAGCAAAACAGCAGGATGCTAACCGATATGCCGTTTGGCACCAGTATGTGCTCGGCCTCCCTTGCAGAGTCACGGCTCACAGCTCACACAGTTTAAAAAAGCAGAACCACCACGTAGACTAGGGCTGTTCATGATAAATTCCAGCTCGCTCTAAGTGGAGTGAGACAGCTCCTCTGTATATCCATGTGAATAGTTGTGTTGTGTAGTTGTGTGCAAGTGAGAAATTGCGTGCATGATGCAAAAGTTTGTGCAATTTAGGTTTTAGATACTCTATTGGACACTTTTATACTTGGGGGGGGGGGGTTCCCCCAATATTTAATTTGGCTTTTTTTTCATTGACTTTTTGGGGAAACCAGCACTAATCCATTACATTTCCTATATATATATATATATATATATATATGACCTTTTAAAGTCAGTGTCTGGCTTTTTCGACATTATTCAAAGCACTCAAAATGGCCTCCAATCTAATGCCTCATTTCATTGCATTAAACTGCCTAGTTAATAAAGAATCAATGTATTTAAGGGCAAGGTTATCTTTTGTCTATAAGGGGGTGGTATCATTTGGAACCTCTTATAGTTCAAATGCAGGAAAAGGGGGCCTCGCTGAATCCATACTCATCAACCGGGTCAACGAGAGCGATATAAAGGCGCGAGAAGAATGGCCCCTCCTCTTTTAAAACAACTATACGTCTTATCTGCCCGCTGGAACGTCCGCGCGAGCTGGGGGGGTAGGTCGGCAGAAAACGTCAATTTCTCATCAGGACAACTGACTCGATGACTGCCCCTTTTTGCCACGGAAAGCGCACAATTAAGAGGATGCAAAAAAGGCAGCTTTGATGGGGGGTGGGGGTAGGGTAGTGGACACGGCATAGCTGAAAGATAACGGACGCATGCTGATAGCCGGGCTATCGATGCTCCGGGGGAGTAGCACGAGAATGTAAGCCCTTGCGTTTATTTACCTTTTCTGGGCGATCGCCTGGGGCGATAACCACGCACCTGCTTTCAGGGGCCCCCGCCCCAATCATCACAAAGGTTCAACAGCACAAAAGAGTTTGGGCAGCTTTGTGTTCCTCTGCCCCCCCCATGCCCTGTCACCCTTTAAGGGCAGTTTGTTTTTCTCTCCAAATGAAACTGTAAACCTCATCAGAGCACATAAAGAGCCACAAATCAGATTACCGATTGATTTTTGGTCACTCCCCGTTAGGTCCGGCGTCCGCCTTGCGGTGCCCGCGGGTCTGCGCACAGCAGAGTCGCCATGTGACGTGGCGTCCGCTGGCTTCACTTTCAGTGCCGTGTCTTTAAGCTAATGCTAACATCCCCCCCCCCCCCCCCCCATATTCCCGGGCCACACCCCAGGCTCCATCAACCTGTGATGTATCGGTGTGCAAATGTTTCGCCACATTAGTTTTACAGCACCTGTGTTTCGTTCCAAAGCTGCCTGCCTCTGGACGAGACTGCGAACCAATAAACGGGAAAATTTGGCCAAATTTACGGCATCTGACAACAAGAACAACGGAATAATGAAGGTATTCTTCTGTCCTGATGCACCTACTGGACCATATTGGAATATTGACACAGGCCAGGCGTGCACTGGAATCGAAAGTGTGCCACAGAGAATATTATACGTTCCTGTCTCCCCGATATAGTCATGCTACTGAACAGGATGAAAAAGACCCTTAAATTTAATACTATAAGCGCCAAAGCTATTACACCAATGTCTGCAGTCTAGCGTCATGAATAATAGCTAGCTAAGCAAAAATTAAACCTCCTAGTGTCTTAAATATATTCAAACAGACTTATTTAAGGGGGGAGGGGGACTCACCCCATTTTAAGCAGCCCCTAAAATTATGCACTCTGTGTTTGCTCTTTGCAAAAGAAATGCAAAGATGGCCCCTTCTTACACCGGTCTCAAAATTTCAAAGGGATCCCCTTTAATGTGCTGCGGCTCACAATCACGAGAAAGGTTCTTTATTGTCGGACCTTAATGGCCACCTCGTACCATATTTTTTAATGTGAGCATTAAATATTTATAAATTCTGAGTCAATAACGCCTCATAACCAGAAGCCCGGCAGAGGGTCATTCAGCAGGGCTACCCCTACGTTCCGATAAGGTCAAAGGTCAAAGGGGGCATGCAATTAAACTGGCTAAATGTGGGTGGTGTGCATCTGTTGTCATTACTGCGAGGACAATTACTTCTGTGGCGGCAGCCAGGCTCACGTATTCATTACGATTTTTTTTCCCAAACTACGGAAGAAAGATATTGACCTGAACTTCTTTTTTTTAGCTTCAGCTTCGAAGCCGCGGCTCCAGGAGTCTGTATTTATCACCGGACCCTGGCCTCTCGATATCAGGCAAACAAGCTGTAGATCTTGACCATCCATGCTGGTTCCCTGAGGAGAACATGCATCAAGAGAACGCTTTTTCAGGGGGATGGGGACAGCCCCACACCCCCGATTTACCTCTTTAAGTCATATTTCTCACACAGGATGCACAAAAATTGACCATCTGCGGTGAAAAAAACTGGTGACAGATGTTAAGCGATGGGATATTTTAAAAAATCATTTCATGAGTTCAGGATCAAGGTGGAATTCCTGTTCAAAAAACCCTGAAATATCTTGTGGCTACGCACTTAAAACTTCATCGAATTAGGCCATCCATCCATCCATCCATCCATCCATCCATCCAAGTGTGTAGCACAGAGTTTTATATTGAGGATACACAGCTTAA
>JAODKE010000044.1:5154245-5165607 GCA_026779605.1 Mormyrus hasselquistii
GGTCACCCAAATATTTAAAGGCCCCCCTTAATACCTCGGGGGGTGTAAAATTTTCGGAGGTTGAATTTTTTTCCCCCCCCCCCCCCCGCAACATTACGCAGAAAAGTTTCAGTACCAAGGTAGGGGGGGGGGGGGGTTAAGGAGGTCATTCCGTTTGCGATAGGCCGACCTTTCCAATCCAGGAACACAGAGGATGTCTGTCTGAGGCGTCAAACAATGATGCAGATAAAATCTACTTGGGATCTATTCTGCGGGCTTAGCACTGAAGACGTCGAGGCTGCCTGATGCTTGGGCTTTCCTCAAAACCATGTCCTGAAGTGACCTTACCAGTGACTCGGGCCACTTTATCACAAATGGAAATTAGGGCTGACCAGATTTAAGTCAGCATTCCGGCAACGCTGAATCATGTGTATTGTTCTGGAATCCCATGCAGCACGGTGCTGCCACCGATTGAATCCTTTCACCCAATCCCAGACCCATACGGCAGACGGAAAATGAAACAATAGCGCGTAAGAGGACCGGCCTCCATGAACAGCGCTGTGGCCTTCAAACGAGAAGCGGGCCGGCAGAATTCTGGGGGAGGGTTTGGGGGGGGGGCAGCTGCCAGCTGGACCCTCATTGTTTGGGCTCCGGTCTGTCAGCACCTCTCGAGGATCCAGGCAGACTCGTTCCTCTGCGGGATGGTGAGCTTTGTGGGGCCTGGAATGCCGATCCCCTGACGCGACTGGCGTGCGTCGGGGGCAAATAACTGGGATGTCCAGCGGACCAAACCTGATGCTGTTAAGAGATGCAGGAATCTTGGAAAATCTAGTACTGTGATGGAAAAATTCCTTCCCAGCCGGATTGTTACTGAAAGGCAGATGAATTGAGCTCCCAGCATTTTTTAAAAGTAAATTAGAATAATAATAATAATACTAATAATTATTATTTGGGAAGTTAGGAGGATTTATTTACAATAAAAACTAAAATACTTCATTCCCTCTGAATCCCTTTTCTTTACCATTACATTATGCAAAATGGTTGGTGGGTAGAGAACCACATGATCTCCAGACAGACTGTTCCAGAACACCATAGGACTTCAAATTGCAGGGCATCGTGCCAGGAAGTGAGGTGCTTCACGGGGGGCAGAACGGCTGGTTAGGTGGGGGTGGGGGCCGGTGAAAGGGAATAGTCCTCTCACGCCATTTTGAGGAGTGGGAGATTTGATCTTTGTAACATGGGAATGTCTTGAAGTCACCTAGGAGAGGTTTGATGTCAGCATCATTTGATTTAAGAGCTTGGACTGTATTAACCTGCAACCCAATCAGCAGGTGAACTTCAGGAGGATAAAGCCGTATTGAACAAAGTCAAGGTCCTCACACCTGGTGCAGAGAAGAAACTGAGAGGAGGAGATCGAAACACCTGCGAGCCACCAGAACTGAAACAGCAGAGCGTCACCTCTGGACACCAGCCAATGTCCATGTTGTGATCATGTCAGTTAAGAACAGACACTGAAAATGTATGCTAGAATCATTTAAAAGAAGATATGCAAGACCAACAACTGTACTACAGGAGCACAGACAGTGAGTTTAAATTACCTCAACATTAGTTCCTAATACAAAATCAATCAAGACTCCATTTTAAGGAGATCAGTAATGTTAAAAAAAGGTCAAATGACTAGTTTGAACAAGAAACAAGACAGGACTGAATAAGGAATTCAAGCAGTGAAGGAGCCAGTGGAGCAGACTGTTTGTAATGAATATCTGCGATGGGGAATCTCGGACCACATCGAGTAAGAGTCATGATTTAGAGTCCTAGGAGATCTGTGCATATGGGGTTTCTGGCCAAGAGCTGGAGGGGCCCCAGCTGAACATGATGCAAAAGTAAATTGTGCTCCTTTACTGGTCAATGAGACAAATCAGCAGCAATACTGAAGCATATTAATAAACATAATATAAAGCCATAAATATCTGCATTATATAGTAAAACACAAATGTGTCCTGGTATACATAAGTACTGTAGTAGCGTTTTGCCTTATGTTAAATTAGTCAAATTAAAATGGTATTTATCCATAAATAATAGCATGTTGCTGCTAGAAGCTGGCTAGAAGATGGATGGATGGATGGATGATAGTTGTAATAATATTAATTGTTATGAAAAAAGTGAAAACTCACATTTAATCAAGTACACCTTTCCAGGAACCGGTCACTCGCAGAGACTAATTTTATATGGCAGAAAAGGCCAAAACTCATAGATCTGTTTCAGACAAAAATAACAGAAAGGTGCTGGCGGGTCGATAATGGCTCCTCCTTGATTCGGGAGCCAGCTGAATATTTTCCTCAGCTTTGCATTTCGTTCATCTGGGCAGAGGCCCAAAGGGAGAGTTGGAGGGGGGGTTGTTTTCACTCGTGGCCTCATCAATACCTAAATCCTGGTGAACAAGTGACACCGAGAAGCTGTAATCAATAACTCCCAGTGCATTTTTTCTCCTGGTCAAACGGCCCGGCACTGACAGGGCTGACACTTCGAACATGACGCTAAATCTTTATCAGCGGTCCGTGGAGATGAGCGGCGCAGGCTGGGCAGGGCCGTCGACGGTCGCACCGGTGGCTAAATAAAGTCTGTGATATGGCGTTTGTTACAAAGAATGAGGAGGAAGGAGGGGAAACTCTTGGCGATGTATCGATTGCCTTTGGACCACACTTTGAACCGCACTTAGCAGACCCTGTCTGGGAAACATGGAGTTTGGCTTGACGAAAACATTGGGCTTGTTGACTGGCTTGGGTTAGCATTCGAATGGTCTTAGCGGGAACCCAACCGGCCATCATCCATCCTCTGGCCAAAGTGTGATCCGCTTATTACATTCTTCAGCTACACAGGCTCCCTACACTGTGCACAGCACAACTCCTTGATCCTGTGGCAAAACTCTTTCTTGCCAGGTCATCTTTAGTCACAAAATAATACGTAGTTAAAAAAAAGACATGCTGTGGTTTCCAAGAAGATGGCAAGTGTTTCGCTCCTACGACTATCACCTGGTCATGTCTCGGGGTAACCGTTCATGTCTTCACATTGACCTCCTACAGTCCTCTTTGCTCTCCTTTAAGACCCTCCCATAATGTCGTCACAAGCTTATTATTAAGGGAATTAACTGAGAAGAAAAATCTTCAAGTTCCGCTAGCAGCTAACAATCTTCTCATTGCTAGTGTAAAGGGGTAGGGCGCCCTTGGTATAATTTGCAGGAGTCTCTGCATTTCTCTGCTGCTGCTCCCACGTCCCTCTTTTCCCTCTCATACAGCAGAAGGTCATCGTATGAATTATGTGAGCAAACGGAAGAAAATAAATAAATAAAGCGCAGAGCCGCGGAGCACGCCGCGCATGACTGTCCCTTCTCCAACCGCGCTGTTGCCGTGGGAGGCCTCGCCGCCGCAATAGAGGGCTCTCGGCCAATCGGGAGGGCCTAGCGCTAAGCCGAGGTTACTTCATTCATTGTGTCATTGGATACGGCAGGAAAGGTTTTATGCCAGTGGAATCACAAAATAAGACGCATGTCAAAGGAGGTTAAAAAACATTTTATTAGCTATTAAATGAATAAATAAAAACTCATCATTTGCTGATGGTTTTCTTTGATCTTCTGACTACCTCTAAGTAAACAGCATACAAAATTGATTATAGTATGTGTTGCGTGAAGTGTAACAAAGCGGCATAGAGTTCAGTAATGTGAAAACCTGTCAGTCGAGGGTCCCGTACTCCCACTGCCGCCAGCTTTCCCATTTCCTGCCAGAAACCGAGTCCAGTGGTGACTAATCACTAACCCTTCCCTGAGAGGCTCTCCATCTCCTTTAAATGCTTGTAAATGAACATACTCCGCGTTCAGTTCCACAGTCACCAGTGCTCGGACTTGCCAGCAGCTACCGATAAGCATAAGGGGGAGCGTTGGATAACTCTACTCGGACTCACGGTTTGCGGAGGCCCTTAATTCGGTTATACTCAATGGCTTGGCCAACATATTGATCGAGAACTGACTTTTGGGTTGAAAGGTAGGAGTTAAAGTGGCCGCTGTCTATTTTTGCTGTGAGGTTCCACTCCTTGACCTCTTCCCTACCAGAAGAATGCATCACAATGTTGGTAGATGGACCAAGATGGATACTGACGGTTGACCTTCCAGATATGGAAACCAGCACTTCACCAGTTAACAGCCTCACCTCCCTTAAACAAAAACTGACTGGGCCCAACAAAGTACATCAGGCAGGGAACGTGTCTCAACTCAATTAAAAATTAAAATCAAATAGTTTATAGAGGGTGCACTATTAACACAAGTAGATGAATATAGGTCATAATACAAAGAGAAAAAGAAAAGCTTATTAATGGTATAATAAGGGCAATTCCATTGTTATTAGACCCAGCCAAATCAGTTTGCAGGGAGGGAGTGAAGAATGCCGCTGCAGTCCGAGCGCGTTCTGCCGTGCGCCGTGTTTGTGATGATAAGCCAAAGCGCCACGGCAAAAACAGCAGGTGATGGGAGCCGGAACCTCATTGGCTGCACAGAAAGGTAATCACTTGATTGAGGAATCTGATTAGTCCTCGGTGCTCCGACGTAAGCCATATTAACAGGCAGCGTAATCCAGGTTATGTTAGAATAGGGTCATCACAGAAATTAACTTTTTGTTCATTAATTTGTATGGATTAGTAGAGGGCAAAAAGACAGTAAATCTGTTCTAGTTTTTGTAAAAATCATTTAAAAGTGTACACCAATTGTGGCTGTTGGGTGACTTTGGGGTTAATCAGCCTGATGTGTCCTTTTAATTGCTTTCTATTCAGAGTAAATTCATTAGATAATGTTCTCTTCAAAATTCATGAATCAATTTAACTGAAGAAACCACATTAACGGCATCAGGTTCATTAACACACACGCGGTTGTGTTAGCGGCTCCACTGCTAGCAGCTTTCCTTTAGGCAAACAGATTTGTGTACCGTTATTACTTAAGAGGGATTTGTTTGAAATCTATTTCTCCTCCTTATTAAAGTATTTTCCCTTCTCCCTCCAATCGAATTGTGGCTGGAGAGCTTTTGAAAAATGCCACCCACCCCCCCAACCCCCCCGAACGTGCACACACCTCAACTATACTGACTAAAAGCCCAGAGGGGGGATTTTCTTAACACAAATGATTGACTTAAGGTTCCTCACAAACTGGGGGGATGACATGGTTTGGACCTGTACCAGAGTCAAAGGCAGAAAATGAGTCGACTGTACAAACACAGTAGGTTAGACTATACATCTATATAGTGCTGGACAGTCTCCAAAAACATCAGCAGTTGAATAGGCGATTTTTTCTTCCACAAGGTCAAGTGATATTCAATAGCAGTTTACCGTACTAATGTGACATATGGAAGCTGATTCGAACCAAATCCAAAGTGCTTTAGTGCTTGAAGATACTGGCTAGAATTAGTGCTAAACGGTGTACCGCTAAGCTTCGGCACACAGGCTGTCGGAGCGGTTACACTTTTGTGACTCTATAGGGTCGAGTAACCTTCCCTAAGTGTGCAGGCGTAAGTAACCTTGCAGCCTACCGTGAGATGACCATGGCCGGCAGAAAAATGAAAGCCCGACTATCTTAAATAGTTTTCTAGTGGGATATCACGAGACAAGCTCCCGTGTGGGACGATCATGTGACAGGGGAAAGGGAGGAGGGAATGGGAACTTCTGGGTGCGAGAGGGGAGGCAGATTTAACAGAACGGTGAAGGGAGATGGAATGGCAGCTGATTCAGTGCTGGGAAGGGCTAGCGGCGTGGGGGCGCATCCAGATCTGGGAAAGTGTTCCTATATGCAGAGAGAAAACACAAATACCAGCATACCGCTGTTATATTTTCACCTCACCTTGTGCCCGCCCACCCCCCTCCAAAAAAAAACGAAACAGTGCCAAAATACTTGATGTCGACATTTTGCCAAATTAACCTAAGAAATAAATCAAATTTTTTAATTCTCCCCAAGTTCTGTGGTCCTACCCGGGTTTTCAAACAGGCACATTCAAACAGCCTTGGGGTTAGCGCTCTTTCATGACGGCCGTCTTCTCTTCCTGTCGTTCCTTCAATTAGTGGTTCAATCAAATGCGTTTTTTGATGCGGTATCTGTCAAGTCGCCGTCTGTAGAGCACGTCACTTATGCCAGGCAATTCAACCGTCTCCAGTTACACCTCTGATACCATGAAATTAGCAGCGGGTTGATGCGACCGACGCACTGTCCCTAGTTCAGAGAAAGCCGGGGCCGCCTTTTCCTCTTTTCATAAATCTTGAAAGGTTTCTTTTCAGATCCCTGGCCATCGCATTTTTCTTTCGGTAAAAGACATTAATTAGAGCCTGCAAATAAATGTTGTTTAGTAGCACTGCCAGTGAAGTTTAGCTCGCGGCTACCTCTAATGCTAACTCGACAGGCCAGAGGTTTCAGTTCATCATCATTTAGTTGAGTCGATTAAAAACTAAAGTAAAAAGAAAAAAAAAATAATTCCACACAGAGGTGATGATCATACATTAGGGGGTTTGTCACTATTATAATCGGGCAGGCTGGCACAGTGACGACGGCAGCGCACCGTGAAGCCTGACTTTGCGGCCAAGCTCGCGGGTGGGTACACTCGATCTGCACGTGTGCCAAAGCGTAACAGAGCCGCCCAGGAGCAGTAGAAAGCCACGGCGGGGAGCAGCCCGGGCAAAAAACAGGCCGGTACACAATGCAGAAACTGTGTCAGTGTTATTAGCAAACATGTCACGCCACTGCCTCACGTCTAAAAATACATCCTCCTCTATAAACTAGGCCCGTGCCTCATCGTCACTCCCAGCTACGCGGAGAGAGGAGTCTGATAATCAAGGTAATTTGCCTTAACTTGGGGGAACATTTCTCAACTCTAGAGGGGATACGTTTGATTGATATCCACCCATGTGACTTATTAGGCTTTGTCTAAAAAGGCCCCAAGGTTCTGTTAAATAATTTTTCATTGATAATCATGCTGTCACAGCTATCAGCCAACTTGCAAAGACTAACCTGACTGAAGGGAGGTAAGCCCCTTAATTTCCCTAATAAATGATTCCTCGGCGCAGGACTGGAATTAGGGCGTGTGGAAGGGCCCGTCACCGCTGACAGAGCTGTCAGAAGGACAGGTGAGGGGAAAACTGGCAAGCTTTAATTTCTCTGCTGAGGAAGCCGTTTCTCTTTGGGGATTAATCTTCTTATCAACATGGATCCTTTTGCCTCGGGGTGCCAGGTGGGGGGGCAGGGCACTCAGAGGGAACTGCTGCCTATCTATTTATTTATTTATTTATTTATTCATTTATTTATTGTTAATTTCCTCGCTTCTGGATAAGGTACGGATGATGTCATTGTCCAAAGAATAAAAGAAAAATGATGATGCCAGTGAGTAAAAAGACCCCATTTTATACATGTGCAATATTCCTAATCACTGGGGGGGGGGGGGGCTACAAAAAAATATCCAATGGACTCGAATCAAGATGCCATTTGTGGAGCCTTAAGAAATGCCCCCCCTCCCTCCCCAGATTCTTGATTGGCTGGCAGATCCTGCCACGTGAATTTTAAACGGGTACACTGCGTGTCTCTTTGGGCGGAATTAGACTGAATGACTGATTGAGTGTTTCGGCAGGGAAGGTTATTTTCCATAGGTGCAGCACACGTTTAGGGGGCTGGGGGGCCATGTCGCAAACTGGAAACACTTTCCCACGATCCATATTTGTGGTGTTGACTCACTTGGGGCGCCGGGGGGCCGAATTGCCATTTTTTTTTTCTTTTTACCCCTTTACATCAAGCTAAACGCCCCTGGTGTTAAGGAGTCAATTATATATCTAAAAAGTGGCAACGTATAAGCAGGCAGCTTGGGCCGCGGCTGGGAGCTTCCCAGGTGTCCAAAGCCTTTGCTGTAGAGCGCACTGGGATCTGGAGAAAGAGTGTTTTGTCTTGTGATTAATATTAATGTACATGAGTACACAAATCTAAACAGGGGGACCGTATGTGTTTGGGGAGGGGACCCGTAATACGAAATGGCACAGGGAACACACTGACAGCTCTGTGGCCCCCCTGCCTCTCCGATGTGCCCCCTCCCCCTACACCCCATCCTGACTTCAGACATTATCAATTACCGCTGGATGCGCCGTCAGACACGACGACGACAAACGCGATACTGTCAAACCGGGGCATTTACATACAGCCCCTGATGCGGCGCAGGAGATGCTAATTTCAGTTGTGGAAGTACACCTTGGGATTTCGAGTGTCCCCCACCCCCCACCAGCATTTTGCCTTTATTTATTTCACCCTCCACTACAATTTACATTGAGACCTCTGACATGGTAGGCGATTGTCCTCATATGACTTGCCGGGCAAGTCAAGCCGCGTAATGGCCCCTGAATGACGGCCTTCTTCCTGCATCTTCCTAAGGCCAAAAACAGCCAAGATCTCGAGTCTTTTGTGTGTTCAGCTTCCCCCCCCCTCCCCTGTACATAGCCTCCGTTTTTACTGTAGACCAAAGTCTCCTTACATATGCCTCAGTTAAACCCAGACAAAAGCCCCCCCCCCCTCACATGCACGGAGTTGATACCAAAATTATATTCCAGTTACTGGCTGTGATCTGTGACACAGTACCTCCATCGACTGTCAACGAGGGTTAACCTAAAGTAACACAACTCTGTACTGGGACGCCATCCTTTTTTCAGTCCTTATGTTACGCTTATATTATACTAGAGGTCCTTCAAATTTAATGATACATCAGGTTGTGGATGTTTGAGTCTCCATCCCTACATAAACAATGAGATAGCAACCGGAAAATTTTAAATATCTAATAGCAGAGATAGAATTATATGATCACTGAATTTTTTTTCACCCTCCATGTTTAAGGACAATTTAAAGCTTTTCAAATTTAGCCATGCGAAGAAGTTGCTTTCTTAACTCAAAGAGAGCACCACACCACAGAGGTTAAAAGGACATATTGCGGTTAGAGTTGGTTCTATACCAGTCACACATCCTAAATGATTACAGGTGAATGTTAATTAGGCGTAACCAATGGTAACCAATTAACTGCCAATTAACAATGAACTGCTCACAGGTGAGTGAGCTTGTCCCCAGATTCCATCTCCCCCACTTGTAACAAACAACTAACTTGAAATTAATTAAGATATAAAAAAAAAAGCAGAAAACTTTTGTTCCGCTACCATCGTATCAACATAAACCAGTGATTTGAATGCCTTCAACACTTTGTCATGAACGCGTGTTAATAAACCAGCGTGAGGTTTTCGCCGTCGCTTGTTTGACAGCGGCTTAAGGCAGCACCACTAATTTGTTGTGACGTGCCGCTAATGGCGTCATTAGCGAAGTGTTAAACCGCTGAGCTCGGTGGAGTGAAAACAAAGTTGAATCGCGTGAAGTTCAATGTCATGAATGTGTAACACTCCGTGAAAAAAGCTTCCTTTAAACTCACAGCAAATCTGCAAACAACGAATCCTTACCTGTAACAGGTGTGATACACCAAAAGTCCCAACACGCAATGATGTTTCTTACGCAGGACTGCAAACTACACATTCCGCAGGGCATTTTGGCAGGGCAGTAGCATGTGTGATCTTGAATTTACCCACGTAGCCACGTGGCTGTCTCTGTTTTTCATGCGAGATGTCCTTTAAAAGCCCGTGAAACGACACACAGACAAATGTTTACCTCCACGGCTGCAGGTTGCTTAGCTTCTGTCACTTTGAGGACTCGTTAGCGACGTATAATTGACAGGGTCTCGTAATGGGGGTAAACATATATAATCTTCTGGTACACAACAGGAGAGTTAATCTTATTTTTTGCCCTGCCTCCCCACATCCCACCAACAACCTCGGTGCTGTGGAAGCGGCAGGTCAGATGTCCCCCTGGAGTCACAGCTCATGTCAGCGCTCCCTTTGGGACCTACCGCTGTTCCCGTTTTCTGGACCATCGTGGTACGTGAGGAGAGCCCAGGCCTGGAATGGAGATGGTTTGATTTTACCTACTCAGCTGTCTAAAATGACACTTTCTTGGGGTGCCCTCGCAAGTCATGCCCCTGGCGCCCCAAACGAGTCACACTGCTCTTTTCTGCTTCACTTATTTATGCGACTGGATTGAGAGCTATGTTTTGCACAGAAGTATCGTTTGAAAGTTTGTCGTGCTTTTTCAGGTAGGCAGCCAGCGTAATGCTTCACTTTAGGGCATCTCGAGGGGAGCTCACAAGAGTCATAGTCTTTGGGCTACAGGCTGGGCTCCTCCGCAGCCAGGCCGCATGGTGCCCTAGAACACGCTGAACCTTTGACAAGAACATTGTGACCTCCAGCGCCGATCAGCAGCTGGGGTCTCCTCCCATCCTCTTGGGCCAAGGAGGGAGCAATAACCGATTCCCGCTGAGTGGGACCTGGATCCCAGCCGCGGACTTTCCGAGTCACCGCTGTTGAGGGTCACCCCAGGTGACAGCCACGGTAGCGGTCTTCTGCAGCTAATGAAAGGTTTTGAGAGCCGACTGTGTGCGAGGCGGGTGTTGTTGGTGGGGGGGGTGGGGGTCAAGACCCTGTTTCGCTCGGGTCCGCCGTGTCAATTGTTTAAATAAAGGTTGAGAGAACTCATGTGAATACCCTGCTGCACAGGCACTCTGTACATGGCGTAAAGACGATGCAGGTCATTAAACTCCAGCAGGAAGCAGATTATGCTGGGAGTGGTGGTCAGGGAATTGGCAGTTTGGGATTGGTTGAAGGAAAATATGTTGGTATTGATCAGCAGAAACCAATTGCATGACTTTATGTTTATCATTTTAGCCAATATTTATGGGTAAAGAGGAGTTAGTAGTTCACTGCTATTTAGAAAAACTTTTAAATTAGGAAAAAGAAAAACACTTTTTATTTACAAGAGGTCATTATTGTGAGTCCCAGTAGAATTTTTGCAATATTGTATAGTTAATATATGTTTCAGAGTTGTCTTTTAAAATTTTATCATATGCCTCATTTTGTACACTGGAAAATCATGCTGCCTAAACACATTAAAATCTTTCAGGTTTGTGTGCATTTAATTTGAATTACAGTATTTAGTAAAACATCAACAGGTAATAATAATAATAATAAAAATAATAAACTGTTGTTGTTATCAATAATAACATTATAATATTTAATAATATAATGATAAAAGCACCAATAATAATAATAATAATAATAATAATAGTAATAATAATAATAATAATGTTATATTGTTTAATAGTAATATAATGGTAACAGCATCAATAGTAAGAATAATTCATATTTTCATGTGTAGTGTCCATGGTGGTGCAGTGGCTAGCACTGTTGCCTCACACCTCTGGGGCCCGGGTTCGAGTCTCTGCCTGGGTCGCATGTG
>JAODKE010000044.1:5177365-5194516 GCA_026779605.1 Mormyrus hasselquistii
GTTTAGTGTATGGAAAATTGAGCAAATATCCACTCACTTTCTGTGTATGTTTAACTGAAGCACTTCAAGAAAACACTGGAAAAATATGAACTCTGCACAATCCAGCTGTAATCCTAGCAGACATTAATCACTCTGTTGCCAATTAGCTAAACAAAGGAAATACAATCAGTGGAGTTTCACAGATACATACCTACTTCTTGGCATTTTAGGTTAGATTTTAATTCAAAATACCTGCAAAATATCACCAGACTTGCAAGTGTTCCTAATACTCTGTAAACACGAGCAACTTGAGTTTTCTTTGTGAAATACTTTCTTCTTTGACAGTTAAATTTGAAAAAGAGAAATCCAAACTGAGAGGAAAAAAAGATCTCCTCAAACTGTAAATGAATAATTTACTCCCAAATGATTAAAAAACAATTACAATATGCAGAGCTATCAGAATAAATTTTATTTAAAATGCGTACGCCGCCTGTGTTCTCTCTCATTTTATTCTATCGGTGAGGCCCATGAGATTTCCAGCACAATTCATTATGGATGAGGCTCAACTTACAGTACTTGACTGTTGATTAATAGAAAGTTTTTGGTATGTAGCATTGTTTGCATACAATACAGCTTCTTACAGTTTCCGTGACTAATAATTTACATAGCTAGAAATAAATTAATAAGTGCCAAAGACTGTGTTTGTTGCAAGCGAGCATTCCTGGTTCAGCCCAAAGGGCAGTTGTAAAAGGAAGTTTTTTTTTCCTATTTTTGTCAGGGGCATACAAGCTGGGAAATTGAGTTATTAATGCTGTAAATCTCAGCATAAATGTCTAATAAACTGTTAAAAAAATACTCTTACATTACAAGTAACTACAATTTTCCCTGATGCATTAGCATGGATATTAAGGCCAGTGTTTATACCAACAATAACAACAACAGCAATAATAATCATGATAATAATAACAATAATAAAACTATCATTTTATACTTCTGTGTAAGTCTGCTGGAAGCTGTATGATGAGAAAGTTGATCTTATATATGCAAGACACATACATAAATTTAAACGTGACCTTTTTCAATAAGCATTTTTTTCCTAACCTGGTCAGGATTAAGTAATATTTCATTGCCACTGATTGCACAGCTACATCACTGTTAGAAAAATTAATTTCAAATTTCTCTTAGCCATTAATAAATTGTGGGTCTGATTGCGCGATAAATTTAAACTATTAAACATGTTACAATAATTTGGTTACATTTTAAAACAAATAACTGAAGGATAGCCATACTCTGGGACATGTTATCTTTCATACAGAAACATGTATATATTATATATTTATTCAACCCATAAGCTCAACTAATCTGGTTCTATAAGCGAACAATATGAAAAAGATTTCATGACATTGTTAGCCATAATTTGTGGTTCCGGGAATGCAGTTTTGCTACAAACAGCAAACGGCCGTCTAAAGCCCTCCGTTATGTAACTGTGAAATTATGGCTCATGAGTACAGTAAGCAGCGATGCCATTCCGAACATGTAGCGACAAGTTTGCTGTTTGGAATGCCACTAATGAATGTCAAATGGTGAAGTGGCGCCAAGGCCGGGCGTGATATCGCTGTCCGGTCCACTAAGCCTCCCAGTGGCACGCGAGGACACTTCCTGTCTCGGGTTCCAGAGGTGCGTCGCCAGCATTCGCCCGGCCCTCCCCATCTCGCCAGCTGTCAGGCCGCTACTGACAGACCGCTCAGATCTTCCCCTAGACAGGACACCCTGTGAAAACAAGGGAGAGATGGCGTGGAGGAGCGTCATGTGGCCCATGTCTCTTAACGTTCATTTTATTCGGAGGATTTGGTTCTCGGCAGGATTAGGGCTAATGAAGAAAACGACAAACTCAAGGCCGAAAAGATTTACATTCGTTAAAAGATTGTAGACTTCTTGCATGCTAGCCAAAGGAGATATTTTTTATTCAATACTATTAGTTAATCTGATTGAAATTAATGGTTTTATGAAAATTTAATGGAACAATTACTAACATCGGTACCCCATATTCAGTTAGGTAAATGCCTTTCCAGTTGTACTTTACATGTTAGCTGCTTTAATTAATATACACTTTAGAACGAAATGAACCAATATTGAACAGTCCTTATTATGTAATACATTCTGATACATTAAGAATTAGATGGCATACATGCGTTTTATCAGTATTATTGTTAATTATTGATATGAAACTCAATATTAAAAGGGAGAAAAATATTATGCACCTGTGATAACCTCACTGGCTTCACTGACACGTCATTAATACTCCATCAGGATTTGGCCCAGGTTGCCTTTCAGTGGGGATTTAATCTGAGATAACACTATTCCAACATTGTTATTCGTTATTCCTTGTCCTTTGCAGAAGTTGGACACCGTGTGGCTATTTCATGGCTCACCCTTCAGGCCAGTGGGTCAGCGGCAGCCCATTTGTCCGGCTCTCGAGCGCCGTCCTGGGCTCCATCTCCACCGCTGACGTAACGCACTCCCACGTAGCGTTCTGTGCACGCGCGTGTGATGCCAATGCGATTACGCCGCATGTACGACATGCCCCCCATCTGTTGTGTTACCGTTCCTGCCGCGGCAAAATAAAACTGTGTCTTTCCTTCTACGCCGCATTTTGTAACAATGCTTTTATTAAGCTTTTCTTCTTGCTTTCCTGGCCCGGCGACAGACGATACTTCTGTATCTAAGCATAAACACCTGTCATATAATAATAATAATAAAAAAAACACTGCACTAGCTGCTACACGGATAAATTCTTCTGTGCTGATCAGGATTTCCAATACTCAGTTTTTTTTATTATGAATTAACCACACTAAAACCCATTCACATCATCGCCCAGTTTGCACCTGCATGCATACGTGGAGCTTAACGGTCAACTTTGATTTGTGACTTTACTTGTCCGTGATGGATGACAGTGGCTCCTGGAACGATGTTTACTTAAGGCTTATGATCAAAATTCCTATCCTTTGGACCTATCTGATGCTCCATGCTTCCTGGCATTGAGCCCATGCTAACCCTGACCCCATAGTAGATAAGGTGGGCAAGCAGGATAGATGGAATTTATTTAAGGCAAGAATGGTCAACTCAATTTAAAAATGTTAAAAATCTATTATATTTGCTGTCAACTTCATTACTTCATTATTTTTATTTATTTATTTATGTTTTATTTTGTGATAAACAGCCAAACATTACCTGAGGTCAGATTTCGTTTGCCTTCATATTATGCTCTCCATATTGCTGGGTGGCTCGATTGGATTATTATTTCATTTTAGGATTATCGAGTTCTACCCAAGCGGCAAGTATTTGTTAAACGATGACATGCTGGATGAAACTTATTTCATTATTTTAAAGACCCTTTCCTCAGTAAAAAAGTACGACTCCTCTTCTTAAATTGGCACCCTTTACCGCAACTCTGATGAAGATGGGAACTGGAAGTACAGCAGATGGGTGTTGCTGAATCATTCCAAAGCCTGATTGCAGCTCCTCCAGCAACCAGCATCTGCGTTAGCATGTCTCGATTTGGTATTAAATACATAGGAGGCTTGCCATCGACAACTCACGTGCTGAAAATAGCCAAAAATAGCCGTTCTGCACTCCATTTTCCCATGACTTACCTTGGTAAGCTGTCTGATTCCTCATCACTGAGTTTTAAATTTCCCCAAATCAGCACTTTTGAATCTGAGGATTCTTGGCATGTTACACTGTAAGCTGGGCAAAGCAGATTATTTGGATGACTTGTACAGCTAAGATACAAAGACCCAGATTTGCACTCTGAAAACAGGCATTGCTGGATGAGATTGATTAATAGACTAAAATCTTGCGAGTTTTTTTTTTTGTCATACGGCCCAACTTTAAAAAAGAAAAACAAGGAGTTTTTTTTATCAATCCAGCGGGTTAGAAGAAACGGTATCAGTTTGTATAGATCCAATTTTATGATTGCCCAAAAGGCCATACTTTCAGATAAGAAAACATGAGCACTGCAGCTACACTATATGTGACCCAAAGGCAGTCAATTTCAAGCTGAGGCTGAGGACTTTGATGTGACAGAAAGGTACTGTGAAGCCACTGCTTTCACACCACAAGAGTCATCAGTGAAAGCAATGTCCGAAATGGGATATCAGGGATATCCCACGTCAAAGCCAGAAGTACCTGGTATGAAAACCACTGTAGATTTTTAATGCTAGCCAGTCATGTCACTTCCTGTCTTCAGAATAGTGCATACAAGGACCCCCCCCCCTTGATGAGAGAGGTGAGAAATCTAAGATGGTTCATCAGAGTAAACACAATTGAAAAGGTAATGATGCAAGTCACCACGTTTTCTAGCACCGTGTTTCATTTAGCCTTGACGATTAATGCGACGTTGTATCTGAAATATAGAAATATGTTGTTCTGCTCACCTTAATAGGGCTAATTGGAGTATGATTAATTGTTGTACCAATTGAACCTTCATTGAAGACATACATACAATTATCGTCTTTGTGGGTATGTCTTGAATGTGAAATGTATGAAGTTACAAGGAAGCTGTTATGAAGATGGTTTAGAAAAAGCCACCTGACAAGGTTGAAGGGTGGTGCAGTGGTTAGCACTGTTGCATCATTCATCTGGAATCTGGGTTCAAGTCACTTCCATGTCTCCATGTGTGTGGAGTCTGCATGTTCTCCCTGTGTCATCATGGTGTTTCCTCTGGGTACTTGCATTTTCCCCACAGTCAAAAAACATGCTGAGGCTAATTGGAGTAACCAAGTTGCCTGATGGTGTGAGTGAATGGAGCGTGAGTGTGCCCTTCGATGGGTTGGTGCCCCATCCGGTGTTGTTCCCTGCCTTGTGCCCGCACCCTCCACGATAGCCTCTGAACCTCCCCCAGCCCTGAACAGGATAAGCAATTTCTGAAAATGGATGGATGGATGGACAAGGCTGAATGAGAGATGGCAGCAGCAGTAGAGAGCTACTGGAACAAGGGGCCCTCTGGAGTTTGGAATCTGTGTGAGTGAACTTCATCACCTCATTGTGTCACCACATGTGTCTCAAATAGGGTATGGTCTTCACTGGTCCAATTTATTAGACCTGAACCCAACTGAATTAATCTTTCACATGACCTGGTCCAAACCTGAAAAGTATTAATATTGTAGACAAAAAAAAACTAAAAGCTGAACTAAAACAAAATATATATGTATCACCTCATTACAAAGAAAGATTGACAGTATGTGAGTGTGTACGACATAAACCAGACAATGTGTCAAATTTGACGTGGACTCAAACCTTTGACAAAACCACATGTTCAAAACATTTTGGAAATTGTCTAAACTTCCCGAGTGCCTGCGCTGTGTTGAATTTAACACAGGTACCTGACGTAACGCGAATGCACATCTGCTGGCCTCGTTTCCACAGTAATAGTTACAGCTAAACCACACTGCAACTTAAATGACAGGAAACCAGTACCCGGCACACAACTGGGTCATACATACTGTTTCTGTTTCCTCACTCTTATTAAGCAGCGTATCGTAAAAAAATCAACAGTCCTCAACCTCGAAGAGTCACTGAACAGAAGGAACAACACAGGTCTCCAAGTGTAACGACGGAAATGGCAAAACCTGCCCACAGAAAGTGACAGCTATTTTTCCCTTCTAAATGTGTATTATTTTGACTTGGGCATCACTCAGTAGCTGAATCACCACAGTGCCTTCCATTAACTTGCATACACGTTCATAAATAAGTAATGCCCCCACTTAAGTGACTTTCTTGTAAATTGATTTGTTCTGTCCCATATAAATAATACACATTTGACTCCTTATCTACTGTGGATCTGTTCTGCTCGACAGCTGTGAATGTTGGACAGTGGAGGAGCTAAAGTAAATGAGACTAGCTAAACTGGAACAAGAAGAGGAAAAAAAAACAGCTCAAGTTCTTCGTGGACACAGCCCACAAGAGGCTTGGGGCTCTGTTCATTATATATGTCAAATATATATTAACAGATGCTGTTCTGAGGGATAAGGCCTCTGTCGCAAGTATTAGAGCTGTGACAGATCTGTTGCAATTTTATCACAATAATGACTCATAAAAAAATAAAAAAAACATAGAAAGACTAATAGTTTAATGTTACATTTCACATTTGCGCTGCTTTTTGTTTATTTGCCAGACTTCAGTGGCGTAGTTTTTTTTTTGTTGTATAGAGCAGGGTCAGAAAATGCCGAGTAAGGACCCAATGCTGATAGCCCTCTGCCAAGCATGGGGTTTGAACCAGCAACCTGTTACAGCTTTAGAGTCCTACCCCGCTGAGCCACACCATCCCTGTTCATTTCTATGGGCATCAACTGCAATTAGAAGGTCTTGGTTTCCTTCGGTAGTGGATACTTTAATATACTCTAGGTTCATGCTAAACATCACTGGAAGATGCAGAAACAGTTAAGCCATGTTTAACATGCCCCATCAAAACTCACTGGCTTGACCCTGGGGCTGCGGGCAGAGAAAAGGCAGCTGACAACACTGGAAACATCCCGTCTCATCGGCACGCGCTGACGAAAGACAGGGACGTCACAATTCTCCGGTGTGCTAGGTGGGCAAATATTTAAATAAACACAATTATTTAATTGTGTTGGCTACCGCACATAGACTGCAGCTAGTTCCTGTGGGATTTATTTATCTGAATAGGTTATAAAAGTATGCTGAAAAGTCGATATGTGAAAAAATTGTGACATATAATGAAAAATAAATACATGACTAACGAATACAAATGGCAATAACTGATGTCTTCACCTGCAAATGGACATGTACCATGTAATAAACAGTAAAACTTACAAACAAAGAAACAAACAAATAATTAGATGTGACTGTGCACCAAACCGCCAAAGGTTCATCTTCACGTATAACCTTCTCACACCTAGGGGTTTATTAATGGTCTCAAATTGACTGCATGAGGGCTGAATTAATGAGACAGAAATAAATGCATATTTCAGTGACTGGGGGGTGGGGTGGGGGATCTTGGCTGGGGTGCTGCTTGAGGAATCCAGGGCTACTGAGAGGTGCAACATTAACAACTCGCAAAGTTTTTTTTTTTTGAGCTTCACCTCTGATGCTCACTCAGCCATGTCACCATCAATGGATTTATGAATAAATTATTCATACTCCGGGGACTGGCACCCCCCCCCTACCCCACTCTGTCCTGTTTTTTTTTTCTTTTCGTTTTTTTACAGCAATTACAGGGGAGGTTATTACCATTCATGCCAGGGATACAGTCGAAGCTCATTGACTGGCGGGAATCCCGCCCGAATGTCCGAGCTCACGTTTTTACACCCTGTGTGGATATAACGGCGCGTCGGGCCCTCCCCAAAGCTGACAACATCCCCAGCCCGTGTGGGAGGCTACCCCTGCCCCCCCCTTTCTGTGTCTTTCAATTTATTCTCCCTCCTCTCCTACAGGTGATTACCCGGTTGTTTTAACCCAGGGGGGTTCAGCCGTGGAGAAATGAGATGCTAATCTGTGGGAGTTTTCCTCTTTATGATGGATCATGACTCGCCCGCGAGTCTTTGCCGACGCATCCAGCACTTTCCGCTGGCTTTCCCCACCGCTGTTTCACAGCCATTGTTTCCAAATCGCAGAGGAGAAGAGGAATAAAGTGACCCTTTGCATAGCAGGAGACAATTATCATGTTTATCTGTTTATTTTAAAGCGTTGGACTTGTATTGTTACAGTACAAGGCTGCAGCCTTGAAAACCTACAGCCCGGGAACATTGGAAATGCACTGTTTCCTGTTGTAAAACCGTGGAAAAAAATGAGCAGAAAAAAGTGCTTTCTGATCAGATTTCTCCTGGAAATGAGGTTCTCCATAAGGCATTTCCTCTTATTCAAATGCAGAGAAAGAAAAATAAAACCTTGTAAGAATCCTTTGGCCTGTAAAGCGGGATATGCCTTTATAATCACTCAGCTGGGGATACTTTCCAAAAGGGAGCGATTTCAGGAGAAATTCTTTAAGAGATCGTATGTCACAAGTATAGCTGCGAACTTAAAGTTCTCGCTCATGTGTTTTCTTATGTAAGAAAGTTCTTTAAAATGGTATTTAATTACATAAATACAACTATGCAAATGTAAAGGTAATGATAAATTATTTTACACTGTAAAATTAAGGAACGTACGTAAAGAAGGGCACTGCTTACTGGTTTGATTAAATAAAATAATTACTTATAAATAACTGCACATTTGTATGCTTTACTTCGGCCCCAGTCAGTTACATAGCCCCCCCCCCCCCACCAATAAAATTAATAATTTTATGCATCCAAGGGCCCCTGAATTTTATGCATCCAAGCGCTGGCCCCCTGAATCTTTTAGGTTATTCATGTTCCTGCTGCTCCCCCGGTCCCAGTGAAGGTGTATCATCACCCTCCATGTTTTTTTTCCATAATTCGGTGCTGTATTATTAATCATTCCACCCCCTTCCCATGCCGGCCATCCTGCCTGACACCTCCCCGGCCACGCTGCCTTGCCCTCAGCCGCTCTGCCCCCTCCTGCCCACTTATTCTGACAGCAACGCGCTGCTCTCGCCCCATCGCTCTCGGAGATACACTTTAGTAACCCTCAGACCCCTACCCCCCACCCCCGGCGGACTCCCCCACCAAGGCCTGCTGAGAACCTCTTATATCATACTCGTGTTTTTTTTTGTCTTTTGTTTTGTTTTGAGATAAACAGCCGGACCAAACATTACCTGAGGTCAGATTTCGTTTGCCTTCATATGCTCTCCATATTGCTGGGTGGCTTGATCGGATTATCATTTCATTATAGGATTATGGAGTTCTATCCAAGGAGCGAGTAGGTGTTAAGCGATGGCCTGCCTGATAAAACTGCGTTAACCGGCAGGCTTCGCAGGCAAAAAGAATGTGTGCGTGTTTTTGGAGGCTGCGTTTTTGCTCTAATTTTTGTTTTAGATTCCCTCCCACGGTTCAGAGATGTATGAATCCCGACTGTAAACATCATATAACCGTTCCAATGTACTCACGAGTATGTTTGGGTGAGCATCTCTTTTGGGTCGGTGTCTAATCTGGGATGTACCCCGCTAATGCCCCAGGACATCTCAATAGGGTTTGGACAACCAGAAGCCTTATTGGGCTAGATTGATTTTTTCTGGATTTCTCGATGGACACGTACTGGTTTTCCTGCCATAGATACTTAGTTTCTCCTCCCCCCCACATACGATACAGTCAGTACTGCAACATTTCCTTTACTTATGAAATGAGAATCCTGAATTAACATTGCAGGTCATTACTGGATAGGCAAATATCCTACTGCATGGTGTAATTAACCAATTTCATTATCCTATCATTAGAATGCAGCTGTGATTTTTGTTTTCACTGACATCAGCAGTTATATATTAGATGATATATATTTGCCCCCCCCCCCCCACCCCCCTCCATGCATATATTTGTTTAGGTTTTTAGTTTATGAATTCTTCAAAGAAATGTTACATTTCCATATTTCGTGTGAGCGGAGACGGTTTTATTATTTCAGTCGTTTTTGTTTCACCTCATCAGGGACTGCGCCTTGGGGTCCTAAATGCCCCATAATTTTTTATTTGCGAGTTTTGATCTCACACAGGATTCCTGTCAGGATTGACTTCTTTTTTTTTCATTCATGTTTTTTTTTTGTGTCGGCGGCTCGATTCCAACTTTTTCAGCAGGTGCCCACTTTACACATGGGGTCACGAAAATGCCCAGTAAGACGCATCCCGTGGTGTCCTGGGGAGGTGTGTCACTTCAGTCTGGCCTCCTACGTCGGAGCCCCTCACAGCGGTAAATAAATAACCAGCCGGAAAGCCGCCAGCCAGGTTTTAAGCTACTGAAAGGCATCCCCCCCCCCCAGCCGTCCCCACACTTGGACGTGAGAGAGTGAGATTCAGCCCAGCTGGTGGGAGGCGGCACGCGGCCGGTGGATTTTTGTTTTATTTTTTTTCCCAGAGAATGCCGATCATCCCTCCCTACATGGATGGCTGCCTGTGCCGGCACACTCTGTGTCATGCCGTCGTGGGGACGTCCGAGCTGCCCACACCCGCGCTTCCCAGAGGGTCTGCCGGGCCCCTCAGAACAGAAACGCCAGGCCCTGGTGATTCCGAGAATCGGCAGGGGAAGGACACCTCCCGCCCAGTGTGACTGGGGGACCCTCACCCCACTCTAACACTCATTATGCCAGCCTGCTGTCCCTAGGGGGTGGGGGGCGCCAGACGTTATTCCACAGTGGAGGTCTCCGGACACGGGCCCAGCCCATGAGGACTTGGGCCAGTACCTCTGACGGCAGGTTATTCACTTAACAGGTGATGGCCTGTCAAAGCAGCTCCACTACACACTGGAGCAAAGAAAAGGTGGGGGGGGGGGGGGGGCAAAAAAGAAATTACACACCTCGGAGTTAATAATGGGGATAAAAAAGGACTCGTATTCCGGGCTGTGATTCACCTGATGCTTAGGAGAGATTATTTTTTATATACTTGGGTTTTTTCGTAGGCTTAAAAGGGATAAAACGCACACGCGGTTTTTGAAATTGAGCAAACGGTGCGGACAGAAGCACTGGGGACATCCAGACACGCGGTGGCGTCGTCGCTCTCGAACAAACGATAACATCTTCAGACTCCCTCAGCGCAGTCGAAAGCAAGTGGATATTTTTTTAAGAGCCAAGCCGACGGGCACTAACGCTCTCTTTCTTCCCCCCCATTATATTTTATTTACTTAATATATTTTTATATTTTGAGGAGAACACACAACACAGCGGCACTCATGTCAAGACAGACCTAACAAATCGCTGGGCCAGCCTGAACCTTTCGAATCAAAGGTGGGAGCTGGGAAACAGATCATTAAATCAACAGTGCAAATTAAAGAAAATATGACAACAGATACCGATAAACACACAGAGCGGTTTGTGAAAAAACATGACAACTGTCTGCCTGCTCTGAAATTATATCTCCATTTATATGCCAAAAGCACTCAACAAGGCGCCATTACCATTTAACTGGAAAACTGCACCTTTTTTATTCAAATAATGCCTGGAGTTTTTTTGAACTGTAAAAAAAAACACCTTGACAATGTGTTATGAATAATAATGCCGGCACAGGTACATGATGCTATTGCCACTGAATGTCTTTCATGATCTCATACTCGGATGAATGAATTATGAAGTCAGACTGCAAACAAATCATAGAGTGTGTGTGGGATCCCGGAAGCGCGTAAGGACGTCGGGACGTGATTCCCGGGAGATTCCGTGTTCCACAACCCTGCCGATACACCGCAAGGTCGGATGCGTCTCCCAGTAAAATGCGCCAAGGAAAATAAACCCGTCACTTAAGCACATCTTTTCTCTGGGAAAACAGGCAGAACTCAGCAGAACTCGGGATGAATTTCATCTCTGGTAGCCACAAAAAAAGTTAATAACATACACAAAAAAAGGGGCATTCACAGCAGGGCTCAGTCGTGGCTTCAGACACACGTTATGCGTGAGCGTTACACTCGGCCTGCTGTGGCGCAAGCACAATGCATTCTGGGAGGTTAAGAGCACCGCCCGCTGCAGAGAGGTCCTCTGCTGGAAAGCTCCGGCGAAAGGCAGGAGGAGAAGCGCGTAAACACAGCATGAGCTGTGATAAATCTCGGCCTAACTGTCCTTGTTAGGAGAGTTTCGGATACGATGCCGATAAGGACCCAGTAAATCTCCTTCCCGTGAATCACAAATACCACTGATTTATATTAAATAAGTGGCACTCATTTCACAAAATTGGCGGGAGTGTGGAGCGAGGAGGAGAAAGCTGTAAAAAGACTGGTGCTCAAGACACTCGTTAAAAACACAGAAATATATGACCCCAGTCGGGAAAAAACAGCAAGCTACAGCACACCAGCTACAACACATTTTAATTATCCTACAGTTCTTTGTATCTCCCTGTTGTTTGCAATAAATTGCTGCGAGGGCTACTCTCCATAATTAGAAATGAACAGACAATTAGCAGACGTGACAATAAACAGTCAGATCTAAAATTAAAGATATAAATATCATTTGCATACAGTTGAATGTAGTTCCTGTTCTACTGTAGCCGATAAATATACTTAATAATACTGAGAATTGAAAATTATCTCAAAACATCCTATCATCATGAGATGTTCATACTTTGCTTTTCCTATTGTTTAAATCTCACTTTGAATTACTGTTAATGATTAATGTATTTGGTGCATTGGTGCATGTCACATTTATAAACATAGTGCTGATTAATATTTTTGGCTATCCATACCTGTAAGAAATTTCTAATAATTAGTCTGAAAGCACTTTTGGAGGAGATTCATAATAATTTGCACTCAAGGGTTTTTTTTTAAACTGTTATGTTGGACAAAGACTCGTGATAGAGGGCCACCGTGACAGAGAATTAAAAACGGACCGATGGAAATTTCCCGGGATGGGATTGCGGAGGAACGCCTGTAGACATCTCCTGCACTTTCCTCGGAGGACGACGAGGCTCTCGACGGGCTGGATTTTGGAAAAGGCACCCCCACGTGGCACAGGGTGACCTAACCGGCCGTAAATGCACTCTCTGAAGTACATGTGTAAATACACTGTTTCAATCTGCGCCGGCTCCATTCGATAGGAGTGGGGGGAAGCACCTGGCTTCCAGTTTAATGCCCAAAATCCACTTACACACAAGTGACAGACCACATTACCCCCTTTCACTTCCATTAACTTCGATTTCTGGATGTCTGTCGACTGCGCTTAGACGTACCCACTTCTGAATTATGGTACTTGAGATGCCTTGGCGAGATGCAGGGCCGTCCGATTCTTGTCTCGCGTGTTATTACGACAGCGATGCCAGCGTGGATGGGGTCGAGGCTGAGGTGGAGAGGGCTTTATAAAAAATGCACAGACCCGGATAAGACGGCGATTCAGTGCACCGTGACAAGACGGTCGCTTTGGGGAATTTATTAATGGGTATATGCCCCCTGCAGTTATTTGTACTGCTATTAAGGACTGTGTCCCATGCTTATGAGTCTGGAAAATCTGGAGTAAAGGGGACCCTTTCATTCCTATCGCATAACCAGTGAGGTAAAATATGCATAAGACACTCTTCTGGCATCAGAATGATCTTCACAACACTGATTCAGCCCTCCATGAGTGGTCCGGATTTGAGGACTTCCCAAACAAAATTATGAAAAATTTGTTTATCATCAAATGCTGAATTATAAACATCACAGGGGTTTGTAGTTTGCTGCACTGTTTGATATGCCATTTCTCTTTCCAAATGCAATACGTAAAAGTGCACAAACAGCACAGATTTTTGCATGGGTAGGAATTTCAGGCTCTTCTGTAGCTATTTCACGTGGTAGCTTTTTAAAAAGGGCTTTTCCATTCCACTCAGATGAAAAGAAAAATGAAATGGGGGGCTCTGAACTTTCATGAGGAGGTGTGTCACACCTGAAGCCCGGGGGATGCTTGCCGTGCGACGGCGCGTCACCGGCGGATGCGACACCTCGGAAACTGACGGACTTCCGCGGAAAACACCGGGTATATTGCTCCTGGCCACGCAGCAGGTGAAAATTTCCCAGTGACTTCCTTGGAGGAAAATGCAATTACCTCCAGTGTGGGCACATTGATGGAGGGTGGGGGGGTGGGCAAGAATCGTGGTGCACACTCCTCTCGCCCCTTCCTCCTTTGTTTCCGGTGCTTTCTGGCCAATATGACATTAAGCTGCGTGTTTGTGGGGCGAGGAAGCAGTGGCCTGTAGACTCACGATACACAAAGCATGAAAATGGACGCAGTTTCCCCCCAAAGATGGATTACGGATTACAGTGCAGCGATATTTTCAGTCCTCTTTTCCCTGGGATGCGTTGAGGGAATATCCACACTGAAACGTATTTCAGTTTGAGCATGATCAGTTACAGTATTCCCGCCCCAATTTTTCCAGTCAACGGATTGCGCTTTCTACCCAACGACTCAGAAAAAACATATTAATCGTAGCTGATTATACACACAGGCACACAGGATGGACATCGCTGCTCTTAGGCCGAGTGCATCTCGGGCTTCATGAATGACGCATCAGTGCGCCGCTGGCGTATGGTATGGCCTATGCATTTTAAAGTATATGATGTAGAATTGTAATACCGCTGCAGATGGAGACGTCTGACATGGATAATGTATTGAGATAACGTTAAATAATGATTCTTAGTAAAGTACAAATCGCCACACCGGCTGGTGACTCAGGCTGCCCGATCCTGTCTCTACCCAACGTGGATGCGATGGGACGGATTTATTGATACTGACACCAAGGTAGATCATGCAGACAGATCAAAGGACCAGCACCTTCTGAATATTTAATAGGCAGGATAACTTTATGCAGGCCCCGCGCTACACTTTGCGGCCTGTCCATTTCAATCTTTACGAGGTTCTGTTTCGTCAACCGACCCCGGCCCGGTTGTTGTTCTTAAGTGCCCCCCGCCTTGACACAGGGATGCGCATCAATCACGGGGAAGCAGTCGCTCGGCGCGGCTACGGGGGGTGGGGGGGGGGTCGGATGGCTCACCCGGCACTCCCCAGAGATGACCTGGCTGCAAAGACTCAAACAGATAACAGCCGAGTTCAGTCACTCGGAGTAATCCTTTAGTGGCTAAAATGACCAGAATGACGAAATGCAGGCTTCTGATTTACACTTTTTGACATCGATAAAACCGGATACTCCGGGCGTTCCGGCGCAGGGAACGAGGCGGACAAGGGGACTAGAGGAAAATAAAACCCCCGCTGCCGGAATGCAGGTGCTACGGGGGCCCCTTGGAGAGGAAAATGCAGGCGGTGTGAAAACCCCTGCCTCAGCTCCTGTCGTGGGGGGGGGGGATTCTGTCCGAATTGACGCTTTTACTGGTCATGCTAACAGGGTTCTGTTGCACTCTGGTATCTGGGCTCCTCTTCATTAATTTAGGAGCTGCAAAAATCTCTCTGGTGCCTCAGACGGATGTACTATCGAACAGAACTCCTTGGCTAAATGCATGGACATGGCGTTACAAGAATGCATTACAGGAGGGTGGTGATTGTCAACAAGTCCTAGAATCTCCATCCAGACATGTGTGTGTGTGGGGGGGGGTGTATGGATTAGGTTTATATTACACTGTGGGGACCAAATGTCTTTTTCATGGTCTCCACAAAGATCTGTGAATGCAATCAAAAAAACTAAAAATGTCTCATATTTTGTTTGGTTACTTATGATTAAGGTTAGGGCTGGGTAAGGGTTAAGGTTGTCATGCTGTGATTGGAGTTTTACCCATAGAAATAAATCTAGAGTCCCCACAAAGATATAATTACAAATCTGTGTGTGTGTGTGTGTGTGTACACATGTATGGGTAACCTCAGCAAAGCACAGATTATTAACAGACACTGCCTTCATATGGAAAAATGCTAAAGATGTCTGATTTTTCAAGCATATCGTCAAGAGCATGATTAAGTGACATAAAGCGCTTGTGTCTGATGGAGGGCGGCCCACAGATCACACTTCTGAAATGAGAGATAAGGTTATCCTGGCCTGCCTTGATACCAATTAATTCAGTGCCCCCCCCCCCCCACCACCACCACCACCACCCATGGATGGAAGTTCTCAGAGAAGTTAGTTTTTCTAAGATAAACCAAAAAAGCCTGATAGATGCATGCAAGCCTGCTTCATTTTAATACAACTCTCTGCCACGAACATAAAAAGAACAATTGAACAAAATGGCAACAACATTGCCTGTGAAGAATTTTAACACGAAAAACACAATGTACATTCCATTTTCCCAAAAACAGGCATCTGTATTGATATATTACAGTGCTAACATGTTTGTTTTCGGTAATATACACTACCAGAGAATAATTTCATTTAAATATGAGGATTATTATAATTCTAAGCAATAATTCTGCAGGCACACACATCATGCACGTTTTATGATTCAGTCTCTTCACACAGTTTAAGCAAAATGGTGAAATTACTTTTAACATGAAAAAATTTGAAATGCAAAGTCTGAAATTGAATTATGGGTTCATTTAGAACGGGAATCCCCGGGGGAATAAAATTGTAAAAAATTACTGGCGGTAATTTGAAAACATTTAGATGTTTTAAATGAATTGTTTTTTATGCATGGTTTTACAGAGGGAACCTTTACACAATATATTTATTTGTGAAGGAATATTGAGGTCAAAATCTCTACAGAGTTGAGTTTGCCGCGCAAGATGAAATATTTTCCCTAGACAGTGAAAGGTGGAAAGTATAATAAATAAAATATTATGGAGATGTGTTTCTAATATCGTATTGTCACAATCAATTTCCCATTACCTATCTTGATTTTGATATATACTATATTATTTCCTCCTGAAATTCACTTTATGAAGCCAGTGACTCGAGTTTACATATAAAGTGCTGCCCGCTGTAATGGTGGAAATGGAAAGCCTTTGGCTATATGAAATGAATTGAGCATTTGAGTTACAATTAGGTTACCGTGTATACAGAAGTGCGCATTTGTGTTCACTTACGGGCTCCGGGAGAGAATGATGTTGTCATCTGTGGCCGAGGCGCATTTAATCAGTTCAGGTACCGGGAAGTAGATAAAACTAACCGTGCTGTCAGACTGCGAGTCGAAATAGTCTGAGGTCCCGGTAACATGAGCTACATCAATACATTGCATTTATCATCATGATTTGTATTTATGATGGATGACGGTGATTATTATTATTATTCTCTTTATATGTATGTTCAGTTACGCATAATAGTAATACAGATCATCCTAGGTGCATTTGCACTTTGCTGCACTTTCCGTTTTGCGTAATTTTCGGCACTTTGCACAGAATTACCGGCGAATCTCACACGGATCCACACGCCGCCGCGAAAGGTCATGTTGCAAAACAAGTTGGTCGCGGAGAGAGAAATAACGTATTTCCCCGGGGATTCAGATCAAGCCGTTTCTTCTCCCTTTCTGTGGACATATTCCGGCTGAAAATGTACACCTCGGTGAGCATGCTGTTAATTACCTCACTGTCAATTTTTCTTTCCCTTCTCAAGGCAAATTTTGACGAAAATGAGGGTCGTGAGCCTGACGGGGGGGGGGGGGGGGGGCGGGGGGGGTTGGGGGCGTGGCCCCCGGAGCCAGGTTTCGAAGGAAGCTCCCCCAATTT
>JAODKE010000044.1:5194616-5219434 GCA_026779605.1 Mormyrus hasselquistii
CGGGTGAGGGGGAGGGGGGGGGGGGGGCGGGGGGGGGGGGGGGGGGGGGGGGGGCGGTGGTGGTTAGTGGCATGGCACCTGGAGCCAGATTTCGAAGGAAGATCTCACAATTTGACACACAGTTTGATAGCCATCAGTCAAAGCTAGCTTTTCTTTTTAAAACCTCTATGCAGATTTTCTTCCCTGCTTTTAAAGATATGTAATTACTAACAGTGGAAGAACAGAAGGAAGCGGAGCGTAAGGGGCACATTTGTGGCACCCAAGGAGTTGCAGAGGAGCAGCGGTCACAATCCAGTCACAGAAATGATTAATTGCAACAGCAAATTTCCCCACCACTGATTGTTATTATTATATATTTTTACCTGTGGTCTTAGAAAAGGATGCCGTCGGTGTCCCTATACTGTAAATATTCAGGGCTGTAATCAGCACAGCTGGCAAACTTTAACAGAGTTATTAAACCTGGCTTATTCTGCGGACTCAAATAAAAAGATCACCAGGAGAGCTGTAAAATTATAAAACCAGGTACCTTGCTGACTTCAATTTTCTTTCTACAGTGGAACCTGTGTGTGGAGTCCACTTGACAAGACAAACATCTCTTTGTGCAGTCCGGGAAGCTGGGTAAACAGGGCCAGATTAACCTGGTGATCGTTGCAGCAGAGACTGGGAGAGATGATGGCGGCGTTTACGGAAAGGGTTCAAGCTTAAGGCACGTGGACGAAAAAAAGAAAAGATAACAAAAGCAAGCTAGGTCCTTACGTGGGAAAGAGAAGTGTTACAAAGCGGAGCAGGAAGAGATTTCACGGATTCCTGCATACCACATTAGCCGGACATGGGTGATACGTGTAAAGCCCTCCTTAAAGTGTGACCTTTATTACACGGCAAAGCGAGGCTGTGGCCGGTCAGCCGTCTTTTCTCTCGCCCTTCTTAGGAGGGCAGGAACAATCAGGAGAGGTCGCAGGCTGACACATCCCCGGGCAGGGATGGCTGCTCGGTATTGTGGGAAAGTGATTGGCAGGCACATGGCCACGAAAGTTGTGGGTGTGATGCACCTGAGTGGAATCAGTGTGGTTTATGTAACGTAAAGTCAAACAGTCCTGGTTGACTTCCCTCTGACGTGGGCTAACAGGAAGTCATTAGCGATGTTTCATTCAAGACCAGGCATTAGCAGGCAGGGGGGTGGGCGAGGGGGAGTATGAGGGCCTGTCATATTACGACTACCCAAGGTTGTTTTCCTAACCACTTGCTGTGGCCTCCAAACTCCACACTATATATTCTGTTGTGCCCCGTATAAAGACACTGTTATGAACTGTTTTCACTCACTGTGCCAAAGACCACAGCCTGCCTGCCAAAATGCTTTCGTTGACAACGTTCTTGTATAAGAGCAACCCAACACTGGCCATAACTCTTGGCGCTAATCAGTTCCGTTTATATCGGGTCATGTCCAGAGGAAACAGCCCAAGGAAAACAAACCACTAATAGTCTGTAGGAATGACAGCCATGCACAGAAAGACATAAAAAGCAAATTTATCGAGTATCAACATCAATTTAACGTATACCAGTTCAGTTTTAAATTCTCGCTTGAGGTTAATCCGAATGCATTTTTCGTACTTGTACCAACCTCCCTAACAGTGAAAACCTTAACCCTTAGCCTTCAAATTATCAAGGGTGTTGCAGGTCACGCTTGCATTTGCAAACTATGTTTGATTAAAACACAGAGCTCATCTGTGAGTTACATGCTAACGTGCTGTCAGAGAGCTGATGCTGACACGACTGGCATCGTGGGCGGTCTGTGTTACCACGGACATGCTCATAAAAAAAAAATAGGGAATGGAATGTAGGGAAGTGTCAGTTTAAATGTGCAAAATGGCAGAAAAGGACCCTAAACTCAGACTTCAAACTCGGCCAGCCTGTTCCCCCCAAGCCAACGAGATTGCCTGTCACGCCTGACACGGCTCGTCAAGGGTTCCCCTTCACTGCTCCTGGGCAGCATGCAGGGTCAAAAGACCAAATACAATGGGCCGGGCCGTCTCCATTTCCCCTCTGCGCGAACGGCACATATTGAACCCCAAAATGACAAGACGGGGGGAGGGGGGGGGATGGAAATTGCTGCCAGAAGGAACACGGCAGCTGACGTCCATCCGGTCAGAGAAAGGCAAACAGCCCGTGAGGCGATGTGACTCCCGAATCGCATGCAGACACATTTGACCGGAATCTGGAAACTGAATGGGATCCTTCTGTGTAAAATCCCTTAAACAGGTTCCAGTGGCCAGCTCTTACTGGGACATTATGTGTTTTGGGGATGCTGCTGATTAGCAAACCAAGAATTGAAGGGAAGGCCATTCTCTGATCATCACACAAATCTGTGTTTGTCCAAGTCGTTCTTTGATTTTTCACTGAAATGTGCTGGTACTACTGTAGTATTTCGTCAATTAGCTAATTTGTTAATTAGCATTAGCAGAAATCCATGCTAAGAAAATCGAAGACATCACTACTAGGTATCTTTATTTAAATGGGACCTTGAAGGGAACAATAATGCATTTCATAATCAAAATCTTTATTTTATTTTGCACATGGTCTTCTATCCTAGACTGTCGCACCTCTGAAAAGTGTGAGGTTAGAGGTTGATCACATGGTACTCCCTCACTCCCTGCAGCTGACAGTTGTGATACCAAAGGTTGACCTTCAACCTCATCTTTCTGACACTTCATGTGGGCTCTTAGTCATACACCAGCCAAAGGGACCCAGGTTCAGTGCTTGGGGCTGGATGTAGCTGCTCTGTCATCTCACCCAAGACCCTGTACTGGATAAGTGGTGAGGAAAACGGAAATGGATAGGTAAAAACCAGATAATCGTAAATAACATCCATATTCCTCCCACCTGTATGTGTCAATGACAAAAAGCACCAGGCACAGTGGTATAACTGTCCGGTTTCTGTTCTGCCCTATACATCACAGCTCAACGGTTGCTCTGTGAGACCCGCCTCGTAATTGGACTGGATGTCCATTACGTGCACAGAGACGGGGCGCCGATGAGCTGGCTGATGGGGTAGAGTGAGAGGCCAGCATTTAGGAGCGAGCTGGGAGCAGACGGAAGCTAACAAACAAACTCCATCCACCAAACAGCCAAAGGGTTCATGGTGGATTTGGATTTGGAGGGAGTTGAGAGACGGAACGTTTTCAGATCGAGGAATCAGAACTGCAAGTCTCCTGACACACAATATACCATACATTTCACATCATAAACCTGTTTGTGGCCTATATAGGATTTCCCTAATTACTTTAGATTTTTATCTTTACAAAATACAACCCAGTTTATTTCGATCCCTAAGCCCCTTACGAGACAATGATCAATCATCGTATTCTACGGTACTTTTTCAAAAAATGACTGTTCCTCACCTAAGAATATAATGGTTAATCTAACACCCTAGATGTGTACTTTCACCATCTGTCACACCTCTCAACACCTTGTCTACTACAATCTGTACATGTGAAGACACTTAGTATAGGTTATGGCTACCAGTATACACTACCACTTATAGCCCATGATATTAAACAATTAACAAGTAACCTAGCAAAGGAACACTGCTGAAAAATCTGCAGAACACCTGCTTCTAATCCAGACACAAAAAGCCAACATAAACAACATTTAATCTGTTTTTATTCATGCAGAAACCAGAACCAACCACAATGTATCGTTAGACATCCCGAAGCAGATCCAGAAATAAACTATTTATTACTTTTCTGTCACTATACATGAATCTTTTAATTATAATCAATAGTGAGTTTTCTAATTGTCAATTTCATTGTCACTAATTTTGGAGAATATTATTAGAATAGTTAGAATATTTTTATATTATAGAATAGTTCACTTATTGAATTTGAATACATAAATGGACAGAGTGCTAAAGGCAGGACATTCTTGCTGTATTCCTGGGTAGTTTGTGAGTCATCTCGCGCAGAAAGGTTCTTGTGTCAGGCGCGTGGCCCCCCCGGGTCAGGCACTGCTGAGATACGTGACTCCCCATCTCGTTTCAAATTCAGGTTTGGTGGAGAGGGGTAACAAGGCCTCAGGTCTGTCTGACAGGGCGAAGGGATGCAAAAGCTTGCCGAAAAGTTTCCCAGATGAACCTGACTTAACTTTCACTGGGGGAGCCATGACTTTGGCAAACATTCCGGTTACCAAGGCCAGCACAAAAACAACCAGAATAAAGCAGTGTGTGGCATGTAAATGCTATAGTGGTTTTCAGTTGAGGTACAGTACCAGAAGCATCTTTGGATGGTGTCAAGAGCCAGAATGAAGACAGATATTTCAGCATCCAGATGTGTAGCATTTTAGCATCTTAACTGTAGAAGTATATTTACAGACATTTTGAACTTGTCTTCATTTCAGTAGAAGGTAGATCTTGTGTTTCAGTCTTAAAGGGTCTTTATTTATTATAAGCAATGTCCTTTTATCATTATTATTATTAAATGCGCTAATATTTTCCAGTTGAAGAGATTATTTGTCTTGCTTGTATTGTATATAGAAAACTATCCATCTCGCTAACTCTTGCGTATTTAAAGCAATGTTATAAATGTACACTGTCTGTGTCAAATAAACCAATGAACAAATAAAAAAGTTACATATTGCAGAAATCTGTATATCTGTATATTTGCCATTACCAGCACTGACCAGAGCTAGTCAGTTTGTTGACCTCTTTCACATCTCGGTGTAGACAGGCTCTTGTTACTGCAAGACGAGGCAGCCCCATGCTTTTCCATTACAAACATTTCATCTGCCTGCTCATATAAGATTCATAATGGCTGTCAAAATCCCTGGGTCTTTTTCTTGGTCTTTTCCCACACCGTGTAACACCACTACGTAACGATATAGTTCCATTTCCCTTGCCCTAAATAAAAAAGGGCACCTCATTTGTGCGTGGTCGGGGGAGGGTGTAGAAGTGGCGATTTTCCCAAGCTGGCATGCGGAACGCCCCAGAAAGGAGTTGGGGGGCTCACCCTGCTGGTCGGCCATTTGCTTCTGTCCACTGGCGACAGTAAATTAAACTGTCAAAAACGGAAATTGTCCTGTCATCAATACAACGGTGGCCTCCCCAGTACTGCAGCATCACATATATTTCTAATTCTGCATTTTCCCTGCACCCATAATTTTGCCAGCGAGTCGCGCTGGAACGTGGCCCAAGCTCATGTGTTTGGGTGCAGATGTCATATTTTCGAGGACAGAAAATTATGGGCGAGCCTGCATTTAGTTACGGGGAGTTGCGGGAGGTCGAGCTCCAGGTCTTGACCTCCCCGCTCATGGCAGTTGTGGTTCTAAAAAGGAGAAGCTGATGCCGGGACTTGACAGGACCAATAGGTGACAAGGTAAACACCATGAAATAAATAGCTACATGCGACCTGTCCGCCGTCATCCTCATCAGAACCCCAGTTTTCTTCTACCACCATTCATCTCGGTTCTTGTCTTCCATGTCACCCACCTGCCAGTCATCTCCACTACACCAAAACGACAAAATAAGGATACTGGAATCAATCTGACGCTAAATTGAGTGACACCACTTCTGTGGCATTTATTCATATACAAAGTATGAGATTTTTTGGGGGTTTTCTCTCCCGACAAATCATTTTAATTATAGCTGACAGCTGCAGTCACACACGACACGCCTCCAGGACTGACCCTAATATATCTCCCTTTCTACCATCGCTCGTCTTTTCAATGCCTTGCACACACTTATCATGATTCATTTCATCCAGTCAAATCATCTGCGATGAGCTGAAAACAGCTACATTTTCATTTATTTATTTAGCCGACGTTTTTGTCCAAAATGACACACAGTCAAGGTGCATGGTATGTTACAAGCATTCAGCCGTAGAGGAGCCAGCTACGCATTTAAGCAACTAGGCTGAGCTTCTAGTGAATGACCAGTAAAAATTGTACAGTAGTATTTGTGTCACAAGAGCCAATCAATTCCACTTTTCTGTGTTTGATGATTTCATGAAACATATAGCACTGTATTTTTCTGCTGGTTCCTGTAGGCCACCCGGTTCCTTAAGGATCCTGGTTCCTGTAGGCCACCCAATTCCTATAGGCTGCTCGATTCCTGTAGGCCACCCAGTTCCTGTAGTCCACCCGGTTCTTATAGGCCGCTCGATTCCTATATGCCACCTGATTCCTATGGGCTGCTCGATTCCTGTACGCCACCTGATTTCTATGGGCTACTCGATTCCTGTAGGCCACCCAGTTCCTGTAGGGCACCCGGTTCCTGTAGGCTGCTCAGTTCCTATAGGTCACCCAGTTCCTGTAGGGCACCCGGTTCCTGTAGGCTGCTCAGTTCCTATAGGTCACCCAATTCCTGTAGGCCACCCAGTTTCTGTAAGTCACAAGGTCCCAATGGGCTGCCCGGTTCTTGTAGGTGACCCAGTTCCTGTAGGCCACTTAGTTCATATAAGCTACTGTAAGATGCAAGGTTTTTATAGGCTGCCCAGTTCCTGTAGGCCGCCCAGTTCATATAAGCCCCTTGGTTTCTGTAGGCTGCCCAGGTTCTTTAGGTCACTTTGTTCCTTGGCAGCACATACTTTTCTTGAGCTTTTTATGGGATGAAGAGCTAGTCATCAGGATCGCTACCTCCACATTATTTTGTTGTGGTATAAGGCATCTACAAGATGCCAACATGTGGGTTATAAACCACGCAGAATGGATGGTCAGCCCCCAGGCAGACCACGCTGTCTCAGACCCGCTGGAGACAGCCTTCCACAATCGGCTAGCAAAATCCCACAATGCAAGTGTCACTGTTACTGTTTCAGTTTGACCTGCATGACTAACTTGCACCGTGATTATGCTGTCGGGGTGGTAATCTTTCCCCACACGTGTCACCATTACTTAAAGTCGAGGCTTTGGAGTCGTTTATGATTTTTTTTTTTTTTACGAGATACAAAATTAGCGCTGGTCCCCCTTGAGTTCTGGGTGTTCAAGCACTCCACTCTCCACAAATCCCACTCCAAATCCATGTTTAGTGCTGTACGCAGATAAGAGCTAAGCAGCAACATTCTGCTATAATTGACTCATATCCCTTTTTAGTTTAGGATATCAGAGAGAAAAAAACATTATCCTACTTTATTAGGTTTTTGTTTTGCTGAAAATTGCTATCCTACCTCACCACAATGACCATAAATCCCCCACTGAAGTCTCTTTGCCTAATAAACATTTTGAAAGATGTTCATTTAGGGTCTTTGCTAACAAAAAAAGCCCATGATGCTTTGCTGTATTTGGTCGTCAAGGTACAAAATATTATTTTTTTAATCACTGTACATTTATATATATCTAACACAAAACATTAGAAGTCTGGAAAAGAAGAGAAATTCATTAGTCTCCACAAAGGTTTTTAATAGAGAACGTTCTCTGTGTTCCCTGCACCTGGGTGTTCAGAGATGTTTGCTTCAAACAATCTCCTTCTGCAATATTCTTTACACACACTCAAAAACAGGTATCAGAAACTGGGAGAATTGGGAATATTTTGCGAGGGATATTTACAGGTGGAGTGTTTATTCAGCACACAAGGCTAATGAAATATATGCTATGAAGAGGTGACATCCCTGGAGAGGGACACCGGAGCTCAGCAACCACGTGCAGATGAGGAGGGAGTTGTGTGTGTGTGGGTGTGTGCGTGTGTGTGAACGCCTCTTAGGCTACCCTCTTAGGACGAAGTGCGGCAAGTCAATAACCATGATGGTTAGAGGGGAAGGGAAATAAATCCAGAAACAGCCGTGCTTTTTACACCCTGGTTATTCCTCAGGAATGGTGACTCCGCTGTTCGTGACTTCCGCTAAATGTTCCTTTGATAAATATTTCTTGAGCATAACCCTGGGTAAAATAGCAAATTTCTCTGTTTATGTGTTGTATGACTAAGCATATTAAAATGCATTAGAAATGTGTAACTGAGAAACGCAAGTATAATAATCTCTGCAAAAAAATCCATACCAGTAAACGGAAAACATTATTTTGATTTAATATTATTGGGAGTTTATGTGAATATATCTTTTTTTTTTTGAGGACATGATTTAGTTTAAGTTTTAATGAATCTTGGAGGGTCAAGCAAGCGCAGAAGGACCTTGGGAGATTGCATTAAGACAGGTCACCAAACAAACATCTCCCCCTTTGAAGTGCCTGAGCACACTGCTAGCTATGCCACAGGGGAATCCACTCCTTTCATTGGACAAACCGAGAAAACGGCGTCCTCCACGTCTCCCCAAATGATGCCAATTTTGAGCGATGCCTTTTGACAGCCCAATAAAACTTTCATGAAGTGACCAGCAGGGCATTCTGGGAGCCCACCGGCAACTGACCGCAAAAGAGAACCCACTAAAATAAATGACAAATAACGAAATCACTAAGTAAATAATGATAATAAAGAGAGAGATTCTAGATGACTTGCCATCTACATGACCTGTGGTACGATCATCTCCAGAGAAAAATCAAGCCACTGGCGTATGTAGTGGTGAATAGCATTCTCACTCTCTCTCTCACTCTCACTCCCTCCCTCTCCTCTTTTTTTTTAGGGCGACATTTTTACCCATGTAGCCTCACTCACAATCATGACTTATTCCCGAATTAAGTGCTAGGTTCTTCCTTGGGAGCCCGGGGATGTGTAAAACCGGCGTCTTTACCCTGGATTCCCGATGCAGTTGGCGGGCCGGGCCGCTCGCCTCAGCTCACAGTGGACCCTTAAGATGATGAGCACCTTAGTGGGTACTTTGGTAAATCATGCAAACAGGAACTTGGGTGTGTGTGTGTGTGGGGGGGGGATTGCAATGCCCATCCTTCTTCCACGTTCAGTACAACCCGGCAAATTGATTTACAAGCCGCTCCAGTTCGGGGATAAATACGGCGCGACGCAAACGGCGCACCAGGGTTACTCTTCTGTGAAAGTGGCCCTGACAGCTTGAGCTTTGCACAGAAAATTATGAAATAGGTATTTCCTTGCAAATATAGAAACAAATAGAGGGAACGAAAACTGCTTACCCCAACGGTATGGTCCAACAGCACGAGGAGCAAAGGGTCTATAAGCGACAGGGAACACCGAAGCCGCATTGTACATTACAGCGCGTACGAGTGCATATTCAGTTTCTCGTTGTATGTTTTTTTTTTTATATTATTATTATTATTACATTTTTTTTATTATTATTACACTTTATCACTTAGAAACAGAGTCTTGTCTCTCAAAAGACATGATGTCAAAATACAATCACAAGCAGAATTTCAAGGTTTGAACAAAGAAATTAATTACTGGGGTACTTGAATACTGCTAATTTTAGTGTTTTTTCCCCTATTTGAGCTCTTGCACTGTTCTTCTTGCCCCCCCTCTCCCCGTTCACTCTGTCTCCATAAGCCAGCCAATGTGCCTGACACCCATGCCAACAAAAGCATTTAAAATCAGTGATTGCTTTCAGAAACTTTAATTACGATCTGAAAATGGTATTTCTGCTGCATAATAGATTCCAATTGTTTCAGTATTATCTGGCGCGCAAATAAAATCTACAGTATGTGACAATATTCCCTGGATTAATCACTCTTGAAATTCTAATATGCTCTTGAAATACCAAATAAAAAGCCAGCAATGTTGTTGATGTGATGGAAGCTCCTCGCTTTCTGCGGCCTGCCATTATTATGCATATCCAGGTAGAAAGTTAATTAACCCAAAGCTTAAGCTAATTATGATAGCAGAATGCTATCAACCAAACGCTTTCAGTCAGACAGCTGTCCGGAATTTCATTTGCTAATCATTTGTCTTTTGCTGGAGCATATGGTACATTTTCATGCTATCAGAGGAACAACAAACAGTTGAAAATCATTAACTAAAAACAATGCAGGAAATCAGAAGCAGTTTTATGCGGCTTTGTGTCAGACAAAAACCCAGATACTTGCACTGTAGGAAAAAAAGGCACAATGATTATTTTTGCCTATGCCACTTAAAAAATTTCACCGATAGTACCACAAATGTGTGACAGGAATACGGATGCACAAATGAATTGTTTATATTTATATGCAAATTAGGCCTGGTGTTTATTGTTTATCCACAGTATGTTAATAAGCTTTTGCATATGCACGTGTACCCTGCCTCCTTGTATCTTCGCTGCAGGATTATTCAGCCGAAGCGACAACATATTTTTCCCCGCTCAACGTTTTCAAGCGTTTTATGGTTGTAAGGTCATGGCCACTCAAAGGAAAAAAATTACGAAAGTGTAATTAGTGTAAGAGTACGTTCCAGGGGCGGATGTACAAGGAGCAAATTCAATTTACCGTCGGAAAGAAAAATGCCATTAAAACGGGGCAAGGAAAAAAAATAGAAAAAACAGCCACGTTCCATGAGATATTAACTAGAAAAACAGCAGCTGAGCCCGAATACTCTCTCCCCGCATGCTTACGAAGCCCTCAACAAATGAGAGAATTACATGTTCAGTAATAAAAATAAAATTTAAAACTTCCGTTAACCTTTTCGGGGGGGGTGGGGGGGGGTGGCTGCCATATAAAACAATGGAGCAGATTGTTTTCCGGTTGTATTTACCAAATGGCCTCTTGTGACACGTACAAGTACAGACAACAGCTCCTTTCGACACGACGAGCCCATGCGGGGCCTGTGGCCTATGCCTGGCCTTTGCTCGTGGTTTCCGGGATTCCTGTGTGACTCCGCATTTTCCCTCCTGCACCGCGAAGTGAGGCATCGCAGGCAACGGCTCTTCCTTATTTATCTCCTTTTTTCTTCATGAGTGTACAAACAGAGCTAGCCGGAAAAAATAAAGAAATCATGTAAAATACAAGTCCACTGTTACGTTGTTACATGGTAACACTGCTTTCTTTACTGCTTGATACTACGGTGATGTCGGCTAGATTGCTAGTCAAAAAAACGACTAAAAAATACTCACCCAGAATGCAGTTAGTCTTGAAGTGGTATCGCTCAGTATACCGCTATTTACACTCCAGAGGAATGTTTAGTGAAGAAGTATGAAGCCTGCGGTCAGGCCGACACGTTCTGCATGTCACCAAAGTTGCCTCGGATTCTTCCAGAAGAAACACAGTGTGGAGTATGCTTGCAGCTGGTCCGGAATGATTGATACCAATATCAGCTTCCAACATTACAAGGAAATAAAACTACTCCGGTTCTAATACAGCATGTGACAAGAGCTGCTAAAACATTTCTATTTAGGGCTCGAACAGTTAAATTGCTTTTGCCGGCCGTTCCACATCTCAGCGTGGCTGACAGACAAATTGATCAAAATATTCGAAAATAATACGCTTGCAAAATATCTGTGGGTGAGATTTCAGTCTTTTGAATTTTTCATACAAGAACAAAATGAAAGATTGCCTCTTTGATTTTCCCTCCATTATGTGTCCTGATCGCATGTTCAGCAGGAAGTCGCCATACTTCAAACAGCAGAAATGCGCTGTAAACAGATTGCGTGACATTTTTCAGAAAAAAAACAAAACAAAACCAAATAAAGAATACCAAAGTGATGTAAGCTAGGACAAGTCAGGTAGCAGGAACCTTGGCCCGGTTGATTATGTTGTTTGAGCGTAATACATTCGCACATCTGAAGTTGCCTTCGGGGTTCTCATTAGATGTAGGGTGTGTTTATTACAGGAAATATTGCTTCTATCAGTTAAGAAGCAAAAACCTGGATAATTTGATTGAAAACGTTGACAGTTGTGAATGCATGCAGTGTGGACGCGTCATTACAGCATGTGATTTTAATGACAAATCTCATCATTTCCACCAGCACTTTGTTACTCTGTGTATGGCTAAAAGCAGTGAGGGATGTATTTTTAATGCCTTTTTTGTACCTATAATAAAATACAATATTTCTCATTATTTACAACAGCATCTTAAAAATTCAGTTTCATGGGTGTGAGACTTGGCAATACTAAGGACACAATTTTTAAAATAAATAAAAAACACTGACATACACAAAACAAAGTGTACACTGGAAGTGTTCTTTTTATAACTGATACGTTAGTCCACACGTTGTTCATGATTTCCAATGAAGCACTATTTTTAAACCACTTCTTTCTTATGAAAATATAATTCATGGAGATTAAGGCAAGGGCCACATGGTTAATTGACATTTCTGTTTTCCTCACTGTGCATCTATGCATCAAATATGCACTCACTGTTGTTGGCTACATGGAGTTTACTCTAAAAAATAGCAATGAGCAAGTACCTCCAGCCCCACACACACATGCACCCCCAAACCTCCTTCTTTTTGCTGTTTAACTTCAAACATGACAGACTGGATAGCACCGATCCATCAAAAAGGAATTCCGACATGAACCAGTAGGGTAAACTTCCTATCGCCGCACCAGGAAGAAATTCCAGTTCTGCTCATGGCTTATCAGAGATGACATGGAATGCGCAAGATCAACTGACCACTCTGTGACCAATTACAATGTAATCATCTCTTGAGGCAAAATTAGCCTAGCTAATTCATAATTATTGTTATCTGTTTGTTAATATGAGATATATATAAAATATATAGCTGCATTAGAATATTGAGAGCAATTGGAAAAAAAAAAAACGAATACAGTAAACAGCAATTCAGAGACCTGCACAAAATGTTTTTCACACACTGTAAATATTGTAAATGTCAGAAAAACTCTGAAACAGACTCAAGAACTACGTTTCTCCCTGTACCCAACAACCTCATGTGGGCCTTTTGTTCTGAAGGTATTCATGGCAGCGGCAATCCTTTTTTCTTCTTGGATTTCCCAGATACAGTGTGAGTGCCGCTATTGGTTAAGGGGCACAGGATGTCGCCTAGTCTATGAAGTGCTGGAAGGGGCAAAATGGAGATGAAGTGCACTGACGTGCCCTGGAGGAAGGACCTAGAGTAGGCCGCGCCCTGAATGACTAAGTCATACAGAAGGTCCACATGACATTGTGATGACAAGCAGACCCTAACCAGCCCATGGCTTGGCTCCCATGATGCTCTCTGGCCAGCCCTGCTCCACGTGTAATTAATGCGGTTAAGCTTATTTAGCTATTGTTTCCAGTGCAGACTTTTTGTGAGCAATATAATCAGGATGCAAATTTAATATGACAAATGTGCCTACTGTACTTTTCTTTTCCCGCCAATATTTAAGTCTGTCTTGTCCTGTTTGCAAAATGCAAAACAGAAAACTTTATCTATTTGTCTCGTAAATGGTTTCATAAATATTTGCATTTGGTAGCAACAAATGTTCTGTCGTCAAATAATAGTGAAATGCATCAACAAATATATTTTAAAATTACGTTTTCAGTACTGCTGTAAAAAAAAAAGAACAGGCTAACAAATAACAAAAGGTGATATATCTGCCTCGTAAATAGCTAGCCCTGATAATCATGATTAGTGCTTCATTTGGGTAATCTGTTTTATCGGAGAGCTACTCTGTAGTACTTGAATGTTTATTAATTTGATAAAATTAGTTTTAATGTACATTCTGAGTAAATGGCTCAATAACAAAAAAACATTTTTAGTAGACAACTTTTTTGATGAAGCACGTATTAAAATGCATTAAAAATTAAAACAGAAGTAGATGTTATTCTGTTAATACACAGCACAGGCTCACTGGCCACTTCATGTAATGACCTTCTAATTGGCGCAAATACCGAGGTGACAAACATCAACAGCTCACATATCGTATGTGAATTGCTCCTTCAGTGACAGATGCTTTTTTTTGAGGCGAAAACCACTGTCAGAGCAAAATTAGGTGATCTATCATTTTAAGATATGGTCTTCATATAGTGTTTACTTGAAGATATCACTAGCCTGCAGCCAATTTTGACCAGGAACATTTTGTGATATAGCGGTGATTTGTATAGAATCATTTTTGTGATAAATGTAGGTCCTGAACAGGCAAACCTGCTTTAATATCCCAACATTGCCGTTAAATCTTGTGTTTGTAAATCTGAAATATTTCTCTACTTTCAATTCAGCTGTGTTCCAGCCATATGACTCCTTATCTAATCTGTGTCTAAAATTTCTTTTGACAGAAGCTTCTTTGCTGAAATACGTTGCCGAATTTACTCACCCAAGATGTATATTGAAAATAAATGTTATATTTGATCAAGTTACGACACTGTGCTTAAATCTCCAAAATGCCATAATTAGAATGAACGTCAAACACTAATGCATAGGACATACGTTCATCGGAGGTGAACGTCTTTCAGAAGAACCTTACAGAAAAATAAATAAGTAAAAATGTAAATTAAAAATAGGCCATGTTGTAGGAGCTGTTCAAAAGCAGGCCGTGTTCAAAGGTCGGTGGTTTTGTCGCATGGTTTTTGCTTTATTTATCCACCGTGCTCTTTCTGCCCTGTGCGGGAGGTGTCCCGAGTTGATATTCACAGAAGCGTGGGGTTGGCGACGGGCGCCCAGTGTGATAGGGTAAATCTTTGTGTTTGCATGCAGATTCCAAACGCTGGGTACTTTCCTTTCCGACAGAAGCGGAATGTCAATTGGCAGCTCTTTATTCCGTCTCGCCGAAGCCGCGCGGCATCTCAATTGGCCTGCAGCTACACATGCCATCTGTGAAACTCGTTGCAGGGGTTCAATTTGCATGCTAAACTGTTTCTTGAAATGTATCTGGTTCTTAATTTTTCCGAACGAGAAATGATTTATTCTTTGGCCTGCCTTCATTGTGCCTGACTCTTGGGCATTTGTCTCGCGGTGTACTGTAAGTCTCCCTGCGTAATGACCCGCAGTGTTAAAGCAGCCGCGCCACTCGCAGACGGGGATGCACACGGGTGTCCGGCACGCGTTTGGCACCCCTAATATCTTTAACGCTTTTTCGCTTAGAAGAGAAGCTTTTGATCATAAGCGTGCAGAGTAATGTAAACAAAGGGATCCATAGGCTGGGTCAATGTAGCACAGAAAGCCATTAAGCGGACATTAGCGCAAGATTAAAGAAATACAAGGCGGTTAAAATTTAGTGCAGAGTTAGCATTTTCATTTCCGATCATTTACTTAAAGGGACTCGGGAGAAATATTTTAATAACTTGTACTTTATTAAGAGTAATGGAAGCACTGTCCACAATTTTTTAATTTTGATATACTTAGACACATTTGTGTATGCCTAAAAGTATATTTATTAAGTGAAAATGCAAAAAAAATCAGGCAGAGAAAGGTCCTCAGAGATGGGGGTTTGTATGAATAACTGACACCTTGACTTTTAAAGCAATGAATGACTTTCGCATAATCACACCAAGGCGCTGTCGAAACAGAGCAGAGGCCTCAGCACTTAAGGAAGGTAATTGCCCACAACAACTCAATAACCTCCCTGGTATAATTTGACATTCAGCAGCAAGGCGGTGTGTCAGTGAGACAGTGCACGTGGTGGTTATGCACGTATAATAATCAATGATGGACAGCTCGAGGCTGGCCCGCCCGCTGGATCATTAACTTCCTGTTTGGGGGGAAAAGGCTCGCTATACTTTAAAGATCTAAGGAACCACCAGTTAGGTGACTAACCTGCCACTCCATCTGGAATGTTATCAGAGGCGCATGGTCATGCTATTTTTTAGATGAACCCTGACAATAATTTTTAATATCATCATGCTAACACACTATGCATACAAGGCCTATGTTCTGCTAAAAGAGCAACGGACAATAAAAAAATTAAATTAAACCAAGAACATCTTCTGTGAAGTCCTTTCAGAAAAAAACCCTGCTTTCTGTCGCTAATATTACCAGTACATCATCTGTAATGAAGCAGACGTTAATAACTAGCCCCATAGGTGGGTACATGGATAACCGGCATGTGATTGAGCTGTGAGGGCTACCAGCCTTGCAGTGTGGTCAACCTTCTGGGGGCCATTTTTCTACGGGACTTTCCAGTGGTGCATAGATATTTTGGCGGGTTGGAAAACAGACAGCGCGCCTTCCAGATTCAGACACTGATGCGCGTTCCTGTCTGAGAAGAGAATGAGGAAGGGTGATGGAGCATCAGAGATATTTACACTGGGAACCACGTTATTCACATTAAATCATATTGAGAAACAGAATAAAGCTCATAAGGACAATGTTTTAAGGCGTTAGGCCATAAGAATGCTGTACATATATACAGTTTACATACACAGAAGTATAGTCTACATGTAAAGATCGCCACATACACTAACGTGTATGTGTTTAAAATTCTTTACTAAACAATGTGTAAATATGAAGCCTCAAATTCTGAACATCGATTTTATTCCGTGTGCCCTCAAAAATAGCCACGATAGTCATTGCTGTGTCATTAAAATCGAAGGCACATGACAGATAATGGTGTTTTTTTCTTTGATGATTCTGCCGTCTCTCACAACCAAGACATTTCTAGGAATAGTCAAACAGAACTGTCTGTTTTAGCATTGATGTTATTGCTCTATGAAACTCTCAGACATGTTCAGATTAAATACTTCCATTCATAGTGACACAACTGAAATAGTCTCGCAAACATAGTATATGACTGCAATAAGATCCATGCAACAGATTTTTCAGCATTTCTACAATAAAGTGCTTTTCATTTATCCCCATTCCAGACAAAGCATGACAGTCTCATGCTTCAGTCTAACAATTAAATCACAACTGCTGCCCAATAAAAAACAAATATTGGCATTTCTGGTAACCTGGATGGGGATAATGTTCGATCATTTGGACTGTTTGGTAAATTATTCCTCAATTTAACATATGTTAATAATGTCAATGCTATTAAATCTTGCTTTAGGAAACACTGTCGGTTTCCAACAGGAATAAAAGTCCTTGACCAGAATGGCAAAACATATTAAACTAAGAAATAATCTACTGATGCAAATCATTAAACATATTTGCATTTGCTTACTGAACCATAACATAGAAATTAAACTATTTTCTGTGAGGGACACAGGATCACGTGACTGCAGTGGGATGCATCCTGAAGAGCAAACACATTTGTCACTTCTACATTTTACTGCTTAATAATAAATAAATAGAATAAATGAGAAAAAGCATTAATATATCTGAGTATATTAAACAGAAATTCTGTTCAATTTTAGCCTCCAAGAAGGCAAAAATTGTGCATAGCCTGATCAGAATATATTGTAGTTTTCCTCCATATTATGCGAGTGATTATTTAAATACCTGTTACTAAGTAACTACAGTGTATGTGCTTTTATAATTATTTTTATATATTATGATATACTATTACTTCATAAGCAACAAAAGGTTATTTGATATGGACACAGTGTGTAAATGAGGCAAACAGTCAGATAAGATGAATAAGAGTTTATTTATTGAAAGTAAAACTAATGAAGGTATTTAACTCTGCTGTGAGACTGGTGCAGTGACTAGGCCTGGATGATGTTCAGGCTAGTCTTAATGCAGTGACTAAGCCAGGGTGACATTCAGGCTAGCCTTAATACAGTGACTAGGCCTGGGTGACATTCTGGCTAGCCTTAATGCAGTTACTAAGCCAGGGTGATGTCCAGACTAGCCTTAATGCAGTGACTAAGCCAGGGTGACGTTCAGGCTATCTTTAATGCAGTGACTAGGCCAAGGTGACGTTCAGGCTAGCCTTAGGCCTGGGTGACATTGTCCTACACTCCCTACACCAGTGATGAGCTGCAAAAAGTTGGCTTTTTAGCTTTTTTGTGATTAATGCTTTTCAGTGAATCCGTTTGCTGGTCCTATTGAGTTAACAAGATGTTTAAGCTGCATATAAAACAGATTTTGTAGGTCTTATAAATCTTAATATTCCATCTGCTCATTTTTAGGCTTGCTGTTTTTGGAGGGGGGCAGAGGGTTAGGGTATTCCTTTTGTCGACCGGATAAATCCGGGCTAATTTGCTCAGATTTAAATCGGAGTGGCTTGTATCCTGCTGCTGAAAGGGGATTGGTGCAGTGACAAATCCACCAGCGTTACATCATTGGCTTAAACCCCCCTTTTACCCGACTTTTCTCACTGAATTGATATCACTGTCATTTTAAAACAAAACAAACTGAAGTATTTATTCAAATATTCTAACGCCGGTACCTTTATGTTGACTGTTGTCCATTTGACAGTATTGGGGCCCACTGTTCTTAGTCTGTTTCCATTGCTTCATTTAATAAAATTAGCCTACATAATAGTGAATAAATTATCAATGAGGAATAAAAACAGAACCAGAATGTTCCCCTATCATAATGTAAACTGTCCCCACAGTCAATGTTGTACAACTGTTTATAGTTTATGGTGACATTAGCTTTGTTTCAAGTAGGTTATTCCTTTTTTTCTTCTAGTAACAGGGACATAAAAATGTATTAAAAATACGTATTTGTAGATGTCATTGAGTTAATCTGCACAATAAGACACACATTTATACACATTCATGTGCAAAACAAAAAATCGGATGTATTATTGTATGTATGTATGTATTTTTATAAACATACATACATACATATGTGTGTGTATGTACGTGTATATGTGTGTGCGTGTATATTCCCATTGGATGTCAGAGCTTCATAAAAGCATCATGACTATGAATTATGACCACACAGCATTAGCCTCAAACCGTAGCATTATAACCCCTCCACCGCCCGCTTTCAGGAATGAGGCATCGTGCCAAAACCCTGAAGTCAGTCCATCCGCTCAATCAGTCACTGCATTTGGATGCCCTTCTGAATCTGCCCCGGAGCCATTGTCCACGAGGATTACGGGGGCGCGACACGGGAGTGGAGAGTGATCTCCAATGATTAGTTTCTCGGCGTCTCAACATGTTGTCAATTACGGGATCGGATTCCCAACATCACAAAGACTGACAGCGCTGGGCGTTCCTTATCAGACCGCTGTAATCCGGACACCGGTGACTCCGGGGTCGTTAAGAGGACTGCGACTCGCCAGGGGCGGGGTGCGCTCATTTGTGTTCCTTCCTCGGCATTATTTATTTATGTAGAAAAACAAATAAAGTAAAACGGACTTATGCAACACTATTTGAGTTACACTGAGTCCTCAAGGTCGGGCGCGATACCGCCGCCGCGTGAGCGCTAACGACAACAAGAAAGCTAACGATGCTGAAGCAAAGCCCATCGATTTATTTAACAGCCTCTTCTCTCCTGCAGCCGACAACACGACGCATCCCTCTCTAATTGCCTAGAGCTCGGATATCGGACACGCTTGGCCGATAATGCAGCCGGTGCTTGCTTCGCTGGTTATTACCGAACCGGACCTCTCTGAGGGACCAGAGGAACTCCTCTTTGCTTGATGGACACAGCTCTGCTTGGTCGTGATGTTATCACATTGGATGGACTTCAATCCTGGGGTACACAGATGTGTATGTGCAGTTTCAACATTTTGGAAACTAAAATTGAAAGAATTCCCTGTGTGTGCCTGTTCTTTCCGTGAAGTGCAGGTTTCTTCCAAGAGCACCAGTTTCCCACCGCAGTCTAAAGGCGCACATGTTAATTGGCATCTCTAAATTGCCAGTTCTGTGTGACAGGGTGTGAGTGTCTGCCCTGGCCTGACTTCCCATCTAGAGCACCCCTTGCCTTGTGCCCTATCCTGTCTGGGACAGGTTCCAGACTCCCTGTGACCCGGCACTGGATAAGTAGTTGGAAGACGGATAGACAACAGGACCTATATACATGCATATTGAGAGGGTAGGGCAGGTAAGAAATGCCATCATAAATACTAACAGTTCTATTTAGGTAGAACTGCAGAGTTACATATGGGAATTCCTCACACTCCAATATTGGCTTGGTATGTACTTACATTTTCTTTTATGGAGATATAATTGTTTTATAACATTCTGTCTATTTAAACATAATTTCATAAGTCAGGATGGCTACAAACAACAGAATCCTCCAGTTTATATGTTGGCTATTACAAGTCACGTCACATGAAAGAGACGAAAATTAAAAAATGTAAAGAAAAAAAAAATACAATCACTTTGGTTATTCTGACACCAAAATATTGCCTAGCTATTTATTGGTGAAGGCACATCAATTGCTGTGACACAGCTAGCAAATAAATCCGTGTGAGATATTAATATTTTGTGGATTGCATTTATTTGTGATTGTTTACGTGATACCACTGATTAGCGGAGACCCAAAGTGGTAATTTCCACTTTTTCATCTGGTCAAGTGGATTTAAGTGACCCCATACTTATCAGTGATGGGGTATTCATTAAGCAGCAAAGTTGTTTATTATGTGGCTGTGGAGAGCCTCTGCGGAGTGCATAAGTGATCCACACACGATGTAATGTGCTACTTTAGGGGATACTAGGATTTTGTGGCGTAAGAGTATAACGTACCCAGAAAAAAAAAAAAAATTCAAAATAACAAGGTTCAATTTCTATGAAGTTCAAAGAAAAATCCCCTGCCATTATTCAGAAGCGCCAGTAGACAATGCAAAAAAATATAAAACACCCCTGAAATACTGATAGTGGCCCAATTAAAATATGGCGCTAGTAGTAATAGCATGATAACTCCGGGAATAGAACATTTTCCAAAAGTGGGCACCATTGCTCATAGTCGCGATGTTTAAAAACACAAATGGAAAAAGAAATAATGTTTCGATTGCATGTAATTATTTTTGATATTTCATCAATTTTGGGAGGAATACTCTCGGGAGTCGGAAGTTAAAAAAAGGAGGGAAAAAAGAAAGAGACGAAGCCATTTAAATTAACCAAAATGAATGGCTGTATTCAATCTACTTTTGGATGTTGAAATTAGGTTTGTGACGCTCTCTGATTGTGCCTTCAGATTTCTCATTTTGAGCCTGAGCCTACGTTCTGGAGACTGTCATATTCGCACCGCTGGAACTTCCCTGAGCTGACGTTCTTCTGGGATCTGCGAAAAATTTTCACAGTCTGATGAGAAATGTTCCACTCCATCACATCTATAGATTATTTTTCGGCCTGTAAATTTCATACTTTTATTAATCAAATCATTCGGCAGGTGTAGCATCCTTTCGGAGCCGGGTACCGCGCACACCATTTTCACATCCAGGGACCAGAATCTTCCTCTGGGGGCACTGGGGCCTGTGTCAATTCTCCTCTTTTTCTTTCAAGTATTTTTTTTCCTGGTCAGGGAATGCGATACTTGGAGGGGAGAAAAAAAATTGAGATGCGGCCTGCTGACGTAAGCACCATCACTGCCGGCGTGAGACACATTCAGCACAGTGTGAGTCAGCTGCATCAAAACTGTTAAATACCGTATCGCAATCTTCAGCCTTGAAGTCCACTCACGTTAGATTAGATTCAACTTTATTGTCATTACAAGTACTCCGACAACGAAATGTAGTTTGGCACCTAATCCGAAAGTGCAAAATGGTGCACAAGTGCTAGAAAGCGAGCTATGTAACTTACATTTTTTATAAATCACAAGTACATGCAACATCTATGATTGGAATAGAGAAGAATGAGAGTTCTGAAAATGATATATTTAATATATTTTGTATACATAGTATATTTAAATAAGGGGGGGCATGCAATCCATAGTTATATGCCGGATTAGTGGTACTACTATAGTATATTACTATGGTATATGTTCAGTGGCATTACAGAAATAAAACTACTTACATTCAACTGAAATAAGTTAAATAAATCAAGCATAACAATGTCAAATCAAATGTAAATAAATTGTTAATAAATTAATAATTTATGAGAATTAAATCAAACCCACTGTGTGTAACAGCAAACCCAAATTTAAGTCATATATTATAAATTCATGCCAGTATCACCAGGATGGTCATACATTTTGTTTCCATGGCTACACACTGACCTTAAGTGATTTATATATTTCTATGTAATGGGTTTTTATTTACCTGTTTTATGAACACCCCTGTCCCATTTGCTTTGCAGCTCCAGTCCCCTTTGCCTGTTCTGCCCCCGATAAGACAATATCATGTTCAGGATGTTGTTTCTACTGAGTATTGCAAAAGTTTTTCTAACAGTGAATTTACTCCTGTGGCCGGGTGGGATTGGAGACGGGGAGGGAGGGGTTGAGTAATCCAATGGGAATTTCTTCCGACTCGAAATATGCAATGTTCCTTTGATGACCAAAATAGATACCGGAAGTAACTGTGTGTTCTTTATCCCTGCTTTTACACACAAGAGACCTTTACTCAGAAGTATTTGCTGAGTTAAAGTTTGAAAACGAAAAACCTGGTTTCTGATGTACGATAAATTGTGTATAACTTGGATAGTTCAAGGGATGTAGAATGTGCAATATTCCAAACATATCTGATTTATTTTTTGTTTTCAGTCTAACCTTATATATTTTCCTCGTTCAGATAAATAACTGCAGACAGTGCGTTATGATTAATAATAAATACTTAGGTGAAATAAAGCAGAATTAATTGGTAGTTGCAGAATGTGGGATTATAAAATGCGAGTCTCAGGCTACTCTATGTCCAGTTTATTGCTGACTCTGGGCAGAAATTTTAAAATGGAAAAGTTTCGTTTAGTTTTTTAAAAAATTAAGAAATTCAAATTTTTTAGGCCTAACAGGAAGCCGTAAGAGGCTTTCTGGCGAGTCGTTGGCGGCTGTTTTGTGGGCTAAGTGGATTTCAGAGCCTAAGCATTCAGAGACTGGGCTAATAATCTTCAGTGCCTGGCTGGGGGGGGGTCCCCAGATAAGCGGGACCCTCAGCCCCTCCCTGCATTGTCTTAAATGTGAGCTGCCATGCAGGGGATGGCATGGCCGCATGAGATCCACACTCTTCAGGACACCCAAACAGTCCCCAGGTCCTTGGGAAGGGGGTCCTGCTCTAAAAATCTGCCAAGTCAACCTCGTAGGTGACTCTGCTAACCGTCAAACCCGCTGCAAGTTTATGGCCAACCTTGGATGCCACTAACCCTGGACATGACAGGGGGGTTAGTCGTAGCGATTGCTGGGTCATGTGTGGTTGAGCAGGAAACTGGCCTCCCGATCATCGTGAAAGGGACTCACACCAGGCTTGTAGACAGAAATACATTTTTTTTCTTTGGTGGCTCACACTCGTAATTTTAGTAATTGGTAAGTGTCTGATCAGTTGCAAACAAATTTCGGGGGTGATTGACACCCGCAATTTTACAATGTGTGTATGTGTCTCATACAGGGTGCATGGGGATCACTATGGGTCATGTCATTTTTTGTTTGTTTTATGCAATACATAAGTGCGTTGAATAAATACTGATTTTCAGCATTTTTCATTTATGACATTCAGTCTGTGATGTTTGAGTACCAACAATCTGTAGGTTACCTTATGTGAAGAGTCTGTTCATGAATGCTGATCAGAAATGCAGGCAGCCAGGTTGAGGGGATCTTTAGTTTTAGTCACAAAAAAGTCACGGCGCTTAGTGTCCACCGCAGAAGAGGTTTTCCTGTGGATCTTCGCGTGTCTTGTGAAGACTAGATGCGCTACATGGAACCTGTAGGTGGCGCCGAGCCGGGCGGGGTGAAGAGATTACACGGGCCGCCACTTGAAAATAAATCAAAATGGCAGGTCGTGGTTCCATCTGCCTGAACGCCTCTTACCCTCTATCTGAGCTCGGCAGACTTTGCCGTCAAAGGGGTGGAGAGAAGGGGGGGGGGAGGGGGCGGCTTACCGGCTCGTGGCACCGTGCCTGGGCCGCTTAGCCGTGGTCATGCCGAGCGGCAGAAGACAGCTGGCAGCCCCGGCGAGCCTTCCCGCGGTGAGATAACCCAGAACGACGGCGCCCCTGCTGGTCGCACACAGCTCTGCTTTGTATGGAAATGGGTGCTAATTTGTCAATTAGTGCATGGGATGTAGCGGTTGGCATTGCAGATGAGGACAAGCGTCCACCTGTCCACGAATGATTGGACGATGGTTCTCTGTCTCACATACTTTGTTATTCATTTTTATATACCATCGGGGACGTAGCGACTAGTCTACTGACACGGCAGGTGTCTTACAGTCCTGCCGCTCAACAAAAGGCCGCCATCAGCAGGCAGAAGGTCCTGCTTGCTATTAATTACAGCCGAGTACCAGGAACGATACGTATCCCCCGAAATGTAAAGGTCAGGGTGTGGGTTTAGCTTATGACTTATGAGGCCGCATTGAGGAACCAAGTCCCCATCCCAGGGATTCTGCTTGTGAGCCATTTTTTTCCCCATGAAAGTTCCCTATAAATCGCAGCTAGGCCTTCAGCGCAGTCCTTCCAGCAAATCTTTTTTTCTTTTCATGTGAGCCTGGGATTTTGCGCCCAAAAGGAATGAATCAAAACTGCATTCAGTAAAACCAAGAGCAAAAAAAAAAACTTCTGGTTTATAATGAGAAAGAACAACAAATCTAAATAACACTGTACTGTATTCATTTAGAGTTTTCCATAATATTGTAGTATACATACACTTTATACATATATACAGAGCATTGTCCTGTACATATGATGTACTTAGTTTAACAAAATGCTGCACTATGTATTCAGGACATTAGAATCATATATTGTGGATATAGTTTTAAAGAATTCTGCCGTGCACTTACAGTATAGAGTTTTATGGCATAGTTTTTTTAGTGTAGAGTATGTATACATAAAATATACGCATACATATTTATTCAGACTAAAGATTCAAGGAGAAATGAAAGACTTCAAGCCGACGTATAACAAAGAAACGCTGATGCTGGTGGGGTTGTGCTCCACTGTCTTTCCCATCTCACTCAGATTCATTAGAGTCAATTAATCTCCCAGAAATCCCACAGACCAAAGAGTGCCAGTCAGGATCGTGAAGCAGGCCGTGCGGTGTGTGAAAGACGGAGGGGGGGGGGGGGGGGGGGGAAGGGAAATGGGGGGGGGGAGGGGGAGGGGGGGGGGGGGAGAATGTCTGGCAGATTTCGCCAATCTTTTCATTAAAGAAGTCAGGGAG
>JAODKE010000044.1:5222453-5238193 GCA_026779605.1 Mormyrus hasselquistii
AGTCAGAGACTTCATCTGCTCTGTGTTACCCGACTCACTGGACCCTGTACAATTTGCATACCGCCACAACAGGTCCATGCACGCACGCGTGCACACACACACGCGCGCATTGTCAACACACACACACACATATGCACACACACACGCAAACACACACACATGCACGGATGCGCATGTTGGGTAAACATATCTTTATGGGGACCGCTCACACACACGCACAAACACACACCACACACACACACTTACACACACACAAACCCTAATACCTTTTAACAAGTCGGTCACAGGAACTTCAGCTGTTAATTGCAAGGGAAGTTGAACCTTCCACCCAATTAGCCGTATGCTTTCTTATGCAGATTTGGATCTTAAAATTAAGCAACTCCCAAAAAACAAATCAAAGAAGTGCACAAAAAAAACTGTAAGCACATGTAAAAGAGTGAGATATTTACATTTAACTAGCTTACCATTTTGGTATATGCTTGCTTTCTTGTAAATTAAATTGCGCTGTGTATTCCTGGGCCTTTATTAATGCAATTTGAGAGCCAGGGCTACAATTACAATAGAATTATTTTCTATTTGTATCTGTGAAGATTACAGAGCATCCATAGCCTTTAAGCATAACAACGCAGATCACACCAGAGGAGAGACACACACACCACAACAAAAAGCGTCGTGTTGTTCCCCGTCTCTGGCAAACATGACAGGCCGCAGCAGGACTTTTGATAAACGACCTGCTGAGGATTTAGTTTGTAATGTACATTGATTTCGAGTTCAGCTGGAGATGATTTTGAAAAGGAGTTTTATCCGTGTGTATGTATGTATTTTCTCTTCTACCCCCAATTATGTCCAGATCAGCAGAGCTTAGGAAGGAACGGGAGATGCGTGTTATTGTCAAAGGGAGCGTTTTAATGGTTTTGCCAATGGAATTAGGAAGTTCACTCTCCATGTTAAATCTGTTAAACTCATTAATGCAGGTCTGCACAGGAAGAAAGATATACGTATGGATGGATATATATGTATTTTTAATACACTATATGTTTATTCTAACAGAATATCTAGCTTTTTCTCCTTCTAGCCTGTGTAAGCACCCTGGAACAGGAACTCAAACAAATCTAATTATTTACTGCAGAGTGGGGATGTTGGGGGGTGGTGGTAGGGGGGGGGGTCAAGAAGCAAGTGCCCCCACCAACAAATCTAAGAATAGAGCCCCTCCCTATTAATCTCCATTCTGCGGATGATAGATAGGTGATAAGGAATGGAGTACTGATGTCGGTCTTGGAGCATGCCGGACCTGCAGAGATTTACAACGCCGCATCAATCTTGTCATCGCCTCTCCAAACAATAACTGCCAGACAGAGAACCTCCCAGGCACTGTATATGAGGCCCCCATTTGTAATGTTTCTTTCTTTTTTTTTTTTAAACTTGATGCAATTTTACAGAAGCACATTTTTTATTTTATTTATTATTATTATTTTTTTTTTTATGCTTCTGCTGTCTTCCTCCCAGAGTTCGACAGCGAGCGGATCACTCAGAGAGGGAGGGGGGGGCGGAAATAGAGTGGGGGGGCCCGCACCGACGTCGCTTTCTGCCTCTACCGGGCGGGCGGGTCACAATGAAACAGAAACAGGGTCACGATAATTTGGTTCCAAATCAGGCGCACAAAGGAAAGGAAGGGCAAGTGGGGGGGGAGGTAAATCTACATTTCCCAGGCAGCCGTTAAGAGGTCTTCTCTGCAAACAGGAGTCGCCGCGTTCGCCGGGTGAGCAGTCGTCTGCGGGGAGCCACTGTCAGCAGGTGAAGATGCAATTATGTCTCTTGCTGCCGCTAGAGTTGCGCTTTGATCTTCAGCCGGATGAAAACGACACTGTGCAAATAGGAGACGTGCGGCCAAGAGCGGCCGTCTCTTTTAAGTGGGGGCTCAGGGTCCAGGACAACCGTTACGCGGCAGGGAAATACGTACATGTTTTTTCCCTTCCCTTGGATGTTGAAGGGTATTGGAATAAATCCCAGCATTTCGACTACCGTCCGACCGCCTCCTTTTCACCGATGCAACAACACCGTTTGGTATAATTTGTTCCACACTGTGGTTGTAGCTTTGATGTGTTTGGGGTTGGGGAAAACAAGCACCCCCGCACCCCCCCCACCCCCTATAATTGTGCTCCATCTGGGGGGTGGAGTTAATCAGCCACTCTGTCCCCGCCCCCACTTTCGATATCCACACAACACCACGTGTTCTCTCTGACTGACAAGCTACTGCAATTGAGCTGTTTTGCATTCTGCTCCGTGTTAAACACAAAGTGAAGCATTAAAATTGAGTGCCCTACTTGGTTATTTGACGTCAAAGTGGGATTCGTTCCCTCATTTTTTTTGATTGGTTTTTATAGTTCATTCAGTCAATGACTGAAGTCAAACAAAAAGTGCTAGACATTGTCTATACTTAGCTAGCATGGTAAACGAATGTCCTCGTAAAATAGGACAAACCTTGCACATTCCAGCGTGATATTGCCGGGCCCACACATACGTATACGATTTCTTTTATGTTGTCCTAATTCCGCTTCAGAACTCTGTTTGGCATTGGCGTCATTCGAAGTGTATGCTCGCCTTGGCTGAATGAGCTCTCTGCATCTGAAACAAGTTGAGCCAGAGCAAGTGTATCTCACCGACGTATGTATATGAATCTAGAAACAGAGTTTTAAACAGAACATACAACAACTGAGTATTAAATAGAGTATTAGCATCTGATAAGAACCGTGGTATTACTCTGTTGCTATTGCCATAAGGAACTTTAAAAATACAATTGCATCTGTCAATAATATATTACTTGTATTTTCACTTCACCTGACACAATAAATTTAAGGTGAAGACGGTTTTTCTCACAAGGATGTTATATGAAAAGTAACATATGTGGGTTGACAATTCATAAAAAAAAAAATAACTTGGAAATTGTTTCCAGCTGACAGGATAAACTTCAGCTGAGAGAGCAGCCTGTCACTCCAGCGGCAATCCCACATATGTGTGTGTGCTCCTTTCCCCGCAAATCATTAAAATCCCATCTGAAATATTATCTGAGCGGAGTAACTGTATTTCAGTTTTATGATTCGCCGCCAGTTTATCCCTTTCACTGCAGCGTTATTAAAAGCCGTCTCTTCTCAGATGCCCTGCGCTTCACTTCTGCAGGGGTCTCACATTCAGCCTCATGTTAAACTGAGTCAATACTTCAGCCTGAGCGCCTGTTGTAAGCATTAAGGTCTTAGTTACAAGTACTGCTTCTGGGAACGGATAAAATGATTGATTTACTGGGCTGTCAGTCAGCACTGGCCAGCTTATGGCTTCGACTTCGAGCGGGGCTTTCGATTGATAGCGACACGATCGAGAACAGAGTGTGGGCCGGGTACCTGAGATGGTATCACCGGCTCATTTGAAGTCATTAGCCAACATCAAGTTGAGACAGTGAGTCACATTAGGGAAGAGTGGTGATGCAATGCAAACCTGTTTCTGTAAGGATAGTCTGACGGCTGACCCAGTTATAAAAGTGATGAGATTGTTACGCTCATGGTGTGGCACTTATACACCAGTTCAACCCCCCCGCCGCCAAAAAAATACTCATATTAAGCAAAGCATGCGACAGAAAGTCCATTGTTTTTTTTTGACCTGGCAGATAGAAAAATATCCCACAGGCTAGTGAGCATCTGATATTGTTGTGCTGGGATGTGGGATTGGAACAGAAGCACAAAAGAAGACATAAACCTTCCCATATGTGTATTTTGCGTATAGCTCCCTTCACGGTGAGTTGTCCCCAAACTGGTTACGGTTTTCCCGCGTCGCAGGAAGGTTTGGAGAAGCCGAGAGCGACATCCCAGATGGATATAATGAAGGTTAAAGTTATACAGAATTAAAAGTTGGAGTGGGAAACCAAACTGAAAAGCTGAAAGAGGAGGCGAAACGTAAACATCTAGTGCCAGAAATGGCAGGAAAATCAAAAGACTTTAGTGTCTAAGGGTGATCAAAATACATGAAAACACTTATCTGTAAGGCCAGCCCTTTCTGCTTCAAAAATCACATACAGTATTGTGCAAAAGGAAGACAGTCAGTGCTGGTTCATGTTGCTGATATCTGTCAAAGGGTGTCAACTTAACCATTTCAAAACGTCTCCTAAAGTCACCCCAGTGCCATGCGACCGTGCAATCTGCAATCCAATATGTCTTTTGACTTTGATCACTAGAACACCTTGTTTGGCTAATAAATCCCTCAGTGAGTTATTTTAATAATAAGTATCAATAAATTTAGTTGGGGGTGAAATATAACAAATACATTGGAATGTTTGAGGTGCCCCTGTGAAGAGCTTTGGGACCTGAAGCGGTGTTCATCTAGCCATTGAACAAGATATCAGTAACTTTTTGGAGATCAGGAGAAATATCTGCTAGTTTTTATTGTGTTACTGTAAATTGGCATATGTTCTAATGTTAAGTTGTGTTTTTTCTTACAAGATAAGTCAGATAAATAGCTGTAAGCATAATTTTATTTGGCTGCCTATGTCGTTTGCACAGTACCGCATGTGAGTCTGTCAGTATCATTTTTCCTTCTGTGGTCGCTTAATCCATAATTGCGCCCGTGGGTGTGGGGCAGGGGATGCGGTAAGGCATTTAAAACACGGCACTTATCCGATTCGTCCGCTTATCGATAAGCACATTGAACAATGATGCTTCCTCGTTTGAAACGGACACCGTACAGGATGTGGAATAATTGACCCCGTCGACGGAAGGATCTGTTAACGTAGTTATGAGCGATTTAATTTCAACAGCTTTGGATTCATACATCCGGACCACACGATGGATTAACAGTCATAGCTATGCAGAGATTTTTCAGTATTGACACATGGTACCATATGTGCGGTTAAGTCATCCGTCACGCTCCGTGGCGACTTGTTCTTTAAATATAACGTCGACACGTGAGTGGAGTCGACTCCTCCAACACTCGAGCCACCCTCGGAATCAAGCCGACTCCCACGTTTGTTTTCCAGATAAACACGGGGCCCCGTTACGAGCACAAACTCCCAGTTTTCAGAGGCGGCGCCAGCGGGCAGAATTAACGGCGGCACGTGGGATTCCCGGCAAAGGCTCAGAGCGCCACGGCTTCTTAGGCACTTGACATTTGTTTTTCATCATGAAGTTAAAGGTCAGCCGCCGCTCTGGTGCCAGCTAGCCCCGGTTTGGCGTGCATTTGCATGAATTTTATTGCCGCGGCGACCACAATTGTTTGAATTTAGTGGGGGCCCTTTCATTACCGCAGTGCTCCTTTGGTGTAAATAAATAGGGATTTTTTAAAAGTTTCCCCCAAGTAGCTTGCTTTATTTATTTATTATTCTTTTTATGCAGTCGGCATTGTAGAGCACCATTTGTAACACCCTGTCTGTTAATGGCACCAGATCTGGGGGTAGAGAGGATACTTAACAAAGTATCAATCAATCCATTGCTCCAGCAGTCAATCAATCAGACTGTTAATTACACTGTGGCAGGCCCAGGATGGTCTGAGATCTGTAATAACAGTACGGTCAAAGCCCAGAGGACACATCCTCAAAGCGTGGTGCTTTAAAACACTTTAACTGTTGTTGCATTTTAATAGCGTGAAACTCTAGTCCAACTTGACTGCATTTTGTCCTCTGTCTATAAGTATTACGCATGAAATATAAATGCATTTCGTTAAAACTTAATTTGTACAGTATAGTACACCTACTGTACAAAAGGTAACAAGAGAATTTGTAACACCTGAACAACTTTAGTGAGATTCTGCAGTTCAGCTGTTTGTGTCTATAGATGTTTAACAGAAAATACAATACATAGAGTATATGTAACAGCTCATGAACATACTTACATATTCCTAGAATAATTTAATTGAACTTGATTGAACTACTCACTCAACCAATGTTATATGAATTGTTGAATAAGTAATAAGTTGTTGAAATGTTACAAATACTCTATACGTATACTCTGTAGGTAGAGTATCAAAATGAAATTTTACCTGTATTTCAACTAAATGGTATCCTTAAAAAAAGAGAAAAACAAACAGATACATGCTATAATTATAAAACAGAAGAGTCATTTTGGTCTTGTACAGAGTTCTAAATGCTAAAGCATAATGAATAGTCAAATCATGAAATACATTCATGTTTCCATCGACTTTCCGTCCACTTTTTATCATCTTTTAACAAAGACACTCTTAATTGTGAATTTCCATGTGTTAACAACTGCGGGATCAGACTTGAAGCTTGAAAACACAGGATGATTTTTAGCTAAGAACAAAAAAACACCATAGGTTCTCCGATTCGGTGCGGAATCTGCAAACTCAGGATAGTGTCTTTTTGGAATGTGACCACTAGAGTCCCTGCTCTTGAATTTTTAAATAGTGTTTTGTGATGCTGTTTGGCATGATCGCAACACCACGGATAGGCCCATGCAAGCAAGAGGAATGTCCTGGCCAGCAAGCAAAAAATGGAGGGGAAAGGGAGATACCAGCAGGTTGTAATTAACACAGGAAGATCACATGGATAACGATGCTTAATGGTATCGAGAAACAAAGCAGCCAACTTCATGAAGATGCTTCATAACAAGAGGAAGTGCTCTATTTAAACGCATGTACTTAGATATACCCGCAAAAGATCTTAACTTGCCTTCTTTAATTGTGTGTTTTTGGGAGCTTCTCTGATGCCAGTCTGGTCCCAGTAATTCCAGATCAGAGAGACTGCACTTTAAAGTCTATTTAACATTCATACTTAAGTGTTTGTTGCTACCTGGAGGTGTTTTATGATAGTAATTTGGAGCCAAAAATAATTACTTCTGTCTCAAACAAATGAAAAGGCTCAGGATGACTCTGAAGGAAACTGAGCTAAAACTACACACAGTCCCAGTTGTGGTTTAAGGTGTGACACACCGACTTTGGCCAGCTATGACAGCTATGCAAATTTAAACCCGCTACTCTGAGGCCACGGCTCTCGCTGATTGACAGGAGCTTCCACGGGCAAAGATAACGGACGAGCTGTCCACACTCGAATTAAAACGGCTCCCAAGTACGCTATAAATGACGGCAGAACCGCAAAAGGCGAGAAACGTGCAAATAAAACAGCCGCATGCTGGAACGACCCGTGGAGAAAGTGCGATGTTAATAATTCAGGGACAACACTGTCAATGATTGGAGTCGGTGCTGGAGAGGTCACTCGATTTTCGGTGTGGACCGGGGGGGGGGGGCGAGTCGACACCCCCTGCCCTGTCATGGCTCTGAGTCCCAGGGTGTTTCGATTATTATTTCTTGCCTGCACCGGCCTCTTATGGAGGCCCTATTTATACAGGTTAAAGAAGTTCAACTAGATACAGACCCACCGTATTATGATATGGACAGAGGGATCCACTGGACAGTGCCAGGGACTGTAACCACGGGTACAATTGTGCATTTATAAAAAAAAATATATATATATGGGATGACTTTGCAGCTGCCCGTCCTTTCGAGTTTCTGGTCCGAGGCTCAAGTTTGCCGCGCAAAGGAAGGCAGCTAGAGAGACAGCCATGTAGGGTGTTTCGCAAACCGCGTGGAGCTGGAACTGGCAGGAAGGGGTTGTACTATGAATATTTAATCAGACAAATCCCATATTAAAATTGTTTAATGACGCAAATCTGGAAGGCCAATATTTAATCAAGCGGGGCCAGTCTGCCGTAGGGAACGCCCCTGATTTCACTTACTAGGCGCTCGTTGCAATTAAACATGTTTGATATATGTGCGCGCGTGTGAGTGCATTAAAGGGGCTTTACTCGATGGCCTCGTCTTAATTGTTGCCTGTTCCATCCAGATCATAATAACATACTAATTTGCAAGGAGCAATATTATACATAAAGACAAATGAGAGCAGATCGCGGCATGTATGCGTTATGGACCCCATGCACAAGTGTTTTAATATGTGATGAAGTAATGGATGTAATGTATCCTGCCAGGCTGGGGGGGGTGGAGGGTGGGGGGACTTACACTGGCATCAGAACCATATGTCACTTGCATCGTATCTGTATTGAACCTTCTCTTTAAAAATATGTACGTATACACAGACACACAGACACACACACACAGACATATGTATTCATATATGTATGGGGACTCAACAATTCCTAAGAACAAGACCCAACAATGACGACCTTACCCCTTACCCAGCCCTAAACCTAACCATAAGTAACCAAACAAAATGCAAGACTTTTGGTATTTTTAGATTTTAGCATTCACAGATTTTTATAAAATTAAATTCTCCCTTGTGGGGACTGGAAAAATGTCAGGTTTTAATTATACTTTGGGACATTTGGTCCCCACGATTTAATTTATACGTCACCCACAGATACATCTATTTTCACATATGAACTATCCAGGCTCAAAAAATGTCTATAATGAAGATCAGGTCAAAACTCTAATTGTAAACTTCTTATGAAGGCCACAAGACGGATTCAACAGATTCAATTGGGTCTTCAGCAGTATGAGTTTTCAGTAGCGCAAGCTGTTGTTTATAAAGACAAACCAATCACATTCTCATAATTAACTGATAAATACCTCATGGGTTGTCAGGATATTACCCAATCAGTGCTAGTCGTTAATTCATAGCCACACCCCCACAGGTGTTAGCCATATGAGAGCAATATCAATCTGTGATAAAAATTTATGTAAAGCCTGCAATGACCCGGCTGTTCAAACTCTATCTTTCTCAAGATCCTGGTAATCGTGGGCCTACCTGGATACACCCACATTAATCATCTCTGTATGTTGGGAGATCCAGGCACACAAAAAAATAGTATTAATTAGAAGGAATATATATAGAATCTGTTTGTTTATCACAATAAGGTGTCAGAGTAGCCGATGTCAGTACCGCCTGGATGACCAGAGACCGTGGGCATAATGGTCACAGGTGTGGGCTGGTTCCATATGCTCCTAAGTCATCGGTGTATTTACCTTACATCGGGGTGCATAGAGGAGCAGAAAGGCAGGGCACCAGGCCTTATATAAACACACACGCAGATTAATAACACCGTTAATAACGGCGACAGCCACAGCGGTAGCGGCCATAAGAAGAGCTGCCGCATTGATGCTTTTGTTATTATTTGCAGTTTCCCATTAAATGAAGAAATTTCAGCAATAATAAGCCTCTTACCAAGCGCAGAAAGAACAATGAACTTAATAAAAGGGCCGAGTGATTTGCCGTCACCCTGGGACAGGGGCGCTGACTATGAAAGCTATAAATTTGCTTGTGTACACAAGTTGCTGTCATTTAATTTTTATGAAAGACCCATCACAACATATTGCATCAGATAAAAGCTGCGATGATGCTTCCGTCACCCGTCATACCTGCCAGAAGAACGCGTCGTATTACAAAATGACTGCTCTGACACCGGGCCCACGAAATAACACGCTCTCCCCGCTTTCCAATATTCATTCCGTGACCCCCGGCTCGCGCCGCAACTTTGAATGAATCCCTCTCTTCCTCTCCGACTCTGGTATAAAATACCCGCCGGACCCGTGCCAGAATTTGAAGCGGAGAAAAGTGACAGGTACTCCGGTCTGGTTCGTCCAGGCCCTAAAGCTGCTAGCGAGAGCTGAGACCATTGCAGACCTGATGTAACTTTTCCTGACCTTCCCCGGCTCAGGAGAGCAAACGCTTCCCCCTTCAGCCTAATATTGTATCATCTGATGCACATCATCGCCAGATCATAACGGGGAGCGCTTCAGACGTGGGTGCAGTATTTGCCGTAGTATCTCTCTTTTCTCCAAAATAAATTTTCACCTTTTGTTGGATGCTCTTTTGGCTCGCGACGGACAAGCATCACGTCAAGGGTGAACCCTGACCCTTTGCCCTATGCTGTCTGTAGTACTTTCCAGGCCCCCTGGCAACCCAGATGAGGAAGATGGATGGATGGATGGATGAAGCTCTCCTAGTCTATGCAGCTGTTTTTTTAAGCAATTGAGTATCTCGCTTGAAGGTCCGACATCATCAAAATCGAAAAAGTAACCTTTGGGATAGAGGTCGACGCCCCTACAGTTTACTCTGCTCACGAAAGCGAAATATGTATCATTTCCTTCATTTCCATCCTTACACTGTCCCTCTTCCTGATATCACACTATTGAGCCATTTTCTCTTACGCACTGTATAAGTTTCATTCCTCGGTAAATGGTGGACCGCGCCAACAATCAGCGGCGACATCACTGCGGGCCGCGGGCTTCTCCATTGCTCCCGATCAGGTGGATGGGCGAAATTGTCCTCCGCGTTAAAGAGGAAGTGGCAATAAATTACTGTGTGTTGCCCCAACAGCCCGCCTCGTTATGTAGAGCAGGTGATGCCGGATCTATACGTGTGCAGATTCCCCGTGAGAATGTTCCGGCATTTCAGACCATTTAGAGTCTCATTTAGAGTACATTTACAGCATGGCACTCCAAAATGCACTTCGGGGAGAGGCGATAAACGCGTCCAAATGCCGAAATGACATCATCATCCTTGGGTCCGGGCCTCACGTATCAAGTCATATTCCAGGGCCTCACCCAGAAAGGTGAGGCGTCCGCCCCTTATTTTAGCGTGTTATTAGAAGCGTGCTCTTCAAGAGACACGCTCTCCAATTTTGCCAGCACAGCGTGTAGCAGAGAGCCTCTCTGAACGACGGTGACATTAATGTGCTCTGGTTTTGTAGTTACACGCCAGTGGAAATGTGGTAAGGAACAACATAACGATTTTTTCTGCACTATTTTTCTCTCTTTTTTCACCTGTGCTGATTTTTTTTCCTGATGTACTAATGGGTAAGGACTAGAACATTAGCTAAAAAGGAGAACATGAGCTTTAGCTAATTTTTCATTGTCTCTGATTCCAACAGATGGTCGGCCGCCGTGGCGACAGGCCTTCATCGGCGACACCCGGCGTGGCGCGGTCGAAGCCGCGAGGTTGAACAATGGGGCATTGTTTAGCTGACGAAGCCGTATCACCCGTGTAATTAAGACACGTACGGGACACCGTGGCGTGATTTTTTTTCTGGCGTTTATAAATCAGCGCTTAGCCGGGCACCTCGGGTTCTCGCGTATGCCCGCATGGAACCGGCGACCTCAGCGGCACCTCCCGCTGCCATCGAGACCTGGCCGATTCCGGGGTGGGAGGGAAAGGCCACGCTGACTAACATCTTCTCGAAGTCCGCCAGGATTTCAGCGCCATCTGGACCGACTGTCAGCCCGCCCCAGCGGCCAGGTGCATCAGCGCCCCCGACATAACAATATGGGCCTTTCTTTAATGAACTACCAACCCCCCCCTCCCCCCAAAAAAAAAACACACACCTCCCCCTTTTGAACCGACATGACATTTCAGCTGTTTATTGCTGACATTTCTACGAGGGAACGGCATCGCCGCCCTCTGCTCTGGCTCCGGACGGATACGCAAGAGGCGTCCCTTCTGTATGCCCCTTTCCACATCCTCTCCCACCTTTGCTGTGTTTTGGGCAAATGCGACAAGCTCCACCCTACAAATCCACATTTATACATTTAAATACACATTTATTTTAAAACAGCTTATTTATCAATCTATCACTCACAGACTGTTTCTACATTTTCATCTATTCAAGTATTTAATTTTATAAGAGCCTGAATGCATCTTTCTGTATGTCTTGACCCAGGAAACTGTGTAAAAATTCCAGTGTACTTGTTCTTCTATACCTGTGCAAATGGCAAATAAAGTTACAATTCAATTCAGTTTTGATTCAGCCATTTTTATTTTAAGTGTTAAGCACCTTTCAGAATTCTGTTTCAGGTTCCAAAGATAAAAGCCTTAATAGTTCTTAGAGTAACTTATGCCCCCTCCCAGTTCTCACTGTGTGTATTTATAAAAAGTGAAATTTCAGACCCATAGACACTAGGGAGGTGTACAGAAATGTGACATGCTAAGCTCTTCACTTTATGGTCACCGTGGAGGTGTTTGAACTGTCCTCTCCCGTGCGTCAATGCTAACGCAGATTTTGAAGCGTGCTCTCTCTCCCCTGCAGAGCGTCAGTCTGCCAACAGCCTCCCACACTGATGTCCGTGGAGGACCGAGCGCAGGGTCCCCTACATACGAAATATCATCCCGTTTCAGATAATCATGCACAGCGGAGGATGGTAATACTGCTCTTTCTGGAAGCCACCTTCGCAGACTCAAGGCCTCCATGTTCCCCGCGTTGGGTTTGTTTGTTCGTGAATCTGCATCCTGACCGGTAACCTCTGACTCACGCTTGTTTCCTCTGGTCGACACGACTGTGTCCTCCAACAGTCTTTTAACTTGACTCCTCAGCCAATCCGCTTGTGGTTCCAGTCTCCCGGTCCTTTGTCAGTCACCAATCAATGGACTGACTGAGCCTTGGTGGAAAGTTTTGCCCCCCCTTGAAAAACACAGGCCCGCTGTTCACCAACACTGTCGCACCCGTAGGATATGACATCAGTAAAAACAAAGATGGAGCCACGTAATTCCTTAATTTTGTTTTCACTACAATCTCTGCTATTACCTTATACAGCAGGAGGGGGCGTCGCAGTTAACATCCCACAGAACTACTAACACTGACTAAAACGTTATTTCCATAACCAGGCTGATAAATAGCTTTTCCTTTAAAGAGCCACAAAGTGAGTAAATCATGTATTTATTTTTTAAATCGCATCTCATTATTCAAACTGTAATCTTACACCAGAAATGGCAGTCGCGCCCAGCGTCTTTCCTGATTATTATTGTTAGTTATTAATAACAGTTAAACTTTTATTCTGTAAGTGTCATATAGCTTTGGGAGAAAATCTCATAGCATATTAATTTCATATTGAAGATAATGACAAGATACAGTTTTTACACAACACTGCTGTAGCCGCCTTTATCTGGATTTGGATCAATAAATAGTTTGCAAGAATGATTTAGGGAATTTAAAGGGAGTTTTAGTTCTTAAAAAGTATATTCTGATTAAGACCAAATTGTGCTTTTTCCAAACTCCCTGCTCCTCTTCAAATGGTAGGATGACTGGACAGTACACCCCCATATTTTAATGAAACACCCACCCATAATGAACCCAACCCAACATCTCAGTTACAGATAGAAAGGCATTACGAAAAATATGACGTGCTGATTTGCGGTTTTAGGTCCAATTGGTTATTGAAAGTAGCACAGGAATTAAAAATGTAAAACAGGGCAGCCGACAGGCTGGGGCCTGTGCTTTCTGAACTAGCCGGACCCCTTTGGCAGAGGGAGGAGGAGCAAATGGCTTCATGGTGACAGCTGTCCCTGCTGCTACTTCATAACGATGTTCCGGTGATCTCTGTCTTAGAGGAGAGCCCCCCCCCCAACTTGGTTTTGACCCGACGCCTCCTCACGTATTCAGACCTTAGGTGCCCCAAAATACGCTCCACTCGTCGGAGTCCTCCTAAGGTCCCCAGTATCCAGCGGCCATGTGACCGGAACGGGAACAAACCCGACGCCGGGGTCCGGTAATCCCGCACCAAACCTAGGGGGGGGGGGGGGAGGTTGCTGGGGGAGGAGGGCGTCAAGCGGCACTGAGCTGCGGCCCGAAGGGCACCGTCATGTGATCTCGACGGAGGAGGCGGGCAGCGGCGCTGGGAGAAACGTAGCTCGTTAATCAGCATCATTAATGCGGTGGATAGCGAGCAGCCCCCTCTGCTGGAATCAGCCTGTCATTATCGCACAGCCCGCACCCCCTGCAAACACAAAGGCATGTCTGCCCTCGCTCCAAACCTTCTCCGTCTTGCATTGTAAGCAGCGCTGCAGCAGCCCACCTCCCTTTAACACCCAGAGCCAAAAGTTCTGTCTTTTCCGCTCGTTTTAACGTCTTTCCAAACACCCGTCAACATTATTAATTTTTTACCTGTTGTTTTTTTTTTTTCCCGAATGTTCTCTCTGCAGGCAATGTTCAGTCAAGCTTCCCGTCCAGATTTAGTCTTCCTCCTTTCCTTTCTGTTTGCTTATTCGGGTAAAAATAGGTGATATCTTTCCGAAATAGAAGGAAAGTCACTGTGGTCAAAGTACATCGGAACCTAGATGAAACTTACTTACCAGACAGACAAGATAGCCAGCAATAATAATAATAATAATAATAATAATGATAATAGTGATAATAACAGGTGCACAATGACTGTGTTCCATGCCAAATTTGTTTACTCAGAACCAAGAGCAACCAGGGAGATTTTGGCCTAAGGCCTTTTTACGGTGTAATATGTTTGGCTGTTCCAGAGGAACTGGGACGTCCTGATTTTGTGGTTACACACTAACTGAAGGTTATTTTCGAGGCTGCTTTGAACATCTTACTTCTGGTTCGTTCTATCGAGGCACTTTCACGCCACAGACACATGCAAGGCCAGGGCCGTTCTAAAACGTGCCGAAGTTTGCGGAGAGACAAAAACACAGGAAGCATTCCGGACAAGGCCTCGTGGTGCAAAATTAGCAGTGTGCGTGGAAGCCAGAACGGGCTTCCAGGTTCCATTGTTTTTCAAGGAACGATTCCGCCTATTCGGATCTAAACAACGGGTGGCAAAAGCGGCGAGGCACTTTTTCGCGTTGGAAGCGGCTCTTCCTACGATTGTCAGAGGCTTCAAGCGAAAGGCGTGGCCCGTTGTCCGAGTTGGCATCGCCACGGGCATCTTTTGTCCGGAGCTCAAATAAAAATCGCCTTTCCTGTTTGGCTTTCCTCGCCGTTCCGCGCTTGGGTGAGGCGCTGATGGACTTACGGCACGGCTTCCCCCCTCGGCGTGGTAACAGATGTTTATGCGAATAACAGCCCCCCCCTTTTAATCCGCCTCTTCGCGGAGGGCACGGGGGCTTGCAGCGGGATCTAGATGCATAAAAGTGGCAAGCGAGGGCGTCTCCCCCTGCCCGTCCTGTACGTTTTTAATCTGCCACAATCACCGGCAGCGTTGCGGTCTGGCTTCGACTTGATTAGGTGATTTAATGAGGCCATCTGACGGGATATTAATGAGAAAGTGAAGCCATTTTTGGCAATGTGGGTGATTGGAGGTGACAGGCTCAAAAATAGACGCTTGCTTTCGGGGTGTTTCCCAGCCTCTCGGAAAGCAAGGGGCTGCCTCAGTCTGTTCTAATAGTTTGACGCATTGTGGATGCTGGATACGGTTTTTCCAGCAGAGTGCTGTTTTACTGGGGGCTTTGACAGAACAACCCAATCGACTTGTCTTGTTCTTCAAGTGATGTGTCAAAAACATTTAAAATCTGTGCCAGTAAAAAAACAACTAATACTGAAATATAAAGGCATTTACTATAGTACACATAAAGTTTTTAGATATACTCAAAATACATTTATTATAGCCTGCTAACTTAAGAGAATTAGCTACAGGCTTCAGCTATGATAATTGTATACTTTTGATTGATAGCATACTTTTTTTTATTTGTCATTTATGCAGTAGGTGGCATCTATGCATGAAATTTAAGATGTTTTCTTTATCCCAGGCCACACAGTGCTGTGCAGGGCATGATGAATGCAACCAAACCAGCAGCACACGCGCAGAGAGGCGTGGCATTTTTCATTAAGGGCGACACGTCAACAAAACAGGTCATTAAGGGTTTGACGGTAAACGGTGCTGGGGTAGTCAGCGCAGGATCTAAATGCCATGGCCGGCCCCCTCGTTTATATATCACCCCCCCCCCCCCCCCCCCCCCCACTCCCCCCCCCCTCCCGCCCCCCCCTCCCCTTCCACCACCTCCCCTCCGCGTA
>JAODKE010000044.1:5261141-5273433 GCA_026779605.1 Mormyrus hasselquistii
TCTTTGTTTTTTCTTCTTGTTTTGTTGCGGTGTAGGAAAAAAAGCAAAGAAGAAGATAGGAGGGGGGGGGGGGGGGGGGGGGGGGGGGGGGGACAGACGACAGGGTGCCTGGTACTTCTGTGACCAGATACAGGCCTCTCCAGTCCAGCCGTGCTGAGAAATAAATAAAAAAATAATAATAATAAAAATAAAGCGTAGTACAGGCCAACTTGTTTTCTTTTGTTATGCATCACTAATTACCATCATCATTTGCAAACAACAGAGGACATACGTGCAGCATGCCATACGCGGCTGGCGATGCTAACAAGTTAATATAGCGAGCTAAATTCATGCCCATTATTATGTGCTGCTAGGAACATGCTCTATAGCCAGCGCACTAATTGCTACAGTAAGCAGCGACAACGCAAAATGATTTATAATGCGGCTGAATCGCTGCTAGTTATTTATTTTCGCTGGCATCACATGAACTGCGACGCCTTGCTGAAATTGTTAGTCAGCACCAAGGAATGCAATTAGGGCTTAATGGACTTTAAAGAGCGCTGAGATCAAATAAAATATGACAACAGCAAAACAATAATAATTGAAAATAACTTTTCAGCTCCGCAGCTGGGGGGGGGGAGGGTACCTTACAAGGTAGAACCGCTGGTAAAACTAGGACGTTTCGTGTCACAAACGTGATTGCACGTCAAAGGTCATGTTTTCCAGGCTGGGTGAACTGTTACTGCCACTTATTGTTCAATTGCTGGAGATGTCCTAAAAATTGTTGTACTCGCTAATTGCTATACTTAAATTACCTTATATTTAATGCAAACTTGGTATTATTAGTCACCATTCATTGTTAATGTCTGTTGAGTTTTTGGTTGATATATTAAATGTGCAATTCCTGCTATAGGTATAAGCTAGACATTTGTAATCCACATTAAGATCTCTGATACTTCACTGATTTGATAGTATATCCCTAAATTGGTCCTCAATAAGCCACACACAAAGGTGGGAAATTCAGGACCAGAGAGTAAAAGTGCAGACCGGGATTTTGTTTCCACCAACTAGTTCAGCATAAAGAGTCACAGTCACAGAGTACTCAACTGGTTGGTTTAAATAAAATCGCAGTCTGGAGTTTTACTCTCTGGACCTGAATTATCCAACTTTGGCCATGCAGCAGTAAGTTTGGTGGTTCCAGAAATTTCCAGAAGGTGAAAGCGCTCGTCTGTTTTTTTGTCATTGCAAGTGCTAGATCCAGCATTTTTCCCAGTCACCTCTCCAAACTGGTTTCCCAGCAAATGGGCCAGTCTTTGGCATGGGACTTGGAGTCTTGGGGGGGGGGTCTTTACTAAGCATTTCAACAGGAAAGGCACTGTGGGACCTCTGCTTAAAATGAGTAGCTTCTTCAGCTTCTGGTGAGAGAAAAGTAAGATGGTGTAGGAGACCAGCAAAGACATTATGTGTTACATAATTTAACTCTTTCCCATCTAATACTTAGTGATAGCATTAATCTTAACTTATACTGTAGAGTACAGTAAGACAGTAACCATGCCCAGGTCCTCTTCATGGGACCTATGCCAGGTTTTTTCTTCCAGGAATCCCAGGCGACATCATCTTCGTAACTACAGCCCCCGAGAGCGAAAACAAAGGGTGACGAACACAGACGGTTCCATCTCCCACCTTCAGTGGGGCTGCAACAAACAGAAGGCACTTACTGGCACCCAGAGGGTAGGCTGCTGCTGGCTCGGTGCCTCGAGCCAAAGACCCCTGGGTCCGCTGCAGGCCCCTACAGCGGCCTCGCCCTGGGCGACCCGCGGAACTCGGTCCCCGGTGGTTAAGGAGAGCATAGGAGCACTGCTTAGACAGCATGCAGGGGTGGGTGGCGGGTTGAGGTCATCCATGTAGACTGCTTGTGTTATTCTCATTATTATTATTTCATTATAGTTATTTAGCGAATCATTTTATTGTTTTTATTTTGAGCAACTGGGATGAAGCCACTCTGCCAATCCTGGGATTCGAACTGGCAACCATATGATCACACACCTGGGCCTGTATCACGAAGCAGGATTTCTTGCTTAGCTGGATAACTTGTCAGAGTTAAGTCTGAGCTCAGTGTAAGTGAACAAAGATGAACTACATTTAAACTCAGGTATCTTATCTGAATCAGATAAGTTATTCTGCTAAGCAAAAAAAAAAATCCTGCTTCCCCCATCCCACAATAAAAATAAAAAATACTAAAATAGTATTCAGTTGCTTTAATCTAAAAACCATCTTACTAATTTGCAAAATATTTATTATTGTTATTATAGTTGTCCATCCATCCATCATATATTTTCTGAAACCAGGGTTGCAGGGGGTCTAGAGCCCATCCTGGAGGCTACAGGCATGAGGTAGGGAACAACCCAGGATAGGGCACTAACCCATTACAGGGCACAGTCACTCACACACCAGTCTTGGACCCATAACCTTTTCATTACAAAGCCGGTGCCTCACCTATCTACCTGAAACCAGCATGCCAGCGATGTGCCAGTCACACGACCCTGTGTGACGCACTGCGGACGCACGGTCCGTCTGTAGGTGCACCAAGAATACTAATAAAGATTTATAAAAGCTGTGGTCACATCGTGTCGTTGTGGGTCACTTGTTGGAGCGGCGTTACATGTCAGCTGTACCTTCACACGCAAACTCCCATTTACTGGTTGAATTGAACGTTAGTTGTGTCCTATTTGGTTTCTCTGTCTCAGGAGCTTGGTCCTCCTGACCTGGAACAAGACTGGCTAACACCTCCGTTCTCCTAATTAACTCGCCGGCGTCTTTGATTTGAATTATGCATATTCGGGAACAATTTAATTACGGGGAGCTTGATAGGCTCACAATGAGTGTAGACAGGGCCGGGAGTGACAGAGGCTATAAGCAGGCGGCCCCTGGGCACAGGGGGGCCCGCTGGGGCCTTCCAGGCAAACACGGCGCCTTCAGCCGTCTCATCACCTACACGATGAGTGGGGGATTGCAGTGTGTTTACTTTAATCTTCTGTTTCCGCATAATCACGGTCAAAACCAAAGGGCGGGGTGAGGAGGGGGTTGGGGGGGGGCAAGTTTTGTTTAACTTACTGCGTACGAGCAGTTCGAGAGCGCATACTTACCTGGGTAATTACGGTGCTGGGGGAGATAGCTATTAAGGTAATTATTGAATGTATCTCGTGTATGTTTTGGGGTTTATTGCTGCAGCTGACCCAGCTCATTAGCATTTATGGACGGTGACGCAGACGGCGGACACCCCCTGTGTGTTAAACACGCATCATGGCTCACCGGAATGTTCTCAGACCCCGCGGAGCTGAGTTGGCCAATTGAGACCCGGCTGTATTTTAGGGATGGGCGTATGTAGGCTCCAGGCCCCAAATTACATTTTTGCATAGAAGATAATAAGGTCCATAATAAGGTTGTAGACCCAGGTGTTCATAAAAAAAAAATCCTTTGTTTAGGAAATAAAAGCCTATGGATAGCTGCACTATTATAAAAACTGAACAATGATAATTTATGTATACATAATTATATATACATACATGCAATTATACAAATTGTGTATATATATAAAATTACATGTGCATAATCATATCAGCGTGCATGCACACATTGGAAAAAATGACATTTGTTGATATTATTTTACCTAATCACAGTCTAATTACATGCACATTTAACACCTGACGTGCACAATTCTGCATAAAGGGATTATCAAATTAATGTTCGGTTAGTAACTGAGACAAATGACGCAGCACCAGCCGGCTGTCCCCATGAAAGGCGGAGGGACGCAATGAGCTGCGATTTGTGTTAGTGGAACTGCAGCGGACAGGTGACTTAATGTAGAAACCATTACGGTTATTAACACGGCGGCGTGCGATTGAAGCATCCATTAAACGTGTGTACTGCCCTCATGTTAAAAAATAATAAACAGAACGATTTGCAATAGACTTTTTAAACCTCGCTTATCGATTACAGACCTAAAAAATGTTATTTTGGAATTGGTGTCCCACACATAGCAGGGTAATTTAAGGTGAGTGGAAATGTTTTACTCGAGTCTTGTATGAGGCATTCACGGGAGAAGGTCTGCAAGACAAATAGAAATCAAAGGGTCCTTTATATTAAATTAAACTGCAGAGAGGGGTGTTTCAACGGAGCCTAGAGCTCTCCACTCTGCGAATCGCATAATGAACTTGCAACTGCCCTTAATTAAGGTCTGCAACCAATGGCATTTCCCTGTAATGATGTCAAGCCGTGCGGCAATTAGGCGCACCTCCATAAAGGCGAACACTGTTTGTAAATCATATATATACACACGCACGCACAGAGAGGGCCTGCCTAGTGATCCCCTCCTGAAAGTAAGATTAATTAGTATGTAGTGTTTCCGAGTCAGTTTGGTTGGTAGCACTTTTAACATCATACCCAGAGGACATTTGCCTTAGATTAAAGATGAACTATCCCTTTTCTGGCTTTTTTTTTTAGTAATGAACGCTTCAGACAAACCCGCATACCGTCTAATTAGCGGCAGGCTTGAACGGAGTGTTAGTTTTGCCCCCTTGCCCCCCAATTGTAACTTCAATTAAAAATAACCTGTCAGTGTTTTAGTAACAATACAGAGCGGAACAAGCCCTCTGAAAAGGGTGCGATCAGGGCCGGTATCATTCCTAAACATATTTATAAGTCGCAGGAGCGACACCCGTCAATTGTTTGTAATGTTTCTTCTCTCTCTCTCTCTCGCTCTCTCTCATCTATTTAAAATAATTACTAGTCCTTTGAAAATTTGTACTTCGCTTCAGGAAGCCGGAAGCGGCCTGACGTTACATTAATGTGTATGCACTTGTGAAGATCGCTAATTATGAATTTCAGAAATCACAGAAATGCCGCTAATAACATAACCACTGAATATGCAGAGGAAAAACTTTTTTTTTTTTGCAAAAGTGCACGCATTCGTGTCATTTGCCCCTGTTTGGAGTCAGAATCCCATGCATAAGAGGTTACAGTTCATCATACCCAGTGATCCTCCCCTGTTTCGTAATTAATGCATTATTCTTAGCATTAAGAATTTTTTAGAGTAGAGTTTTTATTTTAGCAATACGTTGTTTTTTGTGCTCAGTCAGTCTAGAGTATGTCTACGTGAATACTTCATATTGCTTTATACTTTATTTTTTAAGTTAAACACTATATGTTTTAAATCCAGCCTCCCTTTGCACATGCATTAATCTTTCTGGGAAGTTGCAGTCAGGGCAACAGTTAACATAACGCTTAACTTGGTTATGAGTCCATTTGAGATGACGCTCTAATTGGAGACATTTTACAAGGAAAGCACTTACCATTTTGCTTATTAAGATTGCTTATTGGTAGCAATAAAACGCACATTAGAGTATGGAAATTAATATACTGTATTGCGCAGAACATAATGCCGTTATAATGCGTGCTGTATTCCCTCTAATGACTGCCGCGCAGTTTATTAGCTCTAACGATCTGCGGCAATACGTTTATTGTCCCGTACAGGTTGATGGCTTTTTGATACGTCCGGGTTCGTGCAGCTTCCGATCTAATGTCGGGTCATTTGCTGGCGGGGTCCAGACGCCTTAATACGCGATAAACATATAAATAAGCCGTCTCGTCATAAATAAACTGGGCGGTATGAGCGGATGGGGGGGTGCGCACATGAATTTCACCTGTGCTTATTTTCTTCAATAGAGAGTGGGGCAATAGATAACAGAATGACAGCGCAGTCCCCGGGGACTCTGCCATGTGAGTGGAACACGCCGCCGGGTTAGAAGCTCCTTATTTTATGAGTAGCGGACCCTTAATTGACATCACAGGCAGACAGATAAGGGGAGAGGAGTAAGAACATAACAGATGATGATTCCGGTGCACGGTGTTTACAGACGCGTTTATGCGTGTTGAGCAGACCTTATTTGTTTTCTAAGCACGGTTACACCAGTTGTGGCATGTTTTTCAGTTTTTTTTCCAGTCCAATTTAGGTGCTGCTTCCCCACATAACACGGCTATCATTTCGAAGGGGAAACCGAACAGTATGTATAAGCAGATGTAACCTACATCTGATGTAGCTTACATCCCCCGCCGTCGAAAGAAAGGCAAACAAAATGCAAATAAATAATTATAATATTTCTGTTGTTGAACAAAAAGCACATTACGCATCACATGACCAAACAGCAGATTTATTTTTTTTTTTTTTGTAAAAATGTATCAAAAGTTAGAAGTGGACAAAATCTGGCGAACTATTTCAGCATATATTATCTAAGACATTTTTATTTCGACGAAAAACGAAACCAATTTCTAAGCCAGGCCACAGTGCAGGAGACTTAACCGACCAGAGCAAAACTCTTTAAAGTGACATATGAGCGGCGATCTCGTGTTAATTACATGCTATTTTTTGCGCCGTTTATGCCTTTTAGGATGCACACAAACACTACAACAGCTGAATCAGCCAGTGCAGTTCTTCCTAAGCGATATCAAAATTTATAGTAATCAATTCCAGCATGTTTTGTTTTTTATTTATTTGTTTATTTCTTTTAATCAGGAGCAGCAGTGACAAAGGGCCCACAGTGGAGGCATCCCGGTGTGTGTGTACATAGGCGTCTGTGTGTGTGTGTGTGTGTGTGCGTGTCTGTGTGTGTACATGGGTGTGTGCATGTCTGTGTATGTGTCTGTGTGTGAGTTTGTAATTATGTATTATCATCATTTACAGAATTTATAGCGTATTATCAAGGGGTCCCTGTATGTATGTGTTTGTCTATGTGTGTATTTATAGCTGTGTGTCTCTGCGTGTTTGTCTGTGTGTGTTTATAGGTGTGTGTGTCTGTGTTTGTGTATATCTCTCTTTTCAAAGGTGTCTTTGTCTGTGTGTGTTTATAGCTGTGTGGGTCTCTGCCTTTGTGCGTGCTGTGTATATCTGTATGTGTGTATAGATGTGTGTGTCTGTGTGTATCTCTGTATGTATATGTGTGTGCCTGTGTATTTTTGTGTATTTTTAGCTGTATGTGTCTGTGTGTTTGTATATAGCTGTGTGTGTGAGTGTCTGTGTATTTCTGAAGGTGTGTGTCTCTGTATGTGTGTGTATGAAGAAATGGTTTTGTTTGAAGGCCTTTGCCATGCCTTGTAATACAATAACATGGTTGTTTGATTATCAGAGTGATAACTGCAAACGCATGACTAGACCATTTATCACATTACCAAGTTAGCCAGCGTCCTTCGGAAAATCCCAATATACTCCTTAATGAATGGCATCCATGGCGGGGGGGGGGGGGGCACTTCTACACCACCGCTCTGTTATTTTTTAAGCCGCACGTCCGACAGTTATGAAATTTAAGGTGGTGTCTGGCTTTTGCTTCCATCAGGACGGCCTTGGAATGGCTGAGTGGCCGCGAGATGGAATACGCGATAAAGCGAGCCAGACGCCAGGCCCATATTGCCCAGGTGACCGGGTCAGGGGTCAAAGGTCACAAGATAAATATATTTCCCGCTTTCCGTTTGCTTATACGGAATAATTTGGCATGGACAAGCAAAATGCGTGTGGCTGTGTTCATCTGTCACTGCGGTAACAGAATGCTTGCAAAATTAGCGCTGGACAGGCCAGCAAATTCTGAAAGTGACGAAGTCTGTGTGACAGATGTGTTGAAAAACAGAAACTACGGCAAGTAAGCCATTTATTTTGTTTGTTAGCGATCGTATAGGACAGCTAGTATGTTCAGTAGTTACCGTGAGTTACTATGCGTTTCAGTAACTTGCGTTTTGTTTTGATAAAGTCAACCGGTTGCTGGAACGTGCTAAGAGTGGTGAGGTATGTTGGTAAAAACATTAAACTCTGAGTAAGAAGGTAGACCTCTCACTGAATGGCAGCTCATTTTTTATTTTTCCCAAAACATCTTTATGTCGAGGTCTGTTTTATGTCTTTATGTTATATAATTATAAAACATTTAAAGTCAGTTGAAGTCAGTAAGACTAACCCCTTCTGGAACAGTACTCCTGTATACCGTATATCAATTTACGATATCATAGTTCTATACGTGTAAAAATATCCTTACAGCTGACATTTAAGATGCTGCATTTAAATGCTTGAAGAAAGCTTTGTAGTACAAAGTGATTGTTTGGGGACAAGTAACTTGCAAAGAACCGCAAGTGTGATCTGTCACTGGTGCAATTAAATATGCGGTAAGTAAACAAACAAACTCTACTGGCCGGCGCCCCTGTTTCTCCAGGCCGTGTCACCCTCACAGTCACACTTGTAAGACATTATGTAGGATTCTCAGCTTCATTTGCCTCTTTCTCTCTCACAGGAAAACACATTATGACTTCGTACAAGCATGGATCGATTTTTAAAGAGGCCTTATCTGATTGCTTTTATATTCTATTGATTTTTTTGAATGAAGTTTTATGGTGTCCAATTATTTTCTTTGTATGATTTTTTTTCCCCCTAGATCTATGTTCGGCCTGTCATATAATTGCTGAAAAGAGTTATTATATTGAGGCTGATAACACTACTTTATTGTATGGCGCTAATTCCTTTTTATGGAAATTATCCCTCACATTGTGGGTGTAGCGCGTGCAGAGCACCTGGTTTCGGATTATGGGACAGCTCACCACGAGTGCTGCCGTCGCCTCGTGCGTCTGATGCCTTCCGACAGCGCCGTTTATCGCCGCCATTACTGCCTGTATCAGGAGAGCGTGTAAAAATCACGTAAGACTTTCTTTTTCTCCTCAGTCATGTGATTCCGTGGTCAGGGAGACTCCAATATGGCGGCTTTTATACGGTTGTGCTGAACACACCGGTGGCTTATATAATTCATGGCTTGCAGGAGGCCATTCTATTTCTCGACCATTTATCATTTTCTGGCTGGGGGGAAGGTTAGTGGGGTGGATTCTGACAGTCTTCAAACGTCAGTCCCTTCAATTAAACCATCCTTTCTTGATTCCTTTCTCTCCACGCTGGAAGTCGTGGCTACAGCCTTGTTCTAATATGAAGAGGACTTGGCAATGAATTGATTTATTTAGTCTGCCCCTCCCCATTATATAGTGCCTTACAGACCATTGTAAATTCAGTAGCACCACCGTGAAGTGGGTGGAGCAGCCAACCTCCTGTATTGTGCTGTCCACGTCCCTAGCCACAAACCTGTGTGATCCATACCCAGCCCTGCACAACATCATGCAGTCACTCCATTTCACCCAGATTCATACAAATGTTTTTACATATATTCTTTTTTATCCATATTTATTACAGGGAAGCCGGCCTAATCAGATATGACAGAAAGCCCACAGCCGGTTCATTTTCACCGCAACAAATCCAATACATTCATATTCAGAAACTTTTATCTAATACTGCTTATTAGATTGTTTTGGCTATGCCGGCAAAGCAATATATCACCAGAGTAAATAATAGGTGTGTTTTTTTTCCTCTCTCCCAGGCCTGCATTTCCCTCTGCCGTTTTGGAACGGCGCCTCCTGGTGGCTCGTTAATAAAGCTGGTGCAGCTTTTGGGACCATTTCTTCAGCACTGGCTCTCGGCTCCCTAATGGGGTCCTGAGAGGTCAAGTGACACCCCAGTGCTGTACATTGCGTTTGCCGCCTCCCTCTAAATGCCCTCCCTTCGCTTCTCATTCCACAGAGATCGATTTTGTGCGTTAATTACTCATGGAATTGGCTGAACAGACCCGGTGAAGCCCTTGCAAATGCTAACAAACAGTGCAATGTACATAAATGTATAAACTAATATATACAGTACACATGCTTTTTTTTTTTTTCAAAGGCTCAGTGCTGTGTAAAGAATGAGAAAGTAAGCGTCGCTTCCCACCTTCAGGCAACAGCAGAGAGGGCAATTCAGAGTGTGCAAGCTACTAAAAAATGATCTTCAGTTAGCCCAGCGTGTACATTAAGCAGGTATGGACAGCTGACGGCAAACCTACACCAACAGTGAGGTAAACCGGGCGGCTCAGAGCAGGTCCCGTGGAGAAACTGGTAGTTTCTGGTACTTCAGTGCAAGACAGCCTTATGAAAGGGCCCATGTTTGCACTCTGGCAAGGTACCGGTAATCGCTTGATTAGTACAATAACTCTGGAGTGGCATTAAACCTGCCAGCAATGAGGAATAGTGACGGTAAGGGACTCTAAAGGTGGGTGGGCCAGCCCCCGAAACTCCAGCGAATTCACACACCGCACATCAGAATAGTGAGGAAGAGAGGAGATCGCCCACGCGTTCTGTCCCCCACACGTTGCAGCGCGGGTTCGAGCAGAGAGATGGCCATACCACATGCTACTCTCGCTTTTGGCACCATTGGGTTCTATTGTGTGCCAGTCCCATGGAGAGGGGTCAAGCCTTGCGCGGGTACGGCGGGGGCACACTGCCCTCCACCCTCGGCGGCGAGGGGGCTCCCGGTGGGGGCCGTGCCTGCCCTGTGAGTGAGCTTGTAGCGCGCCCGCCCTTGACACGCCTCCTCCGCGGGCCGCGGCGAGCGTCCAGGCCCAGCGCCAGCGCTGCGAATGGGGCTGGCGTGCCAGCCGGCGCCAGATGCGCTGGACGCTTTGCGGGGCGGACACCTGGCCACTCAGAACTTGGCTCCCAAAGCTATCCACAGCGCCCCCCCCCCCACGTCCCCCTCACCTTCCACCCCCGCCCCACCACAGCCCCCCTCAGAGCCGTCGGGGGGGAAATGAGGCAGTAACCTCAAAATGAAAGGCCCCCATGCCCTCACAGAGATATCTAGTGGGGGTGCATTCTGATGCCCAGGCAGCATTTACAAGTAATGCTGTTTACTCTATCATCATTTCCCAGCATGCTCCTGGCCAACTCTCATTCTTTATTCTCAGACCAGTAGCTGGGGAGTTTATCTGCCGCATGCGGATGGACATAATTACCACCTAACATCAGGCAAGAAAGACACCTTGAATGTTAAGCCCTTTGTACCAAGACAGACATTAGTGCATTTTTTATTACATGATTATGATGATAAATATTACTTACGTGACAAACTGCATTGTACAGCTTTGTGTGTGTGTCTGTGTCTTATACTGTATTATACTGCAGACTGTTTATAATTTTTTCTTTTTTTTATTGTTTACTACAGGAACATTGGCTTCAGTCCTCCAGCCAGTCTTTTTGGCCTGTGGTTTACCTTGCATTTTTTTACTTCCTGTTGTAATCATTTGTGGTGCTCGGGAACAACCGGGATAGATTTAATTAAGCACATCGCTAAACCGGGCAGACTTCGATCTTCTCAGTGCTTCTGTCATAAACAGCCGGGCGAATTAATCCGGTGACAATACACGCAGACATCGGGATGACGGTCACGCCTCAGATATCGCACGCTCATCTCTTGAAGGGCTGTTTTAACCATTAGCGAGTCAAATTAATAGAGAATAGAGACTAAATGTTAGCTTAATTACTTCTTCTATTAACAACACAGTCATGATTTTCCACAGAACCTATCCCAAAATATGAAGCGTTAAAAATCAATTTGATTGAGCTACAACCTCTTGTTTCGACACTAAATCATCTCAAGATGTAGCTGGCAGTCGTGTTTTTTTATATTATTAATCTTTGTATATGAATTCAAGACTCTGTGTCCAATTACGGCGTCTAGGAAGAGATTAAAAAGTCATATTAAATGTAGAAGCCCTGTGGGAATCGCTTAATAAGAGGCGCTTCGGCGTCCTGACCCGAGTGTCCTGTCTGCATCTGACACGTACCTGAAACACAAGACGCGTGACCGAAAGGGACCCCAGCATCGGTACCGAGGGCCCGAGTGAAGTGATGAGCTGCCGTGTCGACACCCGTGTGAATTCAGCAATTATGCGGAACTCAAATGGGGGATTTATTATTTTATTATTGTTTATCAACAAAGCAGATAGGCCAGGCACTTAGCTGTAGCAGAAATATAAACTATAATAGCAATAATACAGAAGCACGCACAAAAATTAAATAAAGCCATATTGTAGTACAAATATAAATTTCTTGTGCATAATTTCTTCCACAGAAATGTTAGATACTCAATAGAAACAGGTTGTTATAAAGTATACGTCTGTATATAGCTATATAGAGCAGTAGGTTGCTTGGACAAAAGTCTCTTCTAAATAAATGTAAAGCATTAATAGCAAGCTTATGATTCATACAGTGTGAACAGGCACAAACCAAACTGTAGAAATGTACAAACTGGGTACTACATCAGATTGGCCACAGGGAACATATACATTTACAGTGTCTGCCTGCTTTACCCTTGAAGTCACAAAGTTCGGTAATAGTGTAGAATTAACTATATTATGCAATGTCTACA
>JAODKE010000044.1:5290031-5301826 GCA_026779605.1 Mormyrus hasselquistii
ATTATTTTTAATTTGGAACGCCCCCAGCGGTGACTGGGCCGGGATTTTCTGGGGGGGGAGGGGGGAACCCGCCAACCCCCCCCCCCCCCAAAAAAAAAAAAAAAAAAAAAACAGACCTCATTAAGCAGTGTACCTTGACTATTTCATGCACTGAAAAATTTATGAATGTGGACACAGAGGTCAAAAGGCCGGTCTAGCCATTAAATTGCCCCTCATTTCATCATACAGTATGACTAACCAGGCGAGGTATGCACGTATGGCATGGGTGCTGCTTCACCATAAAATATGGCCCTGGATAAATAAATAAAAAATAAGAGCGAAAAGGAGAAACAAAGAACAATATTTAATATGTTTATGATGAATCGAAGCAGACCTGCCCCAGGCATCTTGTTAACTTCTTACCTCATTTCCCTTCCCTTCCTGGGGTCTTTTGCTACAGACCCGAAGGCTTCCGTTAGACGGACTGATGAAGGTTCTACACCAAAAACATTTGCACACCTACAAGTTTAAAATTAAGATGGGGGGAAGCAAAATTGGCAATTATCATGGGTTCAAGCAAAAAGTATGTATGTGACGTTATAAATACAGCTGGCTATGATGCTCGAATTTGAAAAGCTATTAGAGAGGAGAGGGAATCCAGAGGATGGAATTTGTCTAGTTTGTTGTAATATGTAGCACACATGCCAATATATAATATCCTAATCTGCTAAAAATGTTGCAAAAAGGTCACTATAATTGAAAAATAAATTCTCGCAAATGTTTTATATAGACACATTTACATTACTTTAATCTTCTCTTTAAGAAGTACGTTTGAGGCAATGAGCAATCACTGAAATGGTTCTGCTTCACCTGGCCCATTTCAATAGCATATTTTAGGTCAATTTTTGATGGAAACAAGTCCACATTCATAATTTAAACATGTCATCTCTAAGCCAGCAAGATCCTTTCTGCTATGGCAGCACCACCAAACGCCACCGGTCTATTAACAATTACATCAGACTGTTTCAGTACGAGGCTATAATTTATCATTGATTAAATATTTATTGATATTAAAATTTAGCATTGGGCTTTTATACTTGTATGGGCATTCAGCTGGAATAAAATGAAATGGCTCTGAAATATTTACACAAGGAAATTTGATAAGGTCTAACATTTCTCTACATTTAGCCTCCCTAGGGAACACATGTACAAAGATGTGTGCAGTCAATAACATTACCCTTCGCTCTGTTGTCTGAGGTCCCTTTTGCATTGTATTATAATCAGTCCTGGAGATTTTTTTTTGTCTTTTTGACAAGAAATGATTTGGTGTCTTATACAAAATGAAGTGTACTGCAAAAACAGCAAATACGCCATGCATTTTTTTAAGTGACTTACAAAAGTTATATAAAGGGAATTTTCAATATCTCAAAGGAGTTTTTCTTTTAAATTTCACCACACCTATGTAACTAAACGCATTGTACTGATAAGCGAAAATAGCTAAAAACAGAAGGCATATTTCTTTTTGTTTGTTGATGACATTGAACAATGTATTTCTTACAATTTGTAATCAATTATTTAAAAAAAATGGAGGGAAAGAATTCTACGAGATGTCCATATTTTAAAAGCCTTTTCTATGTCAGCCCTCAGCAGGTGGCTTGGAGTTTTCAGGCAGGAACTTTCTCGTGACTTCCTTGCGCCCTCCAAACACCCGTGAGCTAACTGTTACAGCCAGTTAAATGTACACAGCTTTACAAGGGGAAGGCCAGGCAGTGGACTCAAATACAAGCTTTATACAGACAAAGAATTACACAGGTAGGCCAGAGGACATCGCACTGTCAAACAACAGAAGGTGTGTTATCTCTTTATTTAGCTGATCTTTTCATCCGTGGTGACATTCAGCTTCTTCGTCGTGGTCAGGATGTTAGGGTAATTCATTCAACCTTTTCCTTGGGTAGGAGCAGTCTTGCTGCTCCAGGGCCATGCTTGTGTTGAGCCTGTTTAGGAAGCTTTATTGTATGCCTCCTGTCACTTGTCAGGATGCTAAAATAAGCTTCTGGGGGGAGAGGATGTTTGTACTTTGTGTACATTTCAGCCAATGGGGGTGACTGACAGGTAGCAGGGCATCTGCAGTGGCACACACACGGAAATGCCAATCACCTCAACATGGGTGGCAAGAGCCTCCTTCTTAATAGGTCGTTTTAGGTACCGGGGCTTTGCGCAACCCAAATGGCATGACCATGAATTTAACGGTGCCGCACTCCCACAGAGAAAGTTGTCTGGAGATGAACATCTGGGATAAAGTGGTCGAGGGCCCTGAAGTGCCCACAGCAGCCGTGTGTGTCTCCGATTTTCTTTTATATTCAAACCTGCTTAGTAATTACAATCGTCACTTGTTAGTTGTTTGTAAAAGAACCTTTTGAAACCTATCATTCATAGCATCTGTCATTCAGAACCATTCATATAATGTAATGTAGACACATTGTACATAATAGACTATAAACTTTATATCCTATGAGAAATAATTTTTGAAAAGGTTACATCATTTTATAACACATTGAGAAAAAAACAAAATGGGGTGAAAATTGAATTTGGCAGAATAAATGAAGAACAAAGCATTCTGGTTTGACTCGAAGCTGCAGGGTTCTTCCCAGAAGCGGTTAATGTGAACACTGCACATGTGCCCTATAGTGTGGATAGGACCCTTAAGAACCATGGAGAGATATCCTCCAAACTATCATTAACCAATATATTGCAATTCTAATTTAAAGTACTGTATGTATAACAAAAGTAGAGTAATTGCTGAGCTTACGGACACAACGGGGAAGTTCATTTCACAAGAAAGGGAAGATCTTTTTTGTTAATATTGCAAAGATTTTGATTAAGTATTCCCAACGATAAGATTGATTATTGAAGAGTTAATCATCGGCTTCCATTCATCTCATCTTTGGAAATGTTCGCAGTTTTAATTTCACAGGTGGAATTACTTGATTTTAATGCCGACCATTTGGGATTTACAGCAGAAATGATACGTTATTCTGCAATTTACATGTTAAATTTTGTAACCCCATGGTGGTTCAGTCATTTGTGAGGAAACAGTGGGAGGTCTGATGGTTTCACATTCAATGAATAATTTTTATCTCACTTAGAATATTGGGGCAACATCGCCTGCGTTGTCACCACGAAAAAAAAAATGTTTTCCTCTTTAATTAGAGAAAATAAATTAAACCATACGTTCAGTATAACAGATTTTTTAAATTGCTATAAAATATCTGTCATTTCCTTGCCTTATTCATTTTCTTTAATTTACAGAATCCTAATTCAGCTCTTCTGTAGCTTTTATATCATGTGAACCTAATTCTTCAGAGAATGATCCAGAAACTGTAAACATAACACATGAATAAAGGCTTCCATAAAGCAAAGCATTTTTATGCCTGACAAGATGTGACCTTTCATATATTAAAACTGAATATATGAAAAGTAGCTTTACATTAATAAACATCAATCTCCATCTTAAGGCGAATAAAAGCTCATCACTTCAGCACCATGAGCACTGAAACAGCGTGCATAAATCCATACCCGCTGGTACTTAAAAATAAATCCATATTTTGGACGTGCCCGTGTGCCAACAGCTGTCAGGCTCAGTGGTAATATTTATATGCGATGTCACCTTAAAACAACTTCCTTCTTCCGAATGGCATTAACAGTGTCATGTTATCAGGCTTTATCATGCGAAATGTCTTTTCAAACATGCATGGATCCATGATACAACAAAGCAAATGAAACTGAGGAAGAAAACAGGACTACGACAAGTACATCAGTGACCTTCGGTCAATGAAGGGCAGAATATGTCCGTCCAAAGTCCACTGCATCAGTGTGTCCCCTCCTCTCCTCCTATTCTTAAGCTACAGAGGGACTTAAATAGTGTCTTCTGCTCCCCCTGTGTGCCCACACCCAGGTGCGGCTGCTGGCAGTGGGCAAGGACAGGCTGGCCGCTTGCCACAAAGTCATTTTGTTGCAGCTCACGCACACAAACAAATGACGACGTTGGACCGGACCGACCCGTATTTTGAAAACCATAATAAACAGACCAAAAATAAGCATCACATGTACCAATGGCTCCAAGATTTCAGCCCCAGCTCTCTTAACTTTGGTTAAACTTCAAGTTACCATTTCTACTGTACAAGAGCTTGAAAAATAAAGGCTTTTAAAATAACCGTGCTGATGTCACAGCCGTCAAGAGCAAACTGAGTAATAAGGACAGTGTAACTTACAGCCTTGTTTGGAGAGAGCAAGTGATGTAAGGTGAGTCTAACGGGGCAGAACATTACACAAGTCCATGTCCCCTACAAACAAACATGCCAGGGCTCTGGATAAGGGACACAGCTAGCGGACTGTGCAAATGACTTGACTTCCCAGCACAGGAACAATAAACAAACTCACCCTGACTCTGGGGGTGTGACGTCATAGCCCAGAGTGGGATTACATGTTCAGTGAGGCCTGCCACAGCCTCCTTACGCTTTGTGTATCTATCAAACGATGGACACTGGTCCTGGCTTTCAGGCTCACAGCATCAGCAGGATTAGGGCTCAGGTCTTTGCCCGTAATGATCTCCTGCACCACTCTTCAACAAGTAACGTGGCCGTGTCACGGCACCACATGACCTGCCAAGACGTCACTCAAAACAACAAAGTGGCCAAAAGTCATGGACCTTTAGTCCGATAATGTTTGACATGGAGGGAGGTAAAACCTTGGTTCATTCTGAATCATAAAGCATGGTTTCCTACCATAAAACTGTTGACAGTCCATTCAGGAAAACTAGCTAGACCTGGGTGGGCAAGTCATACCCTACAAGAGGCATGGGGTCAAAAGAAGCAAGTAATGTTATTTTGTAACCCTACACTGACTTTAATTAGTCACCCTTGAGTGCTGAGCTGAAACATGGCAAAGGCCCTCGTAGGGCGTGACTGCCAGCCCCTGATCCCCTGATTTAGACATACAAAAAAAAATGTTATTTCACCAAGGACATAAATCATTAAATGAAACACAGAGTGTAAAATGTGCGACACCTTTAAAGACGTACCGGTGACTGATGACATTTCACAGCCGGCGGAACTCGCTGCACATCGAGCCTGTTGTCAACTGTCAACTGTAATGGCAGCCATTTTCAGGCAGACGAAGGAGTGAGGGGGACACGGCGGCGGGTGAGGTTACACCTCCGGAGGAGCGGGCCAGCATGGCGTGACGCTAGGGCGGCAGAGGAGAGGTGGTCGGAAGCCCGCGGGAGGGCATGGAGAGGGAGCGTGAGATACGTGACAGCTCCGCGCCTGCCGTGGGTTTATTAGCGCTGTCTGGGCTCAGCTACACTCAGAGGGGCGTCGCCTATGCAACAGATCATTAAAACCCGTGGCCCATTTCATCGAGTTGCTTGACGAGGGAGACCGTCGCCTGCTCACTTGCAAGCAAGTTCTCAAAAATGGCAGATCAGGACCCTGGGCACTTGCCGGCGTCCTGCTCCCCCAAATCAGTGACAGGTGTGCGTGTGGAGGTGACGTTACGTCAAACATTGTTCAGGTGACTTGCTGTGTAACTAAGGCTTTTGTTACTAAACTACAAAGCAGTATTTATGGGTACTGCAGGGTTACCATTGATAGCTGTATATTGTAGTAGCAATGTCAGTTTGTATCATCACTTATGCAATACATGAAATATCAAATATAGCACAATTGCATAACATTGTACTTTATATTGATTTTAACAGAAGCATTCACTATTGAAGGCTCATTTTGTGGCTGTGTAAGTAGTGGTTTTAAGGCAGCTAATCTGACTTGTTTTAGACAAGTCAATCAAATCAATAATAATAAATACAGTGTATTTAATGTATACGAAGTTATTAGGTATACCCAGCTACGGTCCACATTGCCTCCATGACTTCGAGGATAGACAAGTTTTGCATTCAGAGAAGCCTTTCTGTTCACCACTGTAGTGCAGCACTGTTCATTTTGCAGTTGCAGCCTCCCTGTTAGCTTTAACGAGTCTGACCATTTTCGTTTGACCTCTCTCATTAATTAGGTGTTTTTGGCCACAGAAATGCCATTGATTGGACGTGTTTTGTTCGTGACGCCATTCTCTGTAAGCCTTAGACACTGCAGTGTGTGAGAATCCCTGGAGGACAGCTGTTTCTGAGCTGCTGAAACCACCACACATAGTTCCTACATTCGTATCATGTAAAGTCACCTATAACATGTGTCTTAGCCATTGTAATGCTTAGTTGAAGAGTAAGTGAATCTCTTGACTTTGTCTCTAGTACATACTGTATATATTAAGCTGTAGCTGCATGATTCTCTGTGTAGAGTAGCAGGCAGTCTGTGTTAGCAAGCACATGTACCTAATAAACTGGCCACTTGGGGTATATATTGTATATACATATTTACATCATATTCACTTTTTTGCTTTTTAGTACATTTGGCTGTATTTATTTTTGAAAAGTTAAGTGTGCACACAAGCCAGTGTCAAATAAATTTATATATGTGCAATTCAGTCAAAATAGTAGCTAGCCTAAAGCAAAGGGGCCTTCTGAAACACCATGCATTTATGAATATGTAAATTTTAACCCATTTCTTTTATTGGTCGATAAATAGCCGATCTAACAACAAAAGGGAATGGCACACAAGCCGTAAGTCCGCCTCCACGTCGCACAGCTGCTATTGAAATCTGATGAAAAGCCTATTGGCCTCCTTCCATCCTTTCATTGCATTTTATTTATTTATTTTATTCCAAGGATCTTAGCAATTTGATGATACATGTATACGCCCGTGATGCGGGATTGTGCTGGCTAATCTATGAGACGAAATATTTTTGCTTCTTTTTCGAGAAAATGTGCAATTTGGTGAGGCAGGAGAAAAAAAAATGAACAGATCCTTCAGAGCAATAAATCACTGGATTGTTGGTGACACTCATACAATGCGGATATAGTGTTAACTGTATGAGTCAGACAGCCCTCTGCGCGCCCGGCCTGCTCCTTCACGGTGACCTTGCCACGCTGTCGTAATCAATCATGCCGGCACGGGACACACTGTTTTTGTTTAATATCACACTATTGGCATATACAGTAAACAAAGTGCAAAGGGAATTTGAAGCTCCAACATGATATCAGCCGTGCGATAGCGCAACGGCATCCGCCTTGCTCTAACGGTGAAGTCGCTCAAGTTTCTACTTCCTCTTTGCATTGTTTCTTTTATGCATTTTCCAAAAGCTAAAAGTCGCCTGATTGTCATCAGTTGTGTGTGTGTGTGTGTGTGTCTTTTTTTTTTTTTTTTTTTTTTTTTAAATATTTGGAGGTTTGAGCTCTCTGTTGTATTTTAATAAAAGCTTAAAAATTAAATTGCTGGATTGAATTAAATATATTTTAAGCGTACCACATAACTATATATGTACAGTTTCGTTTTAGATTTGTGGCACTCCAGTGTAATCACAGCATATAAATAGGCTGCACTATACAAATTGTTTTGGAAAATAAAAATATACAATGTATGGATCATATATAAGTCAATGAACATTGCAAGCTGAATCCGTGAAAAAAGAAATTGTTTGCATTAATCTGCTTCAATGTAACATTTAACACATTTTTATGTAGCCATTCATTTTACTTTGCGAACCACACATGATATTTATGTTTCTTACCAATATCTCTCCAGAATATTTAGGCATCAGAGTCGTCATGAATAAGTGCGCGAAGAAGGTTTGGAAGACCTTTCTGTGGCTCCGAAGTGACACTTCAAGGGCTGAACCACTACATCATGGCTAAATTGGTGTCACATCCATATATACATACATAAAGTTATATATCATGTGTCCGATATGTATGCGCAAATCCAGGACACGTGTTGAAGAGCGGGGAAATGTGCTGGAATATTCTCCACGTGTGCTTCTAGCCCTGTCACATCTGTCATGTTATGACAAAGACCAAGGGGTTGAATAAACGTTAAAAAAAAAAAGATGGGAAAAAAATTTGTGGGAACTTGAATTTAAAATAGGGATCAATGTGATATGTGCCCAAAACATTGGAGATGAAGGAATTTTTTAATAAAATATACTGAATATAGTTATAAGTAATGGCCCAGAGCAACTTAAACCCAATTGTGAATGATCTGGCTAGCTAATTTGTTTCAGGATGTTGTTAATTGCAGAGGGACCTGTGTTGAAATGGCTAAATGCTAAAATGGTAATTCTTGGCATGATTCCTGTTTAACTTTTCTGTGTTCTTCGAATTCAGTGAGCTTTTCTGTAATTTCCTCCGTGGCTGATTTTGATTGACCGGGCGACCGCAAAATCATTACGTCTGCTGACATCTTTCGGCAGAATGGAACAACAGAGGTGCCGAGGCGAGGCTTTCCGTGAGGGTTAAGACGGGCATCATTTAAAGATCTACTCATTGGGTTGATGTGGATCTACATTAAAGCTCTGATGATGTTAGCTCTGCCCTGAGCACACACACTGGCCCCTAGGGACCGTCACCCAATTATACAACTACTGAGAGGTTTTAAGGTACTTGTAGACAAGAGTTGCCCCAATACACAATAAGACTTTTTAGCTTGACACACTCTGCCTCAGTAGGAAATACACTCTTTATATCTTGGCTTAATATACTAAGGATTTCTTTAATGAAAACACAACATGTATCTTCATTATTCGACAAAGTCAAGGGTAAATCAGCAAAGACTGCAAAAATATACTATATGTGAACAAGGAAGGAACATTGGCTAAAGCACCAGAAATCACAGATTTTTTCACCGTGAGCTGGAGATAAATAAATGGTTCATGTCAGTCAGTGAGTACTTACATTACATTATCATGTCTCTAAAGTTAACTAAAAATGACCTTTCCTAACCACATTCTTAATTGCTGTGATCTTGCTCTAATAACTGTGATGACTGACAGGCAGGTGGGAGAGGCAGGTCTCAGCATTTATGCCCCTGCTGAGTCTGTTAATTTATTCCTGCACACATTTCCACACTCGGCTCATTTGGACCCACGCCGGCCAGCCGCCCGCAAACAAAAGCCGAGAGTCGTGTGACCGTAAGGACGGCCGACCACCAATGTTCCCCCCCCCCCCCCCCATCCCCATCCCCTACAGGGCTTCCCCCTTGGGGGTCCCGAGGTGGGGCCGATGCTTGCCGGCTCCACCCCGAAATGGCACCGGTTCAGCTAAAGACACGCAGACGCTTCCCAAGTGCACCGACCCGCCTGTGAAGCAGGAGGCGAAGTCGGAGCTCTTAAACAAACAGGAAACGACATCATCCGCCTGTTTGATGGCCCTCTCCCAGACGCGCTGGGGTAATGGTGTGATTTTCTCATGTAAATGGGGGTCAGCGCTACTCTTTAGAATATACATGGGATTTCGCCTGGGTGTTTTTGTTTCGGTGATTATGTAGCACCTGGTGGAAAGTTGGTTATTTCTGTGTGTAAATTGGTTGTGGTGTTTTTTGCTGCTTAGCCCCAGGCTTGGCTGGAGATATTGATTGAGTCGGATGCAGGGTTGGGCACTGGAGGATTGTGGTGCAAACTCGATGTGGAAAACTGGCGTCCTATTGGCACTTCTTACCTCTTGGAAACGGGGGAAAAAAAAAGAGATCCTTCAGGAGTTGCGAAAAAAGTGACTAAACAAAAGGAATAACTTCATAGTTGTCTCAGTGACAGTTTTTTTTTTAAAATTAAGTGTTTCCCGCATGTGTGAGTTTATGTTTGCGCTACTCTGAATTTCTGTTTTACACCACTGACCTTCCTCTCTCCCATGTAGACATTCCCACATCATGGTTATGACGATAATTAGCTTCAGAATGACGGCGGACAAACCTGAGCTGTAAAAGAACACCAAACAATACAGATTTTATCTGATAATTACTAGCATTTTAATTGTGTGTTTTTAAATAATGCTAGAAATGTTTTTCAAGGCAAGAAGAAAAAAAAACAGGTATCAGACTGTATGTGTGTCATGTTCATGCTATTCAGCTTAATTTGCAGGTAAATTTAGTTTGGTCTTCACGTTAATTAGCTATTATGAGTAAAAAACCTGGCAGGAGGTTGAAAAGTAAATACGTACGGTTAGCCATGTGTGTAATCAAAAAACGTCACGTGATCAGGCACTGTGGGGGGTAGCAACTCAGCTTACAGTAGAACAATATAGAAAAACGTGAAGAATGAGAAAACAACACAGGAGGTGGGATGTAGCAGGAAGACTGGCTGTTTTTTTAAGACAGGTTGATCGAACATATTCATCACTCAAAGGGCGCGATGACAATAGACTTATAAGCACATGCACACACGTTCAGAAATGCACATGTGCAATACAACGATATGGTTTTTCTACAATTCATCCTAACCTCCATTTAGGGTAGAGGTTGATGTAGACATGTTTGTAGATACTAATTTATATACGAATGGTTAGCGTCAACACATGGTAAGCTATCAACCACATATCCGTTATCTGTTTAAATGCGTTAAAACTATGCACTGTAAAAACAAAATGGAAGGTCCTCACACGTGTCTGAATATGGGCCCTGTCACTCTCATTGGAGATAAAATATGTAGCTCTTTGCTTCTCGGATTTAGAGCCCTAACACCTACACAGCCTCTGTAGCCAAAAAAAGACGGCCTGCTCATCCTTCAAAGGCCTACCCAACACTTCAGCACGATCTGTCATCTGAAGGCTGATGATAATTGGCCGGATCCAAAGACACATGCAGGACATCAGCAGATGGACATCAGTAGCACTCTGCTTTGTCTCTTTCACGCCTAACAGAAATCTTTATATTTTTTCCTCTCCAAAAAAATAACATAGAAAGCGGTATTGATTAGGACTGGCAAAGTTCACCACCAGGGGTTGTCTGTGAAGCATTTGTGGTCTGGAGATCTGCCAGCAGACATCTAGATGTTCCTCCAATGAAGGCATGTTCAATGTTATCTGAAGTGAATACAGTTAAAAATACGTGGTATACGAATGATACTTTTACCACTTTGACATAAATCCATTATATTCTAGTTCTGGCTTGAATATGCTTTGATAAATACGGCTTTTCTTCCTTTATTATTATGTTTATTTTCTGTCTTTTTTCGCTGCTTTATGAAACATTCTGGCATGTGAAATCACAAGGAGCTTCACTTGACGAGGCTGCTTTGTCGTGAGCGGCGCGCAGAAGAACCTGGGCCTGGATGCAGGAGGAGGCTTTGAAGTGACTTGCTAACTGGGGGATTGTTTTCGGGACGGCAGTCCCGGGCGAGGCATGAAGTCGTGTCGGGTACCTCGCAGCGACGCCTTCGCTGCGGCTAAGATGTAAATCGCCTTTTAATTTCTCTAGAAAGCGGCCGCAATCACTTCAGCAAAGTGAAAACACGACAGGAAGTGTTTGGTTTCCAAGGTAACAAACGATATTTAGGTCAGAAGACTAACAAAGCGGAGTCAGATTGCATGAGGGAAACAGCACTGTCGTGTGCCAGACATGGAGGCTGAACCCGAGGGTCAAACATGGAATATTTCTGTACTTTGGGCATGTCTTTTTGTGAATCTGTCAAGTACACTTATCCAAGACATCCTAAAGAGCTTCTGTAATAAAGCTTTGTTCAGCTATTGCCCAGTTTCAGGTTATTCGCCTCCCCCCCATCACAGACATAAATACACACACAAACCAGCTCCGTGAGAATTCTATGCATCTGTTAGACCCACCCCTTTCCTGTCTCGTGATTGGTGGGGGGGGGGGGGGGGGGGGGGCGGGGTGGGGGCGAGTTTAACTCGTGCCCCCTTCTTGTCAAAAAAAATGAGA
>JAODKE010000044.1:5301926-5313909 GCA_026779605.1 Mormyrus hasselquistii
GCCCTAATGCACAACCCACAACCCGCCCCCCAGGCCACACTTGCGTTTTTTGCTGCCCCCCGCTCTGCTGCTCTTGTTTTTTGTGGGGGGGGGGGGGGGGGGGGGCAGAGGTGGAGAGCGGTTAACATCTTGCCCCTACATTGTCAGAATCAATCCGCACTGATCTCTTTAAATCCCTCATTTTTCAGAATCTGAATGCTCACCAGCTGCGTTCCTGATGTTTGCACATTAGCTATTCTGTTCAGTTCAGTTTGGTGCCCCCATCGTGGAACGCTGAGCTTGTGCACCCAGGACAGTATCTTTCGCTTAGGATGAAACGTGTGCCTTGGAATGTTTTTCACAGCAAAAAAAAGGTTACACTCTTAAAATGTATCCTGTGATAGCAAGTCCTTTGATATTTTACGGTCATGTGTTGTTCATCGACACAACCGTGTATGACGTAAACAAGTTATGGAAGGAGCAGCGATAGATGTTCTGCATATTGTCCATCTTTGCTTTTCATTTCTGTTTGAGAGTGTGCGATACATGCGTCATGTGTTGTACATACATTTAAATTCAGCATGGCTGCTTCTGCTGAATACATACAAACTCCAGCTATTGGCAGAGACCCACCAGTCACTCCAGATCCTCCCGCCATTATGGAAATGGGAACAGAAGTTTCAGGCTTCTTGTGGCGAACCGAGGAATCCGTGCTGCTTAACGTTTCTCAGATGAGGGCCATGAGTTGGCCCCTCCGTCTCTGAAATTCCGCTTGTCAGTACGCTTTACGGACACATTTCATCACATCCTCCCGGCTTTGTGTGCTTTTTAGAACCAGTGGGAAGAAAACCACAATAGAATTTATGTTTACAGAATAATGTTATTTTAAAAGTAGACCAGAAACCCACACTGATAGAGGCTTTAAAATATGGGGTCAAAGTTTTTCAGCTTACATGCGAATAAAATACAGCACATGGCTGAATTGTGCTCCATTAAACAAACAAAGTATTAAGAATCAATGAATTTTTCTAACCCCAAACTTTACTGAGCTGTTTGGTGATTTATGGTGTGTAATGTTGCACAGAAGGAGGTGAGATGACCTGAAATGACTACGACACGTCATCAGCGACTCTCACTGGAGTCCCTCTCGTCAGGCAGACTGCTGATGGCCACGCCTTATGATCTGTAACACCCAGCAGGGTGACCATGTATGTTCCATTATTGACAACGGACACCGTCCACATGAGCCGGGCCGTAGTTACGCGGGCCATGCAGAAGTTGCGCTAAGAACAATGTTCATCTGTACATTTATACAACTCGTTCATGATAAAACAGCTGCAGTAAAGTGCAGTACTAATGCGTGCCATTGTTTTACTAAAATTTTACCCTTACTATTGTTACAATAATAATTATCACTGTGACCTATGCTTCCTGAGACAGGAGGTTCCAAGCTCACAGTGACTTTATAATAATAGTAATAATATGTACTGTAATAAAACTAAAGCCTGGACTGTCATGGTGGCTGGAAACTCATGACTGTTGATGCTGCGTATTTGAAGTTTTTTTGAAGCTCCCTACCACTTGCTGCCCTCACGGTGGACTCCTGTGTTTCCAGTAAACAATTCCAACGAATTGTTTGCTTTGAGGCGAATTGTTAACTTCTCCATTTCAAGTACATATGACCTGACATTTGCGTACCATTTATCTGAAATGTTTAATCGGCTTCGATCTGTGAGCAACAGAAAAGCTTGCTTTGCTTTCATTAAACTGTCATTTGACACAATGATCTTTCTGATTGATACATAGTGTGACAGTTACAGTTTTCATCTTCATCTCACATCCCCAAAGTCTTACGCCACAGCGTAACGCTTAAGCATTAATTACACAAGGTTTCCATATAAAATAGACGGAGGACAATACTGGAGGCAAAGATCTACATATACAAGTTAAAATGCTTTCTGTAACTATGTCCACAGTTTCAGAGGGTCTCGTAGCCCCCGCAGGGCCCAGCAGGAAAAGCAGGCCCTGGAAGGGTGCAGGCTCTGAGTGAGGCCTTGGTTTTATTTGTTTCATTGTCTTTTTTATTGTTATTCAGCCCAGAGGTTTTATCGTCTGCGGGCCCGTAAGGCCTCTGGGCCTGTGGAGACAGTCATCCGCTGGTCACTTCTTATTTTTCACACCTGACTGAATTTATAAGGAATACAGGGGTTAGGCTACCAGCACTATAATGACCTAATTCCATTTATCACGCTGAGAGCATGACACAAGGTAGACATGTTTATTGTCAGTGCTGCATAGCTGTGCTGGGGCAGGGTAATAGATAACTATGTGTATTTCATTGGTTGGTACAGGAATATATACAGAGGGTGATTCCAATAGAGGACTTATTCACTTCATCCATTTAAATACAGGGGGGCCACTGGATTCAGAGGATAGTAACGGATCGCATCGGCGGGTCTCTCCTTGTCAAGGTCTCGCGGACGCGGAATATTCTGGCGTTTCTCACGGGCAGGAAGCCGCGGGCTCGTTTACGTCTGCGGAAACAGCATTTTATCTCGCCTCATTCACGGATCTTTCAGCTGTCTTGCTACCATAACAAACTGTTCGAAAAGAAACTCTTTGGGAAGTCGAGATCAACGGATCGCCACGAGGCACAGAACGGGAAATTCTCTGAACATCGTTTTGTAGCAGATACATAAATTTATAGGAAATAAAGAATCAGTATTTTATCTGACTTGTTCTGTAAGTACTTCAGTGTTGTCATCATGTACAGGGAAGTACAGTAATGTGCTATTCTTTGGAAGTCATTCTGGAAAAGGCTGCACTTGTTCTTTGGATATGGAAAGTGAGTTGCTAGACATGCAAGTTCTGCTTGAATGGATGCGGTTTAAAGCTGCTCTCTAACATCACCACCATAATGACGCTGACAGTAAGGTGAGAAGAGTCATCATGATGGTGTTTCAGGGCAGACTTAGCGGAGAAAATAGCCTGTGTTGTAGCCTCTTTTCTGAGACATCTGCGTTTTTAATCAGAAACCCAAACCCATATTAATGTTTCAAAAGCCAGTCTGAGGTACAACATGCTCGTAAAGCCAGCACTTTTATCTGACTGTGCTCAATGCACACTTAAGAATTTTTAACTGAACATTGTCACAGTCCACTACAATCTACTGAACACTGACACACTACAACTTTTCCTACTGCTCAGACTACTGCACGCTATCACACCGCACCTTCTCCTTGTACTTAGTCTGCTGTACTGTCACGCTGCACCTTTTCCCAATGCACAGTCTATTGCACACTTCACCTCCTTGTGTGCAGTCTACTGCACACTGTCACACTGCACCATCTCCTTGGGCACAGTCTAATGTAAACTCTCACACTGTACCTTCTCCTAGTGCACAGTCTCTTGCACCCTGTCAGACTGCACCATCTCCTAGTACTCAGTATGCTGCACACTGACAATCTGTACCTTCTCCGAGTGCACAGTCTCTCACACTACACCTTCTTCTACTGTGCACTTTCTCCTAGTGCACAGTCTAATATAAACTCTCATCGTGCACCTTCTCCTAGTGCACAGTCTACTGCACGATGTCACACTGCACAGTCCTAGTACAGTCTGTCAGAGTCACATTGCATCTTCTCCCAATGCAGTCTACTGCACACTGTTACACTGAACTTTCTCACAGTACACAGTCTGCTACATGCTGTCATACTGCACTTTCTCTTAGTGCACAGTCTACTGCAGGCTGTTACACTGCTCTTTCTCCTGCTGCACAGTATGTTGCACACTGTCACACTGCATGCTCTTTTAGTGCACAGTCTACTGCATGCACCTTCTTCTCACTCTGCTGCACACTCTGATCAGGTCTCCATTCCCATGCCTAATCTTGGCAGGAACAGAAATGATGGAGGAAGTTGCCCCTGTTGACTTTTTCTGGCTACATTCTACCTGTTCACAGATCAACAGACACACTTAACAAACTTTACATGCATGTCTCCATCCTTTTAATTCAGCGAAACTTGTGTTATTTAAAATTTTAGATGTTTATTCATTATTCTGTAATGTATACTGATGAAATATGAGAAGTCTTAAATTCACAGTCTCCTGACTCATCCAGCACATGTTTCAGGCTAAATTGTTTTGACAAAATAAAAGCCATCCATCATCTGTTACACAGCATGTCCTCCTAATGAATCACTTCAGGAATCATCTTGAAAAGTGTAACCTCTATATCTGTTTTCCGTCGCCCACGCCCAGGGGAAGGATGCGACCGCAGGAAGCAGCCAGACACGGGCGGCTTTGTCTGCCGCGACTTCCGCCTTCCGTCTCGCCGTTCATCCCGTCTGCGTTTTATGATCCCATCCTTCTCCTCCTCCTACCACTCCTCCAAGGTGGCTCGCGATGAGACGTTAGTTAACGGATATAGGCTGACGTCCTGCTGGGAGCGTAAGCTGCCTCCCTGGGAAGGCGATCCCCTCCAGCTGGGAGCCAGTGAGCTGTCGCCGAGGAGAGGATCTCGTTTATGTTGATGTAATTGAGCATTGTCTGATTAAATAAAGCACTAAAGTAGTACTCTGCTTAACTGGTCCTGCCTGCCAGCCTCCCTCTATTTTCCCTTTATAAAAATCTGGCCATTCCCTTGCTTAATTTAGATGACGTCGCACTATGTTCTGTATGAGCAAACATTGCATAATTCTATACAAAAAGATTGCTGATAGAAAGTTAACATCTGCCTTAGGTAGGGTACTTGGGAAGTTTGGCCATATTTCTGAGTACAGACAATTTAGAAAAGACAAAATGAAGGATGAAATTATCAGGCAGTTTGTAATTATTGATCACCAAATTTGTTTACTGCTCATAAAAATAATCTAAAATCAGTTACCTATTTTTCTGTGAGGAATCTATATTATTTTTCTATTTTCTATTATTTTAAATATGTTTGAAGTTTATCTAACCTAATTATTACTACTTGTTTTGGCAGAATTAGATTTACAAGACGATTTCAGAGGACTGCCCAAAAGCTTGTTTTTCTAGCCTGAGGGGAGAAAAAACTATTTCTTGTTGTTTATCATTATTAACGGATTCCAAAATCTGAAATTTTGCTCCATGTGTTTTAACTTCTGGCGAAAAGAAAAAAAATAGGCAAAATATGGATGTTGCACAAATTTCGAGATCTACTCATTATGATATTTTGCTAATATTGGACTTACAATTAGCTGACTGCTTGTTAGAAAAGCACAAATGATCAACAGTTCCTTGGCAGTTCATCCTGAGGACTGACTGGGTCTTAATGATGTTGTCTTAATTCTTCCTTTTAAGTTACTCAGGCAGTGTTACCTTAGAGCTTTTTTGTATCATACTTAGGATTTCAGTGCAGTATGGTCAGCTGGGTAACATCCAAAGTGTATACATAATATTTACACAAACAGACCTAATATTCAAATAGAATTGTACAAGTTATCAATATAAGAGTCCTATCATTTATGCTGAGATTACGAGACATCAGCATACCGACTAGTGAGGTCAAAGGTGAACTTTAAAGCACTGAGAATTGAGCACATGAAACCATTTCACCCAGCTGTGATTGTTCAGACTGCGATTACTGTTCTTAGTCTGTTGCCATTTTCATGGGAAAGCCAAACAGCAGTCAGATATTTGGGAATACCCTCCCAGGCCAAGCGGCAAAGGCCAAGACCCACGTAGTTGCGTTGATGTCATCGGACTACATCTTGGTTTCTGTGGCACAGCGTAGTCGGGAGGGAGGATGGGTGTAGGCGTAGTTTAAATTGGCTGTGAGGTCTGAACCCAAGACCAAAAGAGCCGGCATTACCATGCCAACCATCTCCAAAACGACCACACTCAGTTTTATTTTTAATTTTTTGCTGCATTTACATTATTTAGCTGATGCTTTTATACGAAGCAACATACAATTGAGAATGCAGGGTCAGTCAGTCCCTGGAGCAACCAGGTGATAAGGGTCTTACTTAAGGGACCAGCGGTGGTATCACTGCCAGTCAGGCAATATGAACTGGCAACCTTCTGATTAAAGTGCCACCCCACATATATGAAGGTAAAAAGTAAGCTGCTGTTCTAAAATTAACATCATAAATCGAATGCTGTGATCTAACAGCTGTTAATAGTAAAATATGTTTTTCTTTAATCTTGCAAATTTTCTGGTAATTTTCTAACAAGGAAAACATACCTATGTACAGCGATTGACATAACTGGTATACATTCACTGAATAAAGTTGAAAATATGTGGCCATTTCTTGTCGTAAAAATGCAAATGCACATGAAATGAGTCCACATTTGCGCAGTAATGACCATAAATTTCTGAGCCTTTTAACTTTTATACGCAAATGCGTACTTGCATACCAGTTATGTTAATCCCTACCTATATATGTAGTTAAAAAACATACATGTGTTTATTTATATTGCAGTTAATTAAAACAGAACTTTGATCATTGTAAAGGCTGACTCATAGCGATGTTGACGCGTTTCTCGGTGTGTGTGTGTGTGTGTGTGTGTGTGTGTGGTTTGCCAGGCTTCCTGTCCCAAACTCGTCGCTGTCGCATGACAAATGCGAGCGCATGCGGATTGTCGGGGGCCCTAATGGCTTGGAAACACGAGCCGCCTGGGGTATTGTCTGTGCGTTCTTGTGAGCAGCACCCAGCCTCCTTGGCGTCTAATGCGCCGTGGCCTGTGGAATCGCGGATAAATGCGGGATCAAAATATGCATTTGCGTCGAGAACTGCGGGGAGCAGAGCGCATCCTTGCTGGTGGCGTGAAGTAACTGCGGCTAATATCTCCAGCGAAAAAGAACAAGTGGACCATTTTTGGTTATACAGCAGAGACCAAATATCAGTATTCAGATGCCCCCCCCCCCCCAGTAGTCAAATCCGACCATTTTAGCGGCCTCTACAGTACATATACCATGCCGGATTCCAAATTTTCCACACATGCTCTCACCTTTCAGCTGACGTAAGATGTGCCGCCCAGATAAATAGGTTTATTTGAAATGAAGGAGAGATCTTGCCCACGTCCACTCCCCCCCCATCCCCGCCGCCACCCCCCCAACCCGAAGACAAGGACGACTTACAGCGGCGGGTCTGCTAAGCTCCCCGCCACGTGAGTGTTTAGCATTCAGCGGCGGCCCAGTGTGCTGCCAGCCTACCTTGGCGCGGCCCTCCGGTTTCCACGGTGGCGGACATCAATGTGAGCGCCGAGGGCCAGCTCTTAGCAAGGCGGCAAACAGCTCCGGCATCGGCACTCTCGACTCTCGACGTGCCGATCGGCGATTATTATTAAAACCTCATTAAAATCCCCCATAAGCTTCAACCCTCCCCTTCCTGGAAAAAATGAGAAAAAAACTCACTTTTTTAAATACAGAACACTTTATCTTTCTGTGTGCAATCTCTGGAAAGTCTTCCATATACGCAGCATGTACCATGTGACCATTTCTGTGACGTGTACTACCCTTTATTTGGTTACCCGTTAGGCTGGCTGGTTTGGCCTCGTACGCCCACTAGGGCGGCGATCTCAGTCATGCGAGGATTGTACTACCATGCCGAGGGCTGGGAAACGAAAGGTCCCCAGCTAAAGTATCAGGCATCAAGTGCACGGGGTCTCCCATGCCGTACAGTAGGGGCAGCTCACAGTTAGCTTAAACGGCTTCTGCAAAATGTCCTGCTCTCTGAAAGGGCAAACTGTAAATTGCTTCAGAGTAAAGCGCTAAGGTATGTTAAACAGGTAGAGTGAATAATTAGCTCCTGCTGGAAATGCTTTTAAAGCAGTGCAGGGACACAAATGTGTTAATGACCTATAAATTGTCTGACGTTCATGTACCGGTAAAATGTGCTACACTGTCGATTTATTAAAAGCTGTTTTATAAAGGTATCACCATATTTCACGATAGCTCAGCCTGGTGTGGCTCGCATTATGTGTGTGATACTCATCTATTTATCCTATAGAAGGAAAAATATATCCATATACAAAAACAGTCACCGGTGGGCTGACAGAGTCATGACCATAAAACTCAGTGTTTAATGAGACTTAACAGACCAGACTTTTCCCTTTAATATATGAATTGAAGGATGTTGTAAAACAGAATAAGTCATTTTCCTAGCAAGCCACATGTATTTAAAATAATTTTTATTCTGAGAATAATCTAAGTGGAATAATTTATCATAGACAGTTAATTTAGGCAGCAAAATTTCATTTAGTTTTAGTTATAGTTTTTTGACTAAAATGTAAGTTAGTTTCAGTCATAATTTAGTCATCTAAATTATTTTAGTTTTAGTCTAGTTTTAGTCGACTAAATATCATAAGATTACAGTCGACTAAAACTACAGTTGATTTATTCGACTAAAATTAAAAGTGCAAAGTGTAATGTTTAAAGATTCCCTTCGATTTCTGAAAGACATTATGATCACCAAGATAAAATGAAGCTAATGTTAAGAGATGGTATTAAGGTCTGACTGTGCAGTACACAAAGACACAGATTTCACTCTTATTTGAAACACAAACTTATGTTTATTTACCCGGAAACTGAGTACTGTAAAATCAGTGGTGCCTTTAGTGCAAAAATAAAATCACTTCAAAGTGCATAGGCTATAATGTCACCAGGCCTCCTCTTGCTGAATACTAAAATAGAAATATTGAAATAAATATTTGTAGACATAGTTTATATATTTCATGTTTCAAGTTTCCACTTCTTATCAACTGTATAAAGTAATGTTATTTGTTATATAAATCAACTCAGGGGAAACAAAAATGAACGTTTTTAGGGTTGCCAAATCTCAAGAATTTGGCATGACACTCACACTTTTAAACTCACGCAGGAAATCTTATGGCAAATCTACGTTATACCGTTATAAACCTAAAATAAGCTACGTCAAAAGTGTATTTACACAGTTAATTACAAAAGCAGACTATTTACATGGTAAGAACTGTTACATATGTGTGCAGACATCTCAAACTGAAAATCTCACTCCAGCCAAAGTTGGCAACCCTGCGTTTTATTTGAAATGAAAAGTAAAATTCATTGTTTTCAGCTGAAACAACTTGTCATTCTGTTTGTGTTGTTACTGCAACAAATATAAAACGAATATGAGAAAAACACCACCCATATCCTACTCTAAGACCGATTAAAGTGATAGGTTCGCATATATTTATATTAAAACAAGACTGCCATTTTATTATCATGTGGGATTATTGAAACCAATACTTAATTCAATGAACATATATGACATAAACACAACTGTATTAGGGCTTATGTTAAGCACTGTATTTAAACATGCACAATTCTCACATTTTATTTATTTTCTCTTATTTTGAAATGTAGCCGTACTTTTATTTAGTAAATGAGAAAATGTCACACATATCAGCAGTCATATATATATATGTTCAGTTTTATGTCACGTAACAATAAATATTTTAAAAAAATGTTGAAATGTACTGAATTAATTTGATTTGACAGTCAGGTATTGATTACATGCAATGATGATACAACTAATAAGCTACTTAAATATACATCACACTAAATACTTAGATATTATGATGTTCCGGACCTTTGGTTCAAGAAATTTTTTCTAACTGGACCTCGTTAAATTTTAGTTGAATAGCCCCAGCTTACACAAACTACATTAGTTCAGATTGTATCTCTCAGGCAAACATTTTCGTGTCATTTTTATTCGTTGACAAAATTGTCAATACCTGTATACTCCATCATAGTCTTAGGCCCCGTGAAATCATTTTTATTTAGTTATCATCTTGTTTTAGTCTGAAAATAAAGGTCATTGACGATAAGTATGACGAAAATTTTTCATCAACAACAAATATGCAGTAGGGGGGAAAGATAATCTATGAACTAGTTGGAAAACAGTTATGCTCAAGTTGGGTTTCTGCTATTTTTCTGTTTGTTTCTCCACTGAAACTTAAACCTCTGGTCTCCAGCTCTCTTTGTCGACGGCCATTATTTAAACATCAGTCCCCCCCCCACACCCCATACAAATAGTTGCATCATCATCTGGGTGAAGCGGTCAGGTGTTCCGCCATCGCCACGTGCAAATTACACGAACGGCGTGAGCACGTGGCCCCATCTGATGCGACGGAAAGTGCCGGGTGATGGTGAGGGGAGGGTCCCCCCACAGACCCACACGCCAGCAATTCGGGTCACACCGGTGCAAACGTCAAAGTAATGACGGGAAGACATGTGCCGGTAGCGTGAGGATTTTTTTCTTTATTTTCCCGCGGCCGAGGCGATGGCTCTGACCGGTTTCCCTGGTACTCCAGTGGAGAGGGTCCTCGCAGGAAGAAAGTCTATTACACCCCTGTGACCCCTCTCCAGAAACAGCCCCGTCTCCCCGAGCCCTGCATTTACTTTGAGAGCCCTCGTTCCCGCCACGTACCACGCGCCACTCCACTCCGTCAGGATTCAAACACAAACCTCATTAGTTGTTAATTTGGAAAAGGGGGTGGGGGGGGGCTTCCCGGTGAACTCTGCCGTCCTAATCCGTGCCGCTTTCTCCCTAATTAGTTTGGTTTTGCCACCTTTTGTGACAGGAATGATGTGGGTTATTCCTCCACCCTGAGATTATTCCTTTTTGGGAAGGAATTCAATTAGCGAGGTAACTCGAGTTTAAAATAGTAATAAAAAGGCCCGACAGCCCCCACATCCATCGGCGTGAAGCCTGAAAACGTGACTCATGTTCTGCGTGAGCTCCAACACAAGCTGGTGGGCTGGGGTCACTCACGGTCCGCCGCCCGGCTTAAGATGAAATGACGCGGGCATCATCGCCGGCAACCGCCATCAGAGCCACGTATTCACTTTCATTTGCTTTCCTTTCAGGGTATGTTTTATTTTTATTTGTTTTCCAGATAACAAATCATTACTACTCAGCGGCCCAGGCGTCCACTAGAAGGTCTTTCATCATATTATTATTATTATTTTGGATAAACAATACGGATAGATGGAGTTTTTTTTATTTGTAATCATATTTACGTTATTTTATTATTTGGATTATTTGTTCAATTCACAAACTAATTTCATAAAGAAGTACACAATGCAGAAGAATTTTAGGTGAACTTATAAACTTTTTAGGTGAAATTATAACTAGTAAAGAAATAAAATAACGTTCAAAAAGTGTTCAAAGAAAATAATGCTTAAGTACCATCCCAGCCACTGTTATACTCTATGCCACATTATCAAAAGTCAGGCTGCACAACGTACAACAAGCAGAAAAATTAATTGTGCTGTGTATTATGCCAAAATGGGGCCGTGCACCTTCCGGGTGGGGCTGGCCCTGCCCTCTGGGGGTGCAGAGGGCGGGGGGACAGTCTGTGGGCTGGTGTTGGTACCACACAGCTGAACCAGTTCTCACAGTGTTCGGAGCTCTCTCCACACGATGGGATTGGGGGAGCAGCCTGGGACCACACAGATACACACACACACACACACACACACACATATGCATTATGTTATATTACATTTTTTATGTATACAAAGTAACATTTACATTTAGCTATTTTTCAGGGTTGTAAGAAAAGGTAACAGAAATTTCTTCTGTACTCCAGGAAGTTACTGGTGTTTTGTTGGATGAGCAGAAGAGCACACTTTGGCTCCCAAACCTCTCCTCAGCGGCACCCCAGCCATGCTTTTATTGAATTTCACCACAAGCTCAATTAATTTATTTAAAAGTCAGTGAAGTAGCGGTTTGCCATACAAGAAATTCAGGGGTGATTTTAGCAGAGGTTTCGAAATGGCTAAGCTGACATGCAAGATCATGTAAGCATAATTTTCTTTGAAGATTTTCGTACAGTATTCCACACACACAGGTTTAATTATATCTTTGGGGGGACTTTTCATTCATTTCTATAGGGAAAACCTTAATCCCAGCATGATGACCTTAACCCCTACGCAGCCCTAACCTTAACCACAAGTAAGCAAACAAAAATGGGTCCCAACAATGTAATATAAACATAATACACACACACACACACA
>JAODKE010000044.1:5314147-5324147 GCA_026779605.1 Mormyrus hasselquistii
CACTGATAATTCACTCACAGCTGGAGATTGATGACTACAAGAAGTCCATAAAAGATGTTACCTCTATATTTTCCCCGGTATGATTTATTTTACCACGTTGTCAAGGTTCGGAGAAAACAAGAAACAAATCAATGAAAGTCATGCTTAAATATTAAAGATGGTTGTAATAGAGATCTTTATTCTAACGGGCTTGGAGAAGAAAGTAGAGGGTTTCTGAATATCTGCTGCGGTAACAATGCTGTCACTCCTGTGCAAGCGGATTTTGGAGGGATTTAGGAGGAAAAGCCGTTTGTAAACACGTCGGACTGTTTAAACGTACATGCCCGCTTCTGCAGTTTAGTGAGATGATCACCACTGGGGTCCGCTCTACACTTTCCAAAGTGACTGCTCTCTCGCCTCCTTTTTGTACTTTCATTATTCTGCACCCTGCTTTCCCTCGGGTCACACAGGCAGTTGGATCCGAGAGGTGTTCTGATTAGCAGGAATAAATCTCTGGGCTGTACCTTCTAGAGGAAACACCTTTGTTGTTGGAATCTGTGAAATTGACCTCCTCATTCCACCTAAACCAGGTTTACATCTTAACACTATGTTGTGCTAGAATAACTTGTGGAACTGACTGGTTAAAAAATAACTGAGTGCCACACTCACAGTTGATGACCGGGCAATATTAGAATCTCGGTCGCCGCAAAAACGGGTTTCCAACGTATAGCTTTGAGTTAATTATGTACGTGCTCGTGTTCAACAAGCGTCCGTGTCATCTGAAAATGCGGGACACCGGAGGAATGAGGCAGGAACCAGAGGGCTGGGGTGTAGCTGCAGGGGTTGGGGGGGGGACAATAGCGAAAATGATGATGCGAGTCCAAAGGCGGGGACCCTGACATTATAGGTTTTATCCGACGACCCCACTGTCTGACCCTGCGCAATATGTTTCCACAGGCGATTCCATAACTCTCCAGCCAACATTTAGAGCTTTCCTGTTTGACAGGCTGGCGGGAGGAACTTCCACATCACTCAGAAGCCGTTCAACAACACGAAACGCCAGCGTGCCGGGGCCCCGAATAATTTATATCGCATTTCATCACCTCGACACACGAACGCACACATGGCCGACTTCTCAGGCTCTTTTTTTTCCCCGTAATATTATGTTCGCTCTCCGTCTTTCGCCCTGTTTTTTTTTTCTGCTGATAACTGGTATTTGAGCCTTTGGTGGTGGCAGCCAGGCATGGATGCTGAGATGTTTTTTTTATATATTTATTTTTTTTCGTATTTATTTTTTATTTATATATTTTCTTCCTGGGTGCTGCCGTGTTGTTATTGGAATGTGTGTGCTGGTGCGGACTGTGAAACTGATGAATGACCGGCCGTGGCAGATTCATAGTCCGGATCTTAGTGCAGCTGTGGAGGAAACTAATGGCTAGTAGGGACCACCGAGGTCTCTGAGCTAATACCTGCCTCTTCCATCAAGGAACCCGGGGCATTTTTTACACCCTGCCAAATGAAAGCCTGGGCCCCCCCACCGCCTTTCTTAGTATCCAGTGAAACCCAGGGCACCGGTGGCAGATTTCGGGACTGTGTGGGTAGCAGCTGTCGTCTGGATGTACCGCTGTCCCGCCCGGCGTGGGGGAGCGGGACCATCGCTGGCCCCTCATTCCCCTTGGCTTGCTTTCATGACAGGGTAGTAGTACCCCATGCAGCTCGAACCCCAGACTACTTTCGCTAGCCTGCCCGCCTCTCTTTGCTAAGCATATGGCTTCACTTTCCACCCCCCGCCCACCTCCCCTCCTCTCCTTGCAGGGAATCGGGACGCTTGAAGCATCTTCTTCCTCCTCTTCTTCTTTTTTTTTTGTTTGCCGTTCCTCTCGGAAAAGGTTGCACGCTCGGAAGCAGGTCCAAAAATAACATTGGTGTGATAAGTCATTAGTCATTTTTCACTGTACATATGTTAACTTGACCCGCCGTATGTTAATTCATGCAACATTGGCCTCGCATATGGCTGTGCAGCATTCCCAACTGGTCCTTTCTCCTGCATGGGGCCTCATTACAGGCCGAACTTCACAGCGCTTCATCATTAACACTAAGGTGAAGTTCGAATTCCAAATTACTTCATTGGCCTAAGGTTGGCATAAGGGCGGGGCCGGGAGAGAGCAGCCAATGGGGCGGGGAGGGATGGCCTGTCCGTCAAATCAGATATGATGCTTTGGGGTTGAGATGTACTAGAAAATCGAAACCGTCTCCATTCGATATTATTTTGCATTAAGATCATCAGGATAGACTTAGAACACTGCATAAATACATGAATAAATAGCATTAGGAGATTTGAAGACATTTTGGGGCCATGTCTGCATTTACGATTGAGAATCCTTTTAAAGACTGATATGAAAACGAAGAAAATCAACACATTTCTTTGTAAAAACCATTAAACTGTTTAGTCTAATTTTATTGGCATTCTAAGAGTCTGTTTTAATGATTTACGGGAAGTGCTATGTGTATTAAACACACCTCCATGTAAGATAAGCTTATTTCCTATAATATTGCAACAAAATTGTCATCGTATATCTTGAATAGCCTACAGATTGTTGCAGTTTAAACCAGGTAACAAGTATTTCTCGTAATTTTGGGTTTTATTCATTTCAAAAGATTACATTATGGGGTGACCCGTTAAGTGGGATTAACACAGGACTGAACACAGAAACCTTTTCTTGGTTAATAGCTTTTCCAATTTTACCATAAACCATGTGAGCTTCCTTTTACAGAATGCAGCATAATTGCCGTTCTTGTTTGGTTCGACAGATTTTCAAGATGTCACACTACTGGTTATTCATTTTATTCAGCATCTTTTTTGTTGATGAGTTGATAACAGAATTATGTAGACTCTCAGCAAAATATCCAAGCCCAAATATATTTTAACAAATTATTAAATGTATTATTAGGAAAGATGTTTGGTGTTTGATCATACATAACAATACTCTTATTATGTTATGTTTTATGTTAGTTACATTGTGTTACATTGCGTTACATTGTGTTACATTACGTTACATTGTGTTATGTTATATTTTATGTTAGTTACATTGTGTTACATTGTGTTATGTTTTATGTTAGTTACATTGTGTTACATTGCGTTACATTGTTACATTGTGTTATGTTTTATGTTAGTTACATTGTGTTAACTTGTGTTGCATTGCGTTTCATTGTGTTATGTTATGTTTTATGTTAGTTACATTGTGTTACATTGCATTACATTGTCTTGTGTTATAGTTATGTTTAGTATGTTTTAATGTCTTTGCTGGCTTTGAATTTTAATCAGAAAACTAGCTGAGGACTTCACGCTGAAGAGCAGTGAATGTCAGAAAGCTGTCGGTGGAAAAGCCATGGAATGCCTTGGAATCACCGTTGAGTCCGTCATGGAATCGGAGCCTCCAGTTGACCAAAGGGCTGCACAGCCGACACATCCATGGGACCTGGAACATTTGTTCATCAGGGAATTCGGAGAAATCATTACCAATCATGTCATTACCGATCAAACCGTTCGGTTTTCAATACTGCTCATTTCTCATTGGCCAGGAACTACTTATTAATAATTATTATTAATATGCACTATGCAACTCTAACATCTATCATCATTGCGTGATTTATTTTCAGCTTTTTATTGCCATTATCAGCACTTGTTATTTTTTTATATGAATCAAACCTTCTTCCAGCCACTTATCCAGTACAGTCCCAAGGTATTTTTAATATATTTCAAGTTGTCATGTAACATATTTGTATGTGTGAAACATTTTTCGATGTGTTTCCTCAAAGAAATTAAATTTGTCCTTGCTGCATGCACCCATTTCCACCGTTTCCTCTTTTAACGCAATGTTCCGATAGAATCAAAGGATGGCACTTGTCTCCCTATGGCCGTTTCATAATACAGGGGAAGTTGGCCCTTAATGGAATTGGCACGCGGCCCCAGCAGTGGCGGCCCGGCCCTGAGCTGTGTCCTTGCCTTTGCATCGGGTACGCGGCCCTTCCCAGTAGCTCGAAAACGCTAATTGTTATTAATCTGCAGCAATTAAAACGGGTGGCTTTCTGTCATTTTTTTTTTTGAACCACCCCCCTCACCCCCCTTTGCGACTTGACAGGCATGCGTATCGTTGACATGCGACGGGTGACGGTATGGAATTGCAACCGGGTCCTGTTGCGGCCCTGGCTTCCTCTGCGGTTTTCCGCAGCTCCGACGCAGCAGATAGCACTAAAGCCCACATTTGAATGGGAGCCGATATCAAATGCATTCATTAGGTTACATGCTTCAGTTGATTAATTATATTTAAAGAAATTGCGAGCACTTTGGATCTCTTTCCTATAACACGACTGTGTGCCATAGATCCCTAATTTCGAGAAGAAAGAAGACTGAGGGCATTTTTTTTTCCTCTCAACTATTCTGGACAGCCTGCCAGTTCCCCGAGGAGATGAATGTATTCAAATGTATCTCCATCAATGAGCACAGTAATTATGAATTCAGCACTAATTAGTATATACACTACTTTCCTTGCATACTTGATTTCCACAGTGAGATGGTAATAGGGAAATGCCCATTTTCGTCCTATCTCATGAAAATTCCAGAATGTTAGAGAGGGGAGGGCAGATGGTGAAAGGAGACGGGGGATGCATTAAATACTGGGGAAAAAAAGGGAAGAAAAAAAAAAACTTTACAGATAATTGGTCTGGTTACTGGGGGGATAGAACAACATTCTTACCTTGCAGTTAACATTCATCCGGCTAAATATGCCTTTTAAGGATACACTACTTACACTAAAAGCTTCAATATTTTCTCAGTTTTTATGTGTCTTTTTGTACCCTATTAGAGACTGACTGGCTAACACAGCACTTGTATATATAATGAAATGAAGTTAAATATTGTTTTTTATCTAACATGGAGGTTGTGATACATTTCATTTGCATTGTCATCTATCGACAATGGCAACATATTTTATTTGTGAGATGACATTTTCGTCACCCAGTCATTTAATTTTAAAGACAATTCTTGTACTGTGCAGTACTCCATTTGTATTCTTAACTAAAACATGTATGATTTACTTGTTTGTTTTTTTTACCGTTTACTTATTTAACGTCAGTTCTAGTGGTCCACTTCTACAACATATTACAAAGGCCGCCAAATAATTTAATGTCTGTGTGTTTTTTTGTATGAATTGTGCATAGTAATTAAACAGGAAATGAAGTGATTCTTTAAGAGTACCCATCTGCCTTCCGGTGACAGCGGCAGGGTCAGATCCACATCCTCATGCAGGATCAGAATGTGTAGCTAAACCACGCCTTTTCTGATCGACACACTCTCCTAAACCAGGCTCCAGCAAAATGAGCTCTCTTTAAACTCTTCATTAAAAATTATCCACACTCACTGTATGGGCTTTTTTACTAGATTTGCAAATTAATAAGATACTCACTTCTTACATACGGAAGCAAATAAAAGTGTATAGTTAAATGAAATATGGACCCACTCAGCCTCAGTCCCTAATTAGGCTCCGTAGCAGTTTTAAGCTGTTTTAAGCCTTTTAAGCGATATTGACCTTGTTGTGTTCCCTTTACATAATAGAGGAAACTCTCGAATTTACAGGAAACTGGGAGCCTCAGAAAAAGCGGGATTAAAATCTTATCTCTGTAATGGAAGATGGAAAAAATTTCTAAAACTAAGTGCGATACCTGTGCAGAAGTGTCGACTCCTGGTGATTACCACGACGATTAGACCAGAAACGTTCCTCCCCGTCTGAAATTGCTTGGATTATCTTTCCACTTTCTGGGGCCTTACTGTTTGAGACTTGAGTCTCTCCATGTAGCTATGCTGTAGAGTCGCAGAGGCGTTTTAAAGAGACTCTTCAAAGCTTTGATACAGACTTGTTAAGACGGCCCACGCTTTCACTAAAACCTTACGCAAGTCCTACTTGCACTTGCCTTTTTCCTGTCTGATTTAGCCTCGTTATGATAATTACGCTATAGCAATTTGTCGGAAGGCGTCTCCCAGTTTCATTTCAGAAATACACTCGTTTGTTGTTTTGGGGGCCTGAAGCTTCTCGACGAAACTCCCGGGGACACGAATCTGAAGTGGGATGAGACGCATAACCGGAAATTCAGCTCCTACATTTTCTCGGGGACGTCAGTAAGACTTAGCTCTGATTTAGCATGACCTGTTCATTGCAGAACAATGCTGTCTGCTTTACAGGATATAAGCGATATAATATGGCAGGAAATCCTGTTCATAATCCCCACATTCATCTCCTAATAGCTCTGGAAACATCTGAGCCCATTTTAAAAGACTTAACCATCCTGTACTATCATGGTCTCATGCAGTATATACAATATATGTCGGTTATATATATATAATAACTCAACAACAACTTCAACAACACTATAAATCAAGGTATTACGGGGAAGTGTGAGATGGCCATTTTTTTCGACATCTCTATTTACTGTATCGTAAACTGACATTCATCTGAGGATGAGCCACAATGTACAGTCACCTCAGCACACAGTGTAGGGCTGGGGTAGGGAAAAGAGCCCGCTGTCACTACGGAAACGACTTGCTGTTCCGCTGGCCCAACTTGGCATCTTTGCTCGCTGCTCTGATGCAAGGCCTGCTGGGTAACTACAGATCTGCACTTGCCCCGAAGGTCAGCGCTGTAAAAAGATCCAAGATCCAATGCATCTCTTGCATTATTCCCGCCATTTGGGCGTAACATAAGCAACAGGCTAAAGGTCCCCTCAAACAATTACCGAGATCCACCGCTGTAATCTTGTGATGTACAATAACATATAATGTAAGTGACGTCCTGGGGAGCGATGAGTTATTTCTGTGGCTCTGTGGATTGATTTCACCCTTGTAGTCAATGCACTCTACCCATATGTACCAAACCCAATTTAAATCGCATTGCAGCAAATCTGATTGAAGCAGCCTGCAAACTGCGAGCGGCCCGACACTGAGATTCGGTCACAGGCTGGTAACTAGTCTTTAAACCATGTTATTACAATATTTATAGAAGTAGGGGAGGTGAACTGGAGTAAAATGTGACCGATCGATTGAGTCGGGGAGCAGAGCAGTTTCGGTAGGAGCAGTTAAGAAGCAGGGAAGAATAGTGTCCCCTTTCCAACACCAAATCCAGTACTTATACAAACTGGGTTGTAAATATGTGCCATACTTAATTGTTTAATTTTTAATGTCTGACTTAATTAATGATTAATTGACTGATGTTTTTGAGGATTGTGTGTTTTGGGGTATTTGGAACATCTCTGGGATCTGGTTCTTTTTTTTAATCGGGGGGGGGGCATGGACAGACACTGAAACCTAGCGCCCCCCAGAAGCACAACGGACTCGGCTACAGGGGAGGGATGTCTTCCTCGGCCAGTAGACTTGCAGGAAAGTCTGCTGGTTCTGCTCCTGGTGCTGTCGAGGGTGTGAGGGATTCCCACAGAGACGTGCCATGGTCATGTGATCAGATCTAACTTCTGTGCTCCGCTGCGGAGTTTAGGGCTGCCGTCCTTTCGAGGGTCAAATGGACCCACAGTACTGAAACCTGAACGTAGCAGTGATATGAATAGCACCAGGTTTTAATTGCAGTTGCTAACTGCCACATGCATCATTTATGAATATATGCCCTTAATTTCCTTGCAGAGATTAATAAAGTTGTCCTGCACCATTATAGTGGGTTTTCGAATTTTTAGGTCTCACACTCAGAGCTCTGTACAGACCATTCATCTTTAGACTCTTGCTGGTCGATGCACAACACGCCTGGGTCTTGTATGACATCCAGGATTGGCTCCAGGGACAGAGACAACAGCGTCCCTCCCCCCCGCTGGTCTCCCTTCTTTTGTGTGCTGCTTGCAAACCTGCCTGCTAAACCCCCAAACGCACGCCGCAGGTGCCAGCGGTAGGCCGCAGCTCTGCCTCATGTTCCACAGGTCCTCCGGCTGTCCTGTCTCGGGCGTCTTCTCAGCTGCCCGATGAGCCTGAGACAGCACTCTTACCCAGGACTATGGATTTGTCATTCGAACGATGTCCGTCTGCAACCTGAATTATTCCTCTCCTAAAATGAAGGAATTTATATCAATCTCTCCTTTTATTTTGAGTGATTAATTTGAAGGGAAAATTTGCACAATTAGCTGCTTCAACTTAGCCAAAACCATGCACACGTAAAAGCAGCATCTTATGGAGATCTGAGCTCGATGACATCGGGGGCTTCTAACGTACTGCTGGTGTGCAGTTTGAACCGGCTGTGGTGTTTTAGTGCACAGAGGCGAGATAGCTTCTCACCGAACCGCCATAATGTTTGTGCTTTGTCAATACGCCTTAAGCCTGTTTAACTTCCAAGTTTTTTTAATTCTTCTCCTCCATTCCTTCCCTCCCATTCTATCAAGCGGCTGTTTAATAACTGACTCTTTCTCAGGATCTGCTTATCCATGGTGGCTACAGCTTACTCCTCACCCCATGCGCTATTTCTCCAGTACCATTCCATACTCCCCCCGTCTCGCTTGTCAGCCTTCCTATACATAATTCTCTGCATCCTCTCCCAGAAGGAAAAGAACAAAAGTTGGAATAATAAGCACAAATTATGACAACATTATATTTTTCGTGCAGTCGCTCTAACCTTTAAGACTTGCCAAGTGCTGATGTATCCAAATGATCTTATGACATGTTATAAAACTTTAATTAAACTTAAAACATTTATTTGTCCCTGCTTAGTTATGCTAATCAGGTATCTGCCAAGCAGAGTTGTAAATTATTTTGGCTCACATTGTCTTCGTTTTAAAAACCGTGTTTATTTTTTTTATTTTGTGTTCTCCCACTCTCTGTTTTCATGTAAAATAAATGTTTCAGCTATATAGTTATGCACTTATTTACTGTGTCCGTCTGATGCCTTCTGGGGCACCGTGACCATTTTTTGGACGTTTGACACTCAGCATTGTGGGAGTTTGTCAGTGTCTGTCCAACTATCTTGACCTTTCCGGTCTCATGATGGTGGTTCAGCCTGGTTGCCAGGTAATTAGTTTTCAGTTGGTTTCGCCATGTAACCCTGTTCAGGACATAAAATATGAGGGGACAGCTGATGCATTACGCCGATTAAATATTTACTGTTCAAAGGAGATTCGCAGAACTTTTTAAAATTAATGACTGGAACTCTTTGTTTGGATAGCGTCACTCGTATTGAACCATTTATTGACCTGTTTGCTGAGTTATTTTGCTATCGCTTGTGACATTCTGGATTGCCCACCCCTTATACTCGTTCCTGCCCCACAAAGGCAAAGGGAGTTACCAGGTGCTGGGCTCCGAACCTGGGACGATCGACATAAATCACATGTTAAACGGCATCTGCAACGGACGCCTGCGATGGACAGGGCTTTTCTTTGGACCAGGAACGGCTCACTCTCTGCCATGTGGGTCTGTCTTTATCCACTTCTCCAGGATCTCGGGAGCGCAGTTGGGAAAAATTATTATGGGAAAAAAAATGCAGGCCACGCTTTGGCGGAGATAATCTCCTGCTCCTTTTGAGGCTTCGAGAGCACCGCCCTGTAAATAAGTTTAGGAAATGCGCATTTAAGAAAAGGAGAAGAAAAAGGAGCAGGATTTAGTGCCGCTAATCTTCCCGCGGAGTGGATATCTCGCTCCGTGGCTGCCCCCCCTTTGTCGACAGGAGTAGCCTCCATTGTAGCTGCTCTGCTGGAACAGAAATCGGGGCCCCTGTCGGAGGGGACCTCACTATCACCGCACAGCACGTGCGCCCCCCCCTCGCCCTGCTCGCCGGAGATAGGCCGGGCTACAGCGCCGGCTAGGAAGATTGAACTGGAGAGCGGCTCCGATGGGAAGTGGGGGGGAGGCCGGGATGCAGTCCGGCGGGCCGCCCGGGCAGCCGCAAACGCCACACGCCCCGGCGACGGCGCCCCTCGCCCCGGCAACGCCGGCTGCCTCCTCTCGCTCTTATTTGACTTTGCTCGCTTGGCTGGTTTTATTATG
>JAODKE010000044.1:5326647-5328156 GCA_026779605.1 Mormyrus hasselquistii
GTCTCTGTCATCCACACCAGCGATGCCCTGGTACAGGGATAGCATGGCCACTGTGCTGTGCCTCCCCCGTCCTCCCCCCCCCCCCCAGAGTCACCTGAGTTGGGTTCTGGGGAGCAATGGAGCCCCGCAGCTCGAGGGCTCGTTAAAAGAGAGGGTCGGGGGTAGGGACTACTCTCCTCTCTCTCTCTCACTCTCTCTCTCTCTCTCTCTTCCTCTCTCTCTCTCTCTCCGCTGATGGGACCCGAATGCCAGATCAACCGAGGCAGAGCCACAGCTCCCCCTTGTGGCGGGTATGCTGGATTGCCACAGGGCTTGATACTACTTGGTTCTGCAAATGGCCTGTGAACCTGTACAAGGAGACTATGTTCCACTTTGTAAACCGATGATAATGATGATGATGATGATGACGACGACGATGATGATGATTTCTTTGTGCTGCTTACATTATTTATCCTAATAAGAGCAATGACAGCATTATGAATGACGTCCATTTCAAATGCATATCAATGAATAAAGCACTTTACACCTTTAATGTCAATAATAAATCAATGAAATCCTGACCTTTAAAAAGCAAATCTGTGTATTTGTGTATTATTAATTTATTTTTTTATTTTCGGCATGTAAACAGCTTTGATCAACGTCAATACTGGGAAGGAATCCAGTCTGTAAGCACATCTTGCTCCGATACCCAAAGTTTTATTGGATGTTGGGTATTATTGAACTGGACATGCTAATTATGCCTGTGACGCTGATGGCGGCTGCATCTAACACTTAAATCACGTTTTATTTTTGAAAAAATTTAAGTCAACTTAATTTAAAACAAGACATATCACAGATGCTGCATGCATTTTGGAGAGACTTTGAATGATTTCTGTTATGTTACTTAAACAAATAATGAATCAGAGATTAGATTTCACAGCATATACATTTATCGCGGTCAAGCCGGCCATTTAAACAGCAACACGTTAAACATCTGCTAAATTTTTTTTCTTTAGCTGCCTCCCAGCCATGGACTGCCTGATCACGGCCCAGTTCTGATTTTCTCTCTGGTTAATATCATAACATGCATCTGGTCGGTCCCCATTCTGAAAAATCACCTCTCCTGACGTCATGGGCCGTTGATGCACGAGATCGCACAGGCACGAGCCACTCAAAGACTCCCGGCAAGGCCTGCGCGGGACGGACGGCGGGGCCATGGAACGGGGGCCCTCGCGCCCAAGAGATCGCCAGATCGCCCACCCCCTCTCAGCCCGGACGAGGCATGTAGCCGTGTTCCCACCTGTGTACAGTGGGGCTTGTATATTATTTCTGCCGGTTCCCATTCCTCTTCTCCTGGAAATGACATTTAGAAGAGATTGGGGTGGGAAAAGCAATCTTAGATCATTGTGCCCCCACAGATCATGGCTTACCAGGGAACCTGTAACTTACTTACAGCTATAACGCCACAGTTTATATTATATATATATATATATATATATATATATATATATATATATATATATATATATA
>JAODKE010000044.1:5332544-5345276 GCA_026779605.1 Mormyrus hasselquistii
GGGGGGGGCGGGGACTGTGCCGAGGCATATGGTGTCCTCCTCTCTGCTGATACCCCTATGGTCCCCATCTTGCTGGCTCCGCCCACTGCAGCCACCGGTAAGCCATCCCCAGGATATATGGGGACATGTCCTCCAGGGCGAGGCTACCTGCTCGAATTAAAGCCACCGGGCCTGTTGCCGTGTGACCCGTCACCATGGATCCCAAGTCTCCTGGTGGGAGGGGCCATGGAGGCACATCTGAAGGGCAGGCCGGTGGGTTTGAGGAGGTTAGTGTTACAGTGTTCATTAGTTTTATTGCAATCAAATGAGTTGCATTTTTTTTTTTAATCGAACATACCTCTGCATACCCCTTTATAGTGAATGGCACGTGTGAACTGTATATTTAAGTGGTAAACAAGCTCAAGCATTTTTATAAAGGTTGGGGCCCACTCAAGTTGCACCCCCAGCCCTCTCAGCTGTTTCTAATAGCTGTGGGGGGTGGGGAATGGGGGGGGTGGAATGGAGACCAAACCAGTCCCGCGTCACCTTGCTGTCGCGCGATGCAATTTAGTTTCATTAAATTACTGGAGGGCCAGTTCCTTAAGCAGAATATTGATTTCCAACTGGAGGTCATGTTTAACATAATTCTGTGCAGGCAACTGCTAATTCTGCATTTAAATCGGGCCCCCCGATGGCATTTCAGAACAGGCCCGGACCAGGAGACCCCTTGTTACGACCCGGTGCGTCAGTCTCTGAAGCTGCCAAACTGGCTGAGGCCAAGAGGTCATCTTTGAAATTGAGGCAAACAGAGAACGGGACTCCAGCAGAGCGGGTTTGGCCTATTTAATGATAATCACATCATTACTAAGTAATAAACTGTTTATATCCAGCACTTCTGTGCTGCATCACAGCTAAAGAATCCACCTTTGTAAGGAATACTCAGGGTACCAGATCATCCGTCTATCCATTTTCTGTACCTGCTTGTCCTGTTCAGAGACACGGGGGGGTCTGGAGCTCATCCTGGACGGTTCAGGCACAAAGCAGGGAACAACCCAGCCGTCACAGAGTGTACCAGACCCCAAAACCCAAAAAATAACTATAATACTCCACTAATCCATACTAAACACAATCATACATCCATCCACAGTCCATAAGCACAGCATTACTGTGAAGCTGAAGCGTATCCCAGGATGCACCTGATTCAACGCGGACAAAACCCAAGGATACCAGCGAAATTAGTCGTATCTCAAATGGAATCGAAGGAGTTGCCAAAATATGTCTGATCAGAGTCACACAACCTCAGACATTGTCTTTGCTTTATACTACATTTTAATAGTTGTATTATGTTAAATGTTTATGTGGTACCATTCAGTTTTGTTCATTATGATTTGCAGCATGCTCTGTTCTTACAGGTAAATGTATCATTTTTATTGGATTATGCTTCCATCAGTGCTTCTCTGGTATATGAAAGAGTTGCTCTGTAATTTGGTTGCACAAGTTTTACACTGTGTTTAAGTGGAAGCTAAGCTAAACACAATAACAAGCATTCCCCGGGTCTGAGTATAAACTAAAGTCTTTGTTGGGGGGTCTGCGATTCTGCAATTACAACCAGGAAAAAATCTGGGGCCCCTTACTGTACATCTCAGGGACTTGTCCTGCACTTCAGGTTAGTCTTTGCGTAAGTACAACATGGTGACTTACCTGCTGACGTACTGGATTCGTTAGCACAACCTACCGAAACCGCTGGCTAAACCCGCTCACAACGTTGTTTTGCCAGGGATAGACTGAGGATCAGCTGCCTTTTGGCCAGAGATATGAAAACTCTACTGCAAGGCCATCTTGAATTCAACATAACGGAGACAAGTATTCACATGTCTAGTGTAGTTCAACACATGTAGCAAGTCCAACTGGGAGCATAGCCATTATGGAACGGACCCTACAAAGGGTCTTCATTTTGCTCTCAACCTGTACTGCTGAGAAACACAATCGCATTGTACGTAGGTGGGCAAATTCATAGGGCCTGTTTCATGTTTGGTAAGACCACAAGCAGACAAAAGCATCCATAAATTAAATTAGTGAATGTTTTCTGAACCAGTAAATGCGATATTAAACATTAAGCACTCTCTCTGAGTCGTTAAAGCTTTACCGACATATTTATAATGTAAATCCGGCCCAAAAAAAAATTTGGATAAAAACATTTTTACAAATTTCACAAAAACCAAAAAAGCGTTCTTTAGCAAGGTTGGAACGGTAGTTATACAGAAAACATAAATGTAAATCAAAATATATTTGTTTTTTACTTCCTTGAAGAACAAGAACATACTGTAGGATGGCTTGTTTTTTGGCTAGTCGGGTCGGGACCGCCACGATGCCTTCTCAACGGCCCAGCGCTCAAACCAAACAGAACAGACCGCTGAGGTGGGGTAATTCGGGCCCCCAGCCCCACTGCTGACATGGGCCGCTTACTTTTTATTGGTTTGTTTCTCATTAAATCCTTCAATTACTCCAGCGTGTTAAAAACAGCCAAATTATTGGCATGTGGCACTTCCATCATGTAGCTACATTTGCTTATTAATACACTCACAGAAATCGCTTCATGGCCACCGGCCTCTGCGGTGGCCAGCAAGGCAGTCCATAAATATTATTCCATGTTATTTTCTCAGGGAATCACTCTTTTTCTTGATTGTTTTTTTTTTTTTTAAACTGTTGGATTGGGAATATCGATTTATTTACAGCTCCTGCAATAATTGACTACAAGGGGGAAAAAATGCAAAGGTAACATTTCATCAGTTCTAACACATTAATTAGTTTTAGTAGATTAGGCACTGATTCACACCGAAAGATTAGCATTTAGAACGGAAAACTTTTGGGGAAGGAAACAGCTCTAGGAGTAACAAAGGAGTCACTGAGAACCATTCTTTTTGATCTTGATTCTGACCAATTATATATATTTATTATAAATTAAATATTTGTGGACTTTTCAAATGTTATATGTATATATAGCTTTGATTTATTTATATGAACATAAAATCGGCTGACCAGATAATCCATGTCAGGGGGGGCCACTGTGAGCTATTTCAGGTTTCACAGACTAAAACTGAAAGGCTCCTGTGCTTGACAAACTAGTTCACTTTGTCTTGTGCTGCTTTGTTTCCTTGAATTAAAGACTCATCCAGCTGTTTCACATTAACATTAGTGACACATGCATAATTATGGAAGACTGACCAATCAGCACGCAGTATAAACTCAGTGCTAAAGTGAAATCCGGGTCGTTATAATTGGAATAGTAGTTTTGAAATCTCATCCTGGCTCTTGCCTGCCATGGACTATCTGGTCATCCTATATTAAAGCGATTTTAACTGGATACGTATAACATCATCCAACTCCTCTAGTTGTAACGTTTGATGTTGGGTTTTTTGCCATTGTTATTGCATGTAAGAATCCAAAAAAGTGTGTTTTTAAGCCAGGAGAAAATGCAATAACAGTATGGAATTCATTAAGTTAGCTATAGATGAGTAGTCACTTGTGAAAATTACTTATTGCGATACACATAAATTGTTTATTCAGTCATAAGTTCAGCAAAATTATTTTTAATACACCAAAATACAGGTCTTCATAAGCAGAAATTGCAACCCAATAAATATAGCAAAATGTCCTTCATAGTATAAATCTATATTACCTTTCGGCACACTGCTGACACATGAGATTGGGTTCTGACGTAACGATTTGTGAAGTCATAATTATAGATTAGTGCTGATCTGACAGCACTAAGAATCTGGTTTAAATAAAAAAATAATAATTTTTACAGCTAAATGCAAATAAAGAATAATATCCGTTATTTATCTAGGTTTATGTTCTGATGAAATTTACGCTTTCTGTTAATCTCAATCACATTTGTGATCATGGCGCCCATGCTGGAAAACAGATTCCTCATAACACTTCGGGTAAGATAGGAAGCCATGTAAGGATGAACAAGTGCAACCGGAGCGGAAATGGCAAAGAGCAGGGGGGCTGCCGAGGTCCAGCACTTGGCAGCAGATCGCACTTCCACCGCGAAGGAGCGGCTTAGATGCCGCCCCCCTCGAACCCGGGTCATTCGCCGGCACGTCGTTTGCTGCCACTGACATTTTCTTTGAAGTCATAAAGGGTGACACTATCCGCAGAAGCGGTGAGAGTGACAGTGCTGAGCCTGCTGCCTGAATTACGTCCCTTATTTAAACCTCGAGATTAACCTGTGTCCAGTCTTTGCTCCCAGCTAATCAATTTTCATGATGAGGATCACATAAAATTCAGGAAAATGTAGGACCCGGCCTGGCAGTGAGGGACCAAGCGTCCAGATATAATTTTACACTATAACTAGTCTCTAATGCACAGGAATGAGGCGTATCCCCCCAGGCGAAAAGATTCCTGCACTATAAGTGATTCGGTGACAGTGCGCAGCAAACTTTCGCTAATAAGGAACTCAGCTTTTTGACCAATTAAGGCTTTTCACTGTGATTATAACCAACCAATAGCAGCCAGTATTTATACCATTAGCAGCCTATGGACTGCAGTTGCCTTTTAATGAAAAACGTCTACGGTTTGATCTGAAACCAGGCTTAAATTAAAACTTAATCAGCCGCCTTGTCTCAGGAATTAAGTAGACGAAAATAAAGCCTTATTTATTGCTGATATGAAATAAATTATTTATATACCATTCGGTTGTCAGCAAAACTTTATAATTGGGCTCTCCGTACATGCCCGGGCGGCCGTGGTCTTTGGCATAAGGTCTGCTGGTTTTCTTTATGGCTCAGCTCTTTAATTGTTTAATTGAAGTTGCTTCTCGAAGCCGTGGTCCCTGGTGTAAGCCGGCAGATAATTAGCAGACAGCTCTACCCCTGAAAGGACTTGGACCGTCCCACTGTGCCCCCACAGGTGTGTACATGTTTGGTTGGGTCCACATTTTTTATTCATTCAGCGCATCCTTCGAATCTTTTTTGTTCACTGTTTGCAAGAGCCATTAAATTAAATATGCTTCATGTTTCACTAGATTAATAAATAATAATTTAATAAAAATATGCCTTGTACTTCGATTATTTATGCCGGCATCTCATGCAGGATGTACCCAGCACTGTGTTTGCTGGGACAGGCGCTAGCAACACAAAGCTAGATAAGTAAAATTCAGCAGCAACCATGGACATAAATTACTGAGGGATGGGGGGGTTGTGACCCCCCTCCCAATAATCAAAACCGGCTAATGTACATCCCCCATTCATCATGTCTCCCCCTATATGTGCGGAGACCTCAACCCCTCAATGTTCAACCCAAAGTTACACCCTTGCCGGTATCATATAGATTATTATTATTATTATTATTATTATTATTATTATTATTATTATTATGTGTGTTTATATGCATTTATATTACACCTCACTGTGGTATCTGATCCGAATCAACTAAAGTAGTTGTGGATTTCTCATTAAGATAAAGGAGACAAAGCATTTAAGCAAACCTAAGGAATCCTAAGAAAGAGTTTATTCATATGAGTTTATTATGTATAGTTAAAACTAATGTTCATCGATTTATTAATATTAATTAATTTATCAGGGAAAAATAAAGATGTTCTACTTCACATGATCTTCCAAAGACAGCCAGGTCATATAAGAAAATTTCCAAGTCCTGATTCTTGGAAAATAAAACAAAGAAGAATAAAACAATTTGGAAATATATTCGGAATTAATAAACCTCTCCCTTTAAAAGTTATGACATCGTCTGATATGATCAACCATGAAGTACATTACAAAGGTAATGTGAATTTAAGGAAGGTCCGGTGAAGAGTGTATATTTTCATTATCAAAAACATTGAGCCATTTATCCTAAGAAGTCAGAATAATCATTAATGGCTGGAAATTTATGATGCCAGATCTTAAACTAATGTGAATGATTCCAGGTGTTACTAATGGCCTCGCAGAAATGGACCAGCGCTCAACACTTCGGCTAAATCGGAGGTAATAGTCACACTCTTAATCTCGACAGATGAAGAGCAATTTAACTGGCATGTTGATTGGATTCCTAACGGGAGACATAGCGCAGGCGGCTGTAAATGGCGATGAACGGGGTGACTTGGAAGTCATTTGTTTTCGAGCCGCAAGTGCGGAAACCCGCTTCGAGATCCTTAAATGTCTTTGAGGAAAGAAAGAAAAAAACAAAGTAAGACCACCTCATCTTCTTCCGCCATCCCGAAAACGTTATTTTATAGTACTGAACGGAAATTCTGCATCCTAAGATTGACCCTTTGAAAGAAGCTGTCAGCAAGCGTTCCTCAATACGTTTGCACATATTACAGGCAATGTTTATATACAATTTAAATTTATTTGCAATTCTACTTCTTGTCGGTTCTACAGACACAGTTTTCTGAGAGAATTATTCCGTCCAGAGGTCTGGGAATCATTTTAGGTTTTTCCCAATATTGGCAAATTGGTTTTTTTATTTTTCAATTCCCTCTGGAAAAATTACTATAAACCTCTGTAAAGAGGTTTGTGACCGACTTGCTTGTAAAAATGTACAACATTAAATATATATTTAATTTTATGATGTTTGTTTGTAGCACAAAGACTTTATCTGTTTAAGACATATTTATGAATTTTCATTAAAAATCAATGGTTTCGGCAAATGATGACTGAATAAATTTCAGTTCCTATTTACAAAATAATTCCCTTCTTTAATTGGTTAAAAAAATATCAGCAGCCCAAATGAAAAGGTATCTGTCGCACATTAGAAAATAAAAAGAAATGTAAACGGAATGTACACATGGGCTGTGGATTCCCACCCCAGGGTTGTGGGTTCAAATCCCTCGTTGGCTCTGTTTTCCATGTATACACATGGGTTTTCTCTGTGTGGTTGTGGGTTCAAATCCCTCGATGGCTCTGTTCTCCATGTGTACATGTGCATTTCCTTCATGCGGTTAGGTGAATCGGAATGTACTGGCATGCTGTCCGGGGTGCACTGTGCCATGTGCCCTGTGTTTTCTGGGACTAGCTCCAGACTCACTGTGGTTCTTGGATAACGAATGGATGGATTTCTGCGTCTCGATGAGGGATCTATCAATTGGCTCGCTTCACACTACAAGCCAAGCACTGTTATTTCTGTTTAATGCCTGGTAAAAGAATATTTCACACATGGAATGTCATTGATTTTCTAAACCACACTGGGAACAGTGGGAGGGGCTTATAGCTAGTTTACATCATGTTATGGCCCATAGTGTCTTGGAAGCCATTGAGTGAACCATGGCATAACCGGCAAGTGGTAAGATACAGCCAATTTTAATGATATCTGTGCCTTTACGTTATTACCTCATACATTAATTTAAGTATCCTAATTACCATGCACTTTCTGTGCTTCACTAATGATGAGGAAGGCCACTAGCGCTTTTAAAAAGTTGTAACTGTTTAGCTGAAGGCTTGATTAAGTAAAACAGGAACTAAACGTTTTGTCTCAGCTGGTGCGATGGGAGAGATATCCCAGGATAAACTGAGATAAAGAACATCAAAATGTAGCAGCACCCCCCACACACACACACACACACACACACATAGCTACATCAGTGTTATTGCTAGTTTCTATTAGATTACATTAAACTGCATAGTGTACAATCCACGCACAGATTCTCGGCAAGGTCCTGACAAGCCTCTTAATTTGAATCTTAACACCAAACGGTCACTTTTCATTGAAGTCATGTTCAGGGTATGTCTTATAATATGAATTTCTCATATTCACATGTTCTTTTGATTAGCGACAGAGTGCTGGTGCTTAAGTGTAGTCTTTGTTTTTATTGGTTATATGAGGGTGGACAACCTGATGGACTTGGCTAAAAATACATTAGCATTGCATTTGTTTAGCAGTGTGTGTAATCTAGGAAAATGGGAACATCATGGAAGAGCACCGTTAGAGTGAACCTGGTGCTGTGACACGGCCTCTTTTTCCTTGGCCATTATACACCCATGCAGAGCGATCATGTGACCTAATGACTCCCACGAGGTTGACCGTTGTGGGTTGAAGGCATCCTTTGGCTTTGTCCAAGCATAAACCAGTCCAGATACAGGAAGGAGGGTGAAAGATGATTCATCAGACCATACCTTTTTTCCATCGCTGAGGGGTCCACACTTTGTTCTCCCAACACCAGGTTATCACTCTTTGTGTATTGGTTTTGGACACAAGTGGTCTCTGAACAGCGTTCCTGGCTTAAATCCCACATTTGTGAAAGTTTTCGTTGGAACTGGTTCACAGAGGTGCTCTTTCAGTTCTATGGTCATTTTTGTTTCTGTCTGTGATGTTCAGAAGTATGTGTCCATCCCTGTCAGAGAGCTTCCACTTGCAGCCACAATTCCTGTTCTTTTTAAGTCCATTCCCCTCCTTACATTGAACCTTTTCTCACTGATGTGCCTGCAGTTTGCCCACAAACTACAGAACATGTCTAACTTCGAAAACACATCAAAGTGCTATCAGATTTCATTTATAGTGGACACATGCTGTTTATTGTCATTCAGCTTAACATGACACATTTAATATAGCTTACATAATGATATAGCTATTTCACGTCATGATATAACTCACATAATGATATAGCTCTTTTGCATCATGATATAGCTCACGTCCTCATATAGCTATTTCACGTCATGCATCCCAAGATTGACTCTTTGATGCAAGGACGTAATGCTCACATCCTCGTATAGCGATTTCACGTCATGATATAACTCACGTCCTCATACTGGATAGCTATTTCACCACATAATATAGCTCATGTCCTTCATCTATCCATTTTCTGAAACCGCTTAATCCCAACAGGGCTTGCAGGGGGGACTGGAGCCTATCCCGGGAAATAGGCGCAGGCGGGAGCCAACCCTGAGCAGTTGCCAAAACACCGCAGGGCGCACACACTCACACAACTACAGGGCCAATTTAGACTCACCAATCAACCTATCCTGCACACTTTTGGACTGTGGGAGGGAAATAGAGCCCCCGGCGAAAACCCTCTCGAACACGAGGAGAGCGTGCAAACCCCACATAGAAAGGACCCGGGACCAAACCCAGGACCCCTTGCTATGTGGCAGCAACGCCAACCACCGTGCTGCCCATAGCTCATGTCCTCATATACCTGCTTCACAGCTAATACAACTAATGTGCTCATATAGCTATTTCGAATTTAAAGTCTTTGTTTGCTATTTTGTCCACTTTTTGAGCTTGCAGTAGAACAGGACTGAGTCCGAGCCAAACCAGCAGTCTCGTTTCGAACCCTCACACGTGTTCTTGGGTTATCGCCAGACTTTGAGCCTGCACACATTAAAGACGCCCACCCTAACCCCCCCCACACACACACACACATACACACACACACACGCACACCAGACCTGGCAACCGGCCAACCGTGGAAAGACACGTGGATGAATGAACCCGGGGGCTCACCTGTCGGAAGAGCGATTGGGCTCGGGTGGGGGCCGCGGCCATTTGGAGTGACAGGGGAGCCCATCATGTTCGTGTAATAGGGTCAAGCAGCTGGATGGGGATTTAGCGCACAGCGAGGCCAGAAGGAGCCGGCCGGCACGGCACCACGACGGATGTGCGGGCGGGGGCACTGCGGCCTGTTTATTACCACGTTTTTCTGCTTCACTGAGAACCCGTAATGATCGGTATGGTGCGGGATTGACAGTCGCTCCCTTTCAGAAATCGGCGGGGGGGGGCAGAACCGAAGTGAAAGAATTGTGCCTGTTGACCTATATCGGTGCCCCCCGTGAAAGGGGTTCAATCCGGCGCTCCTGACAGGCGAGTGATAAGTCGTTTCCCGACAGAACGTCCAATCTGCTTGAAAGAAAAATGGGTCTTAATTGCAGGCACCTCTCCTCACGATCAGGTCGAGAAACGTGGGTAGGGGCACAGAGGACGGCCGCATTTACGTAAATAAGACTGCTCTGCTGTTACGGAAAATAAAAAAATAAAGTGCCTTCTCTGTGCTTATATTGTAACATGCACAGATTCTCCAGCTCCCTGGCTAACTTATAAAGGTCTCCGCTCCTCTCTGCCGCTGTAATCTACATTCTAATGTGTGTCGGTCCTCTCTCCCCCACTCTCTGGAGTTTAAGATAATATAATGTTATATCACTGGTAAATGTCACAACTGTACGGGGCTTGTCTGCGTGCTCAAGCAAAGGGGGTCTGGAATTCAAATCAGGGGGCCGAGTGATCTTTATCTGCAGGGGCCCTTAGCGTCCCCCTACCCGACCCCCCCCCCCCCTTCCCCGCCACGACCAGTAAATCCAAACAGAAGACCCGAACCCCCCCCCATGCTATGAGGACTGGCCGGGAGCGTCCAGTTGGGCCCTGTGGAGCCCGGATATCTCTGTCACTCACCCCCATCTCTTGCTTTCAAGCCCCCCCAGTGTGTGAAAGTGATGCATGCATGATCCATAAATATGCCCTTGATATTTATAAAGTGCATTTTTAAAAGGCAGGAGTATTAATCTGTACTTGTGTTCATGGGTTGATACACCCAGAGTTGTACATTAAACTAAAATTTAAAATTACTCAGTATACTTGCTTCTTCTAGCTGAACTGTTGAATTTTTTATTGAATTTAATTGGATGTTACACTGCTGATGTAATACTGCACTGGATTAGCCAATCAGGCTCATTTCCTGGTGGCAATGAGGACCCTGGTGACCACAGGTTTAACTTCTATATTTTCTAATGTGTCTTCTCACTGGTCATCTGATACACGGTGATGGCGAAGGGGTGACCCGCCCACCAGAATTACGATAAATCTGGCAGAAGGCAGGAATTCAGTACCAAGAAATGTGACGTGCTTGTGAAGCCGCTGCCCTCATAGGGGACTATAACTTTGTAGGGCAGAAATTATTATTATTTAAACCACATTTAGAGAAAAAGAAACAACACAATGACATGCTCAGATATGAATGAGTTTTTGATTTTTCTGAGTGATGCACATTTGAAGGTACCGTACTGAAGTAGGGGCTGGTCTGGAAAATTTTACCTTTTTAAGAAATTATTACTTTGGGGGGAAATGAGAGGGTGGGATGTGTTTTACATTAAGAGTGATACTCTTTATACTGTCTGCTTCCTCACAGATGCAGCTAGGCCGCTCTGCGCAACGTTTTCCAAGCGCTAAGAAATCCAGCCCCGAAATCAAAACTGCGGTGACGATCCGGGAGTCGCCCACGACGAAACCACATTTCCAGACTCTGCTTCTATAAAGTGCATCATAAGACAGGCCGTCTGTCAACGCCGGCCTCGCTCTGTAAGAGATGCTAACATGCCCGCTGTAATTCGGGCCGTGAGCCCATTACAAAGGAACTTTCACTTTGCGTGACAGCTACAGTAACTGTGGTAATTCTCGCTCCATATTTTTTGGCGTGTTATGTAGTAGCTGTAATGCCGGTAGTTTAATTTTGACAATTTTTACTGCACTTCCTGTGAATGGACGGCATTCATCACACCTCCGGGTCATACTGTGACAGATCAGGCCTTTTTATGCACTTGGGAAGTGCACGGGTTTTTGAAGATAGAATATATTTTAAAATACCCATACAGCAGTCTAATAGCCGTCTGAAAATATAAAAAATAACGATGACATATTACACCTCAGCTCAAGATGACAACCCCAATATGGTCGTTATTTCAAATTTAAAACAACAGTCTAAAAATGTAGTTTCCACTCTGGTCTGATTCCTCATTAATTTTGTCTGTTTTCTCATTAGGAAGCGAGTAATAGCAATTAAATTTGAGCAATAATTATTCGGGCGGACATTATTCTGGCAGGAGAAATTAAAGTCAGAGCGGGAAGAGCTAGAGAGAGATTTCCACTTCTGGGTGTGAGGAATCGCAAATCAGTGCACTGAGAGATTAGCAAAGACGCAGCTCCTGCACCTCACGTCGTTTTAGGTCGTGGTCTTGTGGCTGCACTTCCTACAGCTATAACTGAAAGTGAAGTTAGATACAGCAAGATCTTCACGTCTGGCTCACTCTTTTGTCTGTTAAGCTCCAAAAGAAAAAAGACAATCAAAACATTAATAACAAGAAAGATATGTGGGCATTCTTTCTGTTTTGTAAGCAGGGACCATCAACCTGTCCGTATACAGATAAATTTTTCTGTGGCAAGACTCATCTGTGTCCGTAGCAAAAAAACTATGCAAGCTATGGTTTTAAGTGCCACGTACATTCATGGTAAATTTTGCTTTTTGATCAAAATGTTCATTAGAATTTGCTACAGTGTGCCTTGTTTGCAAGCCTAAACGTATCTAAAGTTAATCTAAAAAAATGACCATATTACATTTCTGTTGCATGGTTGTCTTTTTTTTTTTATTTTAATGGCCCAAATGTTGGGTATAACAGCAGAACCACACTCTATAACCTCAACCAGTAGCGGCCTCTCAGTTTGTGAAATCAGGCTGTATCGCTGTAATTATTGAGGTGAAATATCTCACAGCCCACTCTTCATCCTTTCTGAAGAGCCTCCATGCTCTCTCGTCTGATTTTGGGATGATTCATTCACCCAGCCAAGTCACTAATCATAACCTCCAGAACAATTACAGCAGAAGCAAAATTAAGTATTTATTGCACAGCTGTGGTACAATGACTCCCTCAACCCCCCCCCCCCCACAACCCCCCCCCACCCACCTCCGCCACCCCTCCACCTCTTCCGACCGCGCTCCCAGGAACGGGGGACAAGGCGACAATGGGTCAGGCGTGGAGGGGTTAGTGTGTG
>JAODKE010000044.1:5345376-5358057 GCA_026779605.1 Mormyrus hasselquistii
GTTTCTTCCGTTCATCTCTGCGTAATGGATGGACCTGAGAGGTGACTAAGCACAAAATTGCTGGAAGGGGCAAATGTTGTCTTTTAGCAGAACGGGCCTAGCGGCAGGAAGTCGTGCGAGGGGTCTGAGTGATAACAGCAGACGCGCAGATCGTCCAAATCAATCACGCCGCGGATCGTCCCCGCCAAGCGGAGGCTAAAGAGGGCAAGCCGCATCATTCATGTAAACACATTTTCAATTAATGTGATCTATTCATCACCGGGGTAACTTCTGCCCCCACGTGGGCCCGCAGAAGGCAGCACTGCCGGTGGGAAACGTTCCAGACCCCGGTGACATCGCAGGCTATTTTGGCTCAACCTATTTTAGTGCTTATACCGTCATTTTTATATATGTACATAATGACAGTTCCGTTTTATTTTAAATTCAGTGATAATCTGCCATTCAAACTTTCAATTGTATAGAATAAACAATCAGACAGATTGCGCTTGACAGGTAGGTTATGTAAAGCAGATTTATTACTGCCATTGGTTTATAACTTCCCAGTGTCAGTCACTGTCAGTGCCGCGCTGAAGATTTCTTATTGGATCAGCTTAAGCGTGTGCTTATCAGGACAGGGAAGCCGGTATCAGCGTCGACACAAGCGAACTCTCTGTCTTCTGTAACATCTCCACGACGCAGCCGGGAAACTGAGCCGGAGCTGCCTCTTCATCCCTCATTTCCTGTCGGTTGTTTTTTATTTATTTATTTCAAAGAGGAGAAATAGGGGCAACAGAGAGGAAACAATGCAGGAAACGTCATCCCCGGGACGTATTGATTTGACGTCAGAAACGGGAGGCGAATGAATTGCAGAGATGCAGTGATATTGTTCTGTATCGGCTTCCAGGGGACCTCTGAGCTGCTGTACACAAACAGACATGGCGGAACGGCCCATGACACACAAGAGGGTGGGGGGTGGGGGTAAAATAAAATATCCACCATTTACTGCCCTGTCCATGGTGTGAGCCAATCCCAAAAGGCTTTGAGAAACAGAAGAGAGTATGTCCAAATGTCATTTAGATGAGTTTCCTCACTGGTTTACACTGTTTATCAGTCATATTTTCTTTCCATGCTGTGCCGTGACAAAGTATTGGCCCCTTCTGATTCCCTCCATCTATTTCATATTCATACCATTTAATTCTGTCTGATCTTCAGACAGATTTAGGATAACCAAGGACAGCCTGAGGAAACACAACACATAGGTTTTCAATGGCCATTTGATTAATTGAAGGGAAAAAAATTCACCAACACCCATAACACCAATATGACAAAATAACTGGCCCAATGTAATACTTGGTTTTGTCACTGTTAGCAGCAGCTACTAGACTCATGCAAACGCTCGTGGCTCACGGTTCAGTCTTTGGCATCACTTTGAAGAAATTTTGGCCAATGCTTCTCTACAGAATTGTTTTAATTCAGCCACATTGGAGCGTGTTCAACTATAAACTGCCCATTTAAGGTCCTGCAACAGCTTCTCAATGGTGTTCAAGTCCAAAACCTTAATTTTATTTATTTAACACCATTAAGTGTTATGGATAAGCAAATGAAGAAGAAATTAATGAGGAAGGGGGCAAATGCTTCAACACGGAACTGTATATATATATTTATGATATATTCTTATAGACATTTTTGATCAGCAAAATAAAGTGTACTTTTCCATAATCCTCAAATACTTTTGAATAAAATAAATGGATATTTCTTCTTTCAGTGTGTTATGGGTTCAAACAAAGCCATCAAAACCAAACAAATTTGTTATATTTTTCTACAAACGGGATTGCATTGAGGATGTAGCTTAGTGCTGTTAGTTTCCACTGTCTCTGCGCCGAATACCTACAAATAAACCCTGCAGGCATTTTCTGGCACAAAGTCGTTCTGCCTTTACCAAGCAAAGTTGCTCCCGAGGGCTCCTTAGCAAACTGCTGTCTGCCTTTCTCCCACGAGGGCAGACACCCAATCACCTCGGGACTTTATGTGCCACAGCCAATCATGGCCCGGCAGCCGCTCGCGGGGCCCCGCCTTTCATGTTGAGCAACAGTTGCCGTTGGTTCCTTTTGTTTGTGTGACTGTAAACATGCTTGGTGACAGGACAGAGGGAACGAGAGAAACCTTTCACACAGCATTACCTTCTCTTCACAAATCTATTTCTGTCTCAGAGCCTCGAGTGTCGAGCACCTTAAGCAGAGAACTGTGTAAGGGTGTGTTTGAAGTTTTCAGTGAGATATGTCACCTTTTTCATGAGATATTAGCAAGATCTCTGAGCACCGCTGATGCTGTTGTCCTCTCCTTTGTGAGACTGAAATGCGAGATCTACAATCAAAGTCCAGCCTGAAAAGTAGTATTTATGAAAAAGCCAGGGTCTCACCTATCAAGATAAAAGCATTCCTTGGAATGAGTAATCTTTTTGGTATATGATGAAGAGAAATGCTTCCTAATTACCTTGCAGAAAGGGAAGGGAAGATCCATTGGCGTGTCTGTTGGAATCCTCCTGTCACGGGACATAGCTACAGGCACAGATCGGTGTGATGGACAACCCTGGGACTGACCTGAATTTCCTCCCCCCCAACCTCACGCCACCACCGTCATCTTGGTGGCGGGCCTACCAGCTGGCCTACATTGCAGGCAGCAGCCACAGTGGCGGTGACAGTAGTGGGCCTACCCGCTGGCCTACATCACAGGTGGCAGCTACGGTGGAAATGGTGGCAGACTTAACCACTGGCCTACATCACAGGCAGCAGCTACATTGCAGGTGGTGGCCACAGTGGCGGTGGTGGCAGGCCTACACACTGGACTACATCGCAGGTGGTGGCCACAGTGGCAGACCCACCAGCTGGCCTACATCACAGATGCCAGCCACAGTGGCGGTGGTGGCAGACCTACCCACTGGCTTATATCACAGAAGGTGGCTGCAGTGGCGGGCCTAATCGTTGGCCTACATCGCAGGCGGTGGTGGTGGTGGCGGGCCTACCCACTGGCCTAAATTGCAGGCAGTGGCTACAGTGGCAGTGTGGCAGGCCTACCTGCTGGGCTACATTGCAGGTGTTGGCCACAGTGGCGGTGGTGGCAGGCCTACACACTGGGCTACATCGCAGGTGGTGGTCACAGTGGCAGACCCACCCGCTGGCCTACATCACAGATGGCAGCCACAGTGGTGGTGGTGGCAGACCTACCCACTGGCTTATATCACAGATGGTGGCTGCAGTGGCGGGCCTAATCGTTGGCCTACATCGCAGGCGGTGGCGGTGGTGGCGGGCCTACCCACTGGCCTAAATTGCAGGCAGTGGCTGCAGTGGCGGTGTGGCAGGCCTACCTGCTGGGCTATATCGCAGGTGGTGGCCACAGTGGTGGTGGTGGTGGGGGGCCTACCCACTGGCCTACATCACAAGCGGTGGCGGTGGTGGCGAGCCTACCCGCTGGCCTACATCGCAGGCGGTGGCGGTGGTGGCGGGCCTACCCACTGACCTAAATTGCAGGCAGTGGCTACAGTGGCGGTGTGGCAGGCCTACCTGCTGGGCTACATTGCAGGTGGTGGCCACAGTGGCGGTGGTGGCAGGCCTACACACTGGGCTACATCGCAGGTGGTGGTCACAGTGGCAGACCCACCCGCTGGCCTACATCACAGATGGCAGCCACAGTGGTGGTGGTGGCAGACCTACCCACTGGCTTATATCACAGATGGTGGCTGCAGTGGCGGGCCTAATCGTTGGCCTACATCGCAGGCGGTGGCGGTGGTGGCGGGCCTACCCACTGGCCTAAATTGCAGGCAGTGGCTGCAGTGGCGGTGTGGCAGGCCTACCTGCTGGGCTATATCGCAGGTGGTGGCCACAGTGGTGGTGGTGGTGGGGGGCCTACCCACTGGCCTACATCACAAGCGGTGGCGGTGGTGGCGAGCCTACCCGCTGGCCTACATCACAGGCGGTGCCGGTGGTGGCGGGCCTACCCGCTGGCCTATATCGCAGGTGGCGGCCATGGTGGCAGTGATGGCGGGCCTACCCGCTGGCCTACATCGCAGGCAGTGGCCACGGTGGCAGTGCTGGCGGGTGCCCCACTTCATCACACGCCATGGCAGATCCGCGCGTGGGGTTATTAATAATTTTGTCTGCGCGTTACAGATGCTGCAGAAATGAGTGTGGCTCTGCTGCGGTCTCCTGACACTGGGGGCTGCTGAGGTGCTGAGCGCAGACCCAGATCTGTCTCTGGGCCGACAGATCTAACTGAGGCTCCCTTTGTGTGTGAGATGGAAGATGGGAAGGTCTAACACACACACACGTGTAAAACCAATACCAATAATAGTACATATCAATTTCCAATGTTTGTGCATATGCAATACTCAATTATCTATGTCTGACAAATATATAATTTAAAAACAACATGATGATTATACAACATGAAGAAATTATAAAAAAAATATATTTTTTTAAATAAGAATTTAATTAAGAGAAACCATGCAACCTGTTGTATCCTGATGGTTTATTATGTTACATCTCCTTCCCAGTCGAGACGTAACGGAGCATACAGGGGAGTTTTCAACAGCAAAGGATTTGCTATACGAACAGGGCCATGCAAATTAGCCATGCGGAGGGCGCCGTGACGACCAAAGCAAACAGTGGCGCAGATGAAGCGTCATTCGCCACTGCCAATAATGTGGGTTATGGGGCAGATGCATGCAGTTCGAGAGGAAATACCGTAAGACGGAGTTGGCCCCTGAATCGCGGTTCTTTAACCAGCATAAATAGCTAATCTCAGAGCACTCACACATATACATTTTGGAAAAACACAATTAAAGTGGTGGAACTAAAATTTCCTACATTGCCCGCACTTTTGTTCCAAATGAAGGTGACTGGAAGACCTTTTCCAGAGGGGCCCTAAAATCCTGGAAACGCTTGAACGGGTCCCAGAGGACGCAGAGTCGAAAGTGCTTTTGACGTGTCTAAAAAGTATAGACACTCTGTTAAATTGAACAGCTAGCTTCGAGTGCTGGGTAATGACAATTGGATGGAAATGTGTAAACAGTAAAACAAATGCTGTCAGATGCAATATGCAGTGTAAGAAAACAGAATACAGTGGGCGGAGAGAGGGGACAAAAGAAGAAAACAGGAACAACTGTAAGAATCGTAAGTATTACAAAACAACCTGCTGAATTTTGATTTTCAACAAAAGCATGAAGATTCAGCCCAGTAAAGAACCAATAAAGTAATCCAGTACTACTGTATATGTTAACACTGGGGCTTTTAATTCAGTTAAAAAAAATTCAGTACACAGTTACATTTAAAGAACATATGAGACAAAAAGCAGGGCGTGCACATGGTAGATTTGGTGTATATTATACTGTATCTGACTTTTACCCAGCAGGATTTTTCCTGAGAAAATATAATTGCATATTTATTATTAATTGTACTTCATCTGCCAGTTTTATTTTGCTGTTTCCACTCTCGGGCAGCTAATGGACCACACAGATCCTGAAACACAGGGGTCAAAGGGGCAATCCTTCAAACTCACTGCCCACATCTGGGGATAAGGGTCTGAGCCTCCCTAAGCCATATAAGCTATATAATTCACAAAAGAGCATTGCAATTAATAAATGTGCGCGTTTGGGTTTTTTTGGCTACGTCATTGTTGATAAATTGTGATTACAATCGGGGGTGGGGGGGATCTCGTCCTTATGAGGTGGGAGAAGATGGGAGGGGAGGAAGGCTGGGGTAGAGAGAGCAGAGACGCGCTCCGTGTTTTCCATTAGCGCTTCATTGGGGCCTGAGAAAGTGCAGCACCAGCTGTGGCGCACAGGCCCCCCCCTCCGGTTCCCCCAGCCGGTCGGGCCTCATGTTTCACCCTGACCTTCACTTCCTGTGCCGAGTGGGAACTACCGAGGGTGAGGACTCGTAAAAAGCCGTCCTGAGGAGTGGAGTTATGAAGCAGGGCTGCCGTGTCAAACATCTGCTTCATCCATTACACTCACATGGAGGTGGGTGAGCGTACAGTAGGGGCTGGGGGTGGGGGGTGGAGGCGGTGAGGTGCTGTGGTGGGGGGGGCACCAATAAATCTTGAGCCCTCTGGCAAGCGGAGGCATTTCCACGGGTTCTGCAAACAAGTGACGGCCCTCCCGATCTGGTCGCGAAATAAAGTGTGCCGTTAATGAGGGTGACGGGGGTAACGAGACCGGCGTGGCGGAATTTATTGACGGCCATGCGAAGTGAACAAGGACGTCATTTTGGGCATCGGGGGGGGGGGGGGGGGGGGGCAGCCTCTTAAAGACAATACCACGCTTATGTTACCACCATGGCCCAGAGTTACGATTTCCAACATCCTCCTATGATCCGCGAACTAATCCCGATTTTCCCCTTCCTTCTCTGCGGAGCAGTCTTGGACCGTTGCGCGTCATTCAGAATGGCTCTTTTTCTAAATACTCCAACTTCTGACCCCCTAACGCAAAACATTAACTGTTCCCTGACCGTGAAATTCCTCCATCCTTTTAAGGTTAGCTTGCTTTGTCCAGTTTAGCTGTATCATACTCATAACACAATAGAAAATACTCCATAATTCTTCGTGATGCACACATGCCCTCTGAAGAGTGCGGAGTACAACGACGACTTAATATTTCATATCGACTGGATTATTCATTTACGAAAACGGCTGCATTCTTTAATTTTTTTGGGTGCCTAATCGTGTGCGCTAAGGAAATAGGGACTCCGTCCTTTAAAAAATTCACGTATTTGCATCAATTTTTAAAAGGGGTTTATATCTAATGAATTTAGATTTAATTTGGCATGGCATAAAATCCATTTGTACAGTTTTTAATTAAGAATGCAGTCCATGCAATTAAAATTAAGGGTAGAGCCTTCATCAGCGGGTCCTGGGAGAACCCAAGTCGAAAAAATTATGTTAATGCTGTATGCTGAAAACACTTTGCGTGGAGGGGATTTTTTCCTCTCCAGCAGACAATGAGGCCCAGAAAGAAAGACTCTCATCTTAAGCTGCTTTTCAAATGCATTTGAGAGTTGTTTATTCTTTTGTTTACAAGGGCCAGGGCACGGGGAACATATGTCAGACGTGCTTGTGGACGCCAGCCTTAACGTGACATTAATTCGCGTTTAAGATTTGTCTTACAAATTGTGCCCGTTGCTGCTGTCTTATTTATGACGGCCAAACAAATGCGGTACGCTTGAGGGGGTGATGGTTTCGTCGGACAGTATCTATAGTCAGCAGAGAACAAACGCATGGATGCCGGGCAAAACCCGCAGTTGCGTTATTTCTTGACGGAACATGTGGGATGTGTGTTCTAGACTTTCCACGGCTAGTCGGTACCCATTTGGACACAGTGATTAGTGCGAAATCACACAGGGAACCCAAGAAGACAGTAACAGAAGTCTGGGTGCTACTTGTCCAGTTTAACATTTTGCTTTAATATTTATTCCTAGCTAGTGAACCTCAGCTAATTTTATTTGCACTGTTATGTGAACATGCCCACGTATTCCAGACTTCAGGCCCTCACTCTTTTATTTGCTCTTTCTCAGTCCAGACCCCTTTGACACAAAGGCAATTTGTTATCCTTCTCTGTTCTCTTACATGCTCCAACTTTTGGGCGTTAATCGAAAGGGCACTTGTCGGGATTGGCTCACATCTTGGCCGAGGGCCCGTCTGAGCAGAGGCCTATGGGATCGCTATAACACCCAGCCTCTTAATGCTCCTGTTACACTGCCATCCTCTGCTGCCTGGCCTGGAACCTCCCTGTCTTTGTTTAGCTGCCATATCAGAACAGTAGCTGCCTGATGCCCAGAAAACTTCAGCTCTTTGCAAAGCAAACAAAACGTTGTAGTAGGAACATTCAGCATTAGCATAGGTGGCAGCCAAGCACCAAGTATATTGTTAAAAATCATTGTTAAAACGTCGTTAAAAAAGCTAATGTCGTGGATCAGCAGTATGTCTGTGTTTGACAGCAGGGTCATTATTTGTTTAGTTGTCAAGCTAAAAGCATTTCACATTCATAATTGGTTGGTTTCCAAGGGCAGACGAAAATTTGAGTCTAAGCTACAATGAGCTGCAGAACTTGTCTGCTTTTCAGTTGTAAATGGAAGGGGTAAAAATGTGAAAAACAGAGTTTGATGGTAGGGTTGGATTTAAAATTCAGTGTTGTCTGTCAAATGGAAGGATAATAATGTCTGTCATATCATTGGCTGCCTGTGTAAATTCTGGAAAATCTCAACTGAATAGATGTCGGGGCAGCTGGGGGGCCCTACTGACACGTAAACTCCCAGAGCCGACTGAACTTTACCTGACTCTCAGACAATTAACTTTCATAGACTTAGCCTGGAGTTTGCACAACACGGTTGATTCAGATGGACAGAATTCCAAGGCTCACAAAATGGCTGTAGTGTCAATGCCAACACTGTCCACCATAATTTCCAGTGTCAATACCAACACTGACCACCACGATTTCCAGTGTCAATACCAACACTGACCACCACGATTTCCAGTGTCAATGCTAACACTGTACACCAAGATTTCTAGTGGCTAATTGTGTATCAAAACATAACAGACAGGTTACAGTGAAAATCATAAAGACGAACTAACTGAACAACATCACCCAAGCCGAATTTGTAGATAAGTCGGAAAAATAATGCCGTTCATAATAATGGTAATAATAATATAATAATAATGAAAGTAACTACATATGGTACTGCACTGTAGCTTGGGCCAAAGAACTGTTAAAGCTGGCTAATATTTTCACGAGTGTCACGAAGTAAAATGCACGCGTTCATCATTAAGAGCCTCTGTATTTCCTTCTATTTCCTTAAAACATAATTTCAATATTGAAGTGTGTGTACATGTATGTTTATCTGTATGTATTTCATACGTGTGTGTGTGTGTGTGTGTGCATATTACCGTACAAGAGATACTATTCAGCGAGTTTGATTAAGTTCAGCCCTAACAGGACCCTGTCACACAGCGTTTATTAGGGTAATACTTCTGCATATGGCAGACAGACGTTGTTCAGTCTCATCCATATTTAGAAAGTTGCACAGATACAGCAGTTTGTCACTCACCTTTGAGCAGAGAGGAGGAAATTATTATAAAATTGTCATTATCTTTTATGAAGTGCCAACTTTGGAAATCGTGTCAAAGCATTGTGAAAGGTCGGTTTCTAATTTGCCAGGAAGAGATTAATATTAACAAATAACATGTTTCACAAGTTAATTTAGTTTCTTGATCTATCTCTGTGGACTTCATTATGATAGCTCTGAGGCAATATTAGACACAGATATTAAACCTAATATATACACATGCTCAGTAAAACAAAGATGCAGTTGCTAAATTAAATTCTATCCATGCTTCCGTGGATTTGCTCATTATGACACACAATAAAACAGGATCCTACTTTTGACGGACAGCTACCATAAGCTGAAGCTATTGTATCATTTTCAAGGCCTTTGGTTCATGGTATTTTTTTAACAGCCATGTTCCCTGCTGGTCAGTTCAGGAAAATCAGTGACTGTCGGCTAAATAAAAATAATAAGACCCCCATTCTTGTTGAACCTGAAAATTTCCTGTTGTAGTACTCGCATTTTCAAACATGTTGATTATAAGCTGGCATACGACTCGAGGTTCTGACATGTAAAGTCTGCGTAATCTTTCTGATGCGACGACAAGACTTAAAAACAGGCCGATACCAGATTTCCGCTTGTGTGTGGGTGATAACAGCTTTATCAAGAGTCAGACCTTGTCCACAGGACTGCTATTATTTCCAGAGGACGACGTATTTTGGCAGCCCCTAACCCACATTTCTGACATTACTCTGGAGTTTGAAAAGAACAGATAGCTGAGTTAAATAACTGTGATCTCCAAATCCTTCTCCCTGTTTCCATACGATAAACGTCAACAAAGGATTACTCGACGAGCCCAGCTGAAAAGCGCAGGACTATCAGGAAGGCGGCCGCCCCCACTGGGAGCCCAACACTTTACAGACAGACGTAAAAGATTTATTGCAGGTGAACATCAAACGTGGGCTGTGCTGCTCCACCCATTTGGATCAGATTGACACATTTGGGACTCCTTTTAACCTAATGAAATTTGTTTATTTTTTTTTCCTGCTGCCTTACAAAATGACCCACACAAGATTTATGCTATGAAAAGGTTTGGGGTGGTGGGGGTGCTGTTTACCACCAAGATGAGGAAAGCAATAGCTCCCCCACCCAGTCGGATCACCCTATCGATTGAAGACTGTACAAACAGTACATTTTATCCTGGGTGAGTGCTGCTGTCCCTGTGCATGCTGAATAATGAATCGGTCCATCCCTCAGTGATTCAGAGTGTTTATGACTCTTTTCCCTCAGCATCGATAAAGCAGCCTGGCCGAGCCCCTTAAACTTCTGAGTCTTTATGAAAAATGTCAGCGTTGCCACATCAACGGTGGCGAATTAAGGCCGGAGTCCCTTCCTCTGCGATGCTCTGTGAGTTGGCCACCAGGATCCCCAACCCGAGGTGACAGCTCTGTCCAAAAGTTCAAGATTAACGTTAAAAGTGAAAAATCTTACAGAAAATTCCAGGAAATGTCCAAGTAGACAGGCCATCCGATAATGGGTTCTAGTTCAAACTGCTGTTGTAGCTCTGGGAAGGGTCCTTTAATGAATCGATGATAATGAAAAATATGTAAACATATATAAAAATAAAAATATCCATCCATTTTCCAGAACTCCTAATTCAGTGCAGGATCACAGTGAGATTGGAACCTTTCCCAGATGTCACATCACACGGAGACACCTGGACAAATGCCTGTAAATCAAATGGCACACACACAGTAACCAAAGAATGACCATGTACATGCATGGCCATGTATAATCACATTTTGATGTTATTGTAATTCACAGTTGTAAATACAGATATAACTAATAAGCTGTTTTCCATCATTGTCTTTAATAATTTAACAATTACCCAGTTGCTTAAACCTGCGATTTTTAAAATCTTTTTTTCTAGTGCCCACGATGTGTTCTGAGTCAAAAAAGAACCGCAATAAGCACATAGTCAGCCCTGCTTCGTGGTTAATGTACCAGCAGAGTTAAAGCGCTGGTTAGTAGCTAAGCGTTAAATTATCTCCCGGCCCAATGTCAAAAGTAAAACAACCGCGGACGGCATTAGCGAGCCACGCTGAATATTTTATTCGAAAAAGTGGTGCCTCAGATTTTCCTGGTTGACATTTTCAAAGGACATTTCACGACATGTATAAATAAAATTATCCCCTTTCACATAAGCCATTAACAGAATTGAATTATACATTTTTTTTCGCACACCGAATTCACAGCCCTATACTGTAAGCTTAACGGAGTAGAAATGGCAATTATATATATGAGGTCTTGGCTTGCATACAGGACTAATGGAGTGACTGCCTCTGAGACCTGCGATTTAACCCCCCAGAGGGCCCTCCCCAGCTTCACGAAGACGTGCTCCTCACATCCCAGGGAGACGTTCTTGACACGTAACAAAAAAGTTGCTTTTCTGCTCCGTTTCTGAGACATATGGCTGTAGATTGACCTGCCGGTCATCAGTCATTGCCATACCAGCAGCACGTGGCATTGGATGATCAAAGAAGCGCTATATAACTATACGGTCATTCCTACATTCGACCATTAGACTGTACCCTGTGGCATGGGAGAATGACCAGAAGTCCAAATGGGCCAGATCCGCTTGGGCACGATCACAGAACATTCATTCGTTCAATATGCAACACCCACTGTGCAACATTGTAACTCTGAGCAGATACTATAGAATTCCCTGCAAGACTTTCTCTGATATTTGTTACACTGTTACTGCTGACTGTTTTGTATTATTTTCACTATTAAAGTCAAAATATATTTTTACTCTATATTTTTTTAATGTTTAAATGTGTGTAGTTAGTCTCTGTAAACCTTGCAATTCCTATAGTGCCTATCTATCTATCTATCTATCTATCTATCTATCTATCTATCTATCTATCTATCTACTGTATCTATCTATCTATCTATCTATCTAATTACAAAAAACTCTCGTATAAGACGGTTCTATGGTTTTGCCGCTGATGCTTTCCCTGTTTCCCGATAATAGTCCTTGAACAAGAGGTTGTGTGCTTCCAAGGAAAATTCAGCCGCATAAAAGCAAATCAATACGCGGCCATTGGAATGTGGATTAATGATTGCTGAGACCTGAAAGCATCCAGTCCACAGCCGTTACGCTCACAAGATGCTGAGAACGCCTGGCACTGGGGTACTTTTCGCTTTGTTCCTGTATTTCATACAGAGAGTCACAGTGTTACTCAGCTTGGTATTAGTGAGACTATTAAGAATCCGGGCTTTTTTTTCTTATTATGCTCATATGTAATGGGTCTGCTCCTTCCAGGAGAATTCATGGCTTCCTGAGTGCAGTAAAAATATATACCGATCTTTTGCATTACGAAAGAAGCCAACGCTGGAGAAAGTCTTGTTCCTTCGCGGTAATTTATAGGGCACAGTGTTGGAGTTTTATTATTTCTTCTGCAGACGTTACAGTCACGCCCCCCCCCCCCCCCCCCCCCCCATTCCCCCCGACCCCCCGCTAATGTTTCCCCCGCCCCAGTGGGGTGTGGCTTTGCCGAGAACTCAGCGCGGCCTTTATTTACGTGGCGACCAGAATGGTCCACAGGGG
>JAODKE010000044.1:5367111-5383951 GCA_026779605.1 Mormyrus hasselquistii
TAGCAGCAAGAGGGATCCTGTTGATAATAATCATGCTACGGTGAAGTACTGTGGACAGGGGGTGAGACCCGAGCTGCTGACGCATGCCAGGGCACGTGTGTGTGTGTGTGTGTGTGTGTGTGTGTGTGTGTGTGTGTGTTTAACGCATGTGCTTCACAACACGGAAGTGTCAGTAAATTTCACCAAATCTTATGACACATAAATGACCTGCAATGTGACTTCCGGTCAAACTCAAGCCCACAAAGAGCATAAAACAATAATTCAGATTTAAATGATACAATTGTGCCCTGTGATGGACGAGCACCTCATCTGGGTGTTCCCTGACCCGTGTTCTGGGTTTACCAGGATGGGCTCTAGGCCCATTGTGACCCTGTTCTAGTTTCGATTGATGGATTGATGGATGGATGGAATAATATAATACAAGCAGCTTTTTTTTACATTTTAAGAGGCTGTAATTAAAGCTAATCCCCATCCCGCCACATCCCCCCTAAAGCCAAGAAGCTGAAACACGCATAAATCTCCATGGATGACCACATACTGTTTCCAAGGGCAGGGATGAGCAATGCAGAAATGATAATAATAATGCAGAAAGTTCCAGAAAAGCACAATGCTCTGCCATGGATCCCCGGCTCCTGGACCAAGAAATGGTGCGCTTTGCTTGGTTATCTGAGTAAATTCCATCGGGCTACTCTCCTGACCTTTATTTTTGGTGAGGAGCCAGTACAGTCCCCAGAAAATCTGTGGAAATCCTCCGTGTTTGCAGTGCAAAACAGCTGCAGAGTTAATGCTTACGTCACACTGATGCTTCAGGGGAATAGCTTGTGGTCAGCGTGTTTTCATGTTAAGGCTGTTGTACTGTTTTTTATTGTTTCCTATCCTTAATTTGCTTTTGCCTTTAAACCCTAATGAATCTTTAGTGAGCAGAGAGAGAAGGAACACATGCATTTTTATGCTCTTGAATTGAAAAAAAAAAAACAACAATGTTTACCCAGAATGCTCTGGGGTCACACACATACTTCACTGAAGAGCTGTCTCTCTCTCTCTGGATCATGTCCACAGAATGATTTAAATGGTCTCATCTGATCTGTCACAAGATTAACCCCTTTTTAATATATTGTGGCCCAAACCTGTTTTTTTAACCACCTGGGCATAACCGATTTTTAATGCTGTCACAATATTTTGGATTCGGATCAGTCATAGTTTAGTGCTATTAAGTCTAACTACTAGACAGCTTTGAAAAATATTACGAGCATTCCTGTGTTATCTGGTAGAAATCCATACGGCAGGGAAATCAGTCACTCAGTTTGGTAAAATATTAGGGGAGCAGAAATGTAAGGATGTCGCACTCACTGAGATTTTCTGACAGGCGAACGTTCACAGTGCTGAACTAAGCAGAGTTTAAACATGAGAATATATGTCAAGATCAGATGTTGTAGGGGGCTGCAGCTTCAGCTGTGTGTTTCCTGCCGATTCCTCACTCTGCCCTGACATGGAGTTTGACCTTGTCACGTTGGGAGTTACTAATATGGGACAGAGCTTTGGGGAAGAGCGCAAATTAGTCCCCTTACAGCAGGTTTACCACTGGGGAAAACTGTAGGAGTTTGCCTTGATGAACTTAATGATTCCAGATAATACCACATCCATGGAATTAAATATCTACACCAACTACAGATGTGTTATCTGGGAAAAATGTGTATACTGCCTGTTCAGCAATAGTGGAAGTGGTATTGGGACTGTTATTGCGTGTGTCTTTTTTTCCTTTGGGTGTAGATCACAGCAAGACGACCTGGGTTCTTCAGTAAAGTCGAGAGGTATTGCTCCACGGTGTGTGATATTTGTTTGCCGAGAGATCAGTCCCTGGTAAGACTAACTGCAGAGGCTGAATCGACGATTGAAGGGGCTGATTTCATGTTTCTTTGATTATGAAAATGGAAAAAAAGCAAACAAACAAAAACAAGAAAGCATCGCTGATCTTCGAGATCACAGGCTTCTACTCCCCCCCGACCAATGCGGGTCCATCCAAATTTCAGAATTCGGACTTTTCAGCCGCTTCTGACATGTCATACACCATGGACTCCAAGAAGACAACAAATGCCCAGTGGTTTGCATTGGACAACAGCCCATCGCAGTGCTTCAGACCATTTATTTGCGTGTGTGCTTGGATGTCTTACGAGCGCTCCTGCCTCATCTCCGTCGTCCACAGCACGAGAGCCGCACGGCGAGGAACGGGATCGCGTTCTTCCCTACCGCCAGTCTGCGGCATCCGCTGCCCCGCTTGCTAATGAGAGGGATTTTACCGAATCCTGTCTTTCGCTCTAATCACAGGGACACAGATAAAAAGGATCCCACTAGCGAGGAACATGAACATTAATTATTAGGGCCCTTGTTTTATCCTCCCCATCTGTCTGATATCCACAAGCTGAGGAGAAAACCTGGCAATTACACATCTCCTCCTTCCTCCTCTTACGAATTTTCACGTTAATTCTCCTCAAACTTAAGAGCCTCACCTCTACGTGGCCTTTGAAGTCTCCATATTTTAAAGTAGATTTGCACAAGGAAAGACAGATTAAGCAAACATTTGAGGCTATAGGTTATTATTTTTTTCATATCCTTTTCTTGGTTGTTTTTGCAGAGAGGCATATCAGGTTGTCATCAAGTATTTTTTTGGAATATGATGTGTATAGACCTCATAATTTCTTATAAGTATATTTTATTTTATTTGGCCATTTCTGTTCCCCTATTTGGACATCATCTCTTCTCCCTGCTACGATGATCAAAACACAAAGCAAAATATGTTTCCAATCTTTCTCATAATCAATTATCTTGACAGATGGAAATAGCAAAAACGGGACCTTCAGAGTATATTTTGCTAGGATACTTGGTTTAAATAAACACTGTTCTCTATTAAATAACGCATTAAAAATATTTACATATGAATCATAATGAAAAAGGTTCGATATTCTTGCATATTTTGCTGTATTATTGGACGGCGTGATTTAAAAAATAAAAATAAAAGCTTTTAAAAGGTTTTTTCTGTAGCCCTTTAAATAAAAAACAAATGTATGCCTGAATCACAAATCACATTAAGGGATTTAACTTTGCAGATTGTGCTTCGTGCCAAACGAGGGCAGCCCGTTGATTAATACACCCAGAAAAATAAAAGAAGGCTTTTTACGGAATTACTATGCCCTAAAGCCTAACAGAAGCCTGAGACAATGATAACATAATAATAATAATAATAATAAAATAATAATGATAATAATAATAATAATAATACAATGCAGTGTGATAACCTTCTTAATTAAAGGACATCCCACATGCATCAAATGTAGGTAGCCCAGTTATTTGGCTTGAATTCCTGGATGCACTGGATTCCTGCACTCGACAAATCAGCCGCTACATTCCAATTTCTGTGTTCCAAATTCCGGAGCCTGCATTCCGCAGAGCCTGGGGACATATGGTAGCAAATTAAGAACCGGTACCAGCCCAGCTTCTCCAGCTTGTTAAAAAGTATGAAACTCGACTTCAGAATATCAGAAACGGGGGCCACTTCTATAATTTAAATCCACTTTCGGCACATCATTGGGCCCGAGATTTTCATCATCTCGACGGTTCCCCGGGCTTTGACGGCGGACGAGGCGGCAACAACGCGCGGCGCCTCCGTCGTGGTCTCGTGCTGCCGGTTTCCGCCAATTAACGTTGCCGGTGCAGGACGTGGACACACGTGAGCGTGCACGCAGCCCACCTGCCCGCGTCGCTGCGAAACACCAGCAAAATCAAACATAACCCTGCCAACTTACACTGGGTAGCTCTCACCTCTGACAGAAGTCGGGATGTCTCCAGCCTCTGTCTTTAATCATCCTAGGTAAGTACATAACTGGTTAACTTTTCCCTTTCTTTCCGCCTGTCCCTGTCTACGCTGGAGGCAATTACAGCAATGCTGCATTTGTCAATCACATTCATTCGTGCATGACTTCCTGAAATAATTATCAGGTGAGTGGCATCTCCTTGCCTGGAGTACCAGCTTGGAAATAGCAAACCCAAGAGTATTAATTACAGAACACAAAAATTTGCAGGGAAGCTGGTCTTTTAATGGTAGAACTGACGTAACATGATTGTTTTGATTTTTTTCCTTTTTTCTTCCTTCCTATTATTTAATTTTTTTTTTACTAACATGACAATCATCACTGTCCCTGTGGTCATCAGCATAGATTAGTCAGAATTGTCAGGGGAGACCATTACCAAGCTGTGGACCATTTGATAAAATAGGACACACTATGCCTGGCGTGTTTGTTGATTTCGAACAAGGAGGGAGGGGAAAAAAAATGAAATAAAATAAAAATCTGAAAGTCGACACGGCTAATGAAGGTGGACTGAGAGTAGGGCTATTTGGCCGGGGGGGGGGGTGACATTAGCACGCCCTCTACTGGTAGGGATGCAAGCTCTATTTCCAGCACCTTAAATAAAAGAAGGGTTTATTTTCAGGAGGCCACTTTCCTTGAGTGGCGGGATTCCTGGGGGGGGGGTTATGGACACTGTGCTCCTCAGCACCACCTTTCCCACTCAGTGTGGTACAATAGAACTAGAAAAGGTTTTTTTTACCTATTTGTGGTGGGAAAGAAATAAATAGAGAAGCTAAAATGTTTTAGCGTCTTTGTGGCTGAGGTTTACATGCCTGGCTCAGTCCACTGAGTCTATGCTGTAGTCATGTGCTGTTTTATCTTTTTTACATGTTTTCGGAAGCCATTTGGGGAACGCCATAAACCTGAATCCTCCGCGGGTCTCTGTTAATAAAACATTCCTGCTTTCCCGTCTCACATCACACGGCGCCCGAGTCACATGAGTGGGAATTCGGTGGCAATTCTCACCTTTCCAGGATACCTGCGAAAGCAGCCCCCCCTCACACGTATGCCGGCACCCACCCCAAGGGTGTCAGCCCAATACACAGAGCACATTGGGTGCAGGGGGAGCAGAGGCGGGGTCAGACTGCGGGCCAGAGGGGCGCGGCTCTGAAACTGAAGGAGGCTCTGGCATGAAGCTGCCTTTGGCCCCGCCCCTAGATCCACATGGGCCGCTACCATGGCGACCTTCACCCTAACACACTAATGCCCTCCACTGCCTGGCCCACAGGTTCCAAGCTGAATTCCCAGAAAGATTTCCCCTGTTGTATTTTCGAACAATATATTAAAAGAATTTTTTTATCAAGCATAATACTGTAAAGGACACTTTGGATTAAAACTAAAAAAAACAAGTGCTAACCTTCTGAATGAATAAAAAAAATCAAAAGAGGATAGTGTTTTGTATTGTGCCTGTTAAGCTGAAAACCTTCCCTTAAACACAACCAAAAAACAGAAGGAAAGGGGAAAAGAGAGAGAGTGTGGGAGAGAGAGGAAGAGAGAATGCAAAGCTCATTAACATCCTTGTAGTTGCTAATGTTTTCTCCCCTGCTCTGTCCAAGGAGCTGAAATTCTTCTTCAGATGAGCACGGCCTGCTGGGATTTCAGCTGCCAGTTTAATTAGTGTTCAGTAATTTCAATAATGAGTGACAATTCATTGGGGCTTTTAGGTTGGTCCTCTCTTCAGAAGCGAATCAATAATCTGCTGTTTTTTTTTCCTTTTTCCCCCTACCCCCCCCAACACACACACACACACACTCACACGCACGCCACCCCCACCCCATCTTTCAAGACAAGAAAGTGGCGTGCGAGTTCCATCAGTTGGGAGAAAATAAATGAGAAGAAGCATAGGTCCCTCTGAAACTGGCGAGGCAATTGGCTTTAATGGTGAGGGCTATCCTCTGCGGTTTGTTTTGATGTTATTGGATGAAAAGGCAGGTCTTTAGTAGCTGGTAAGGGGCTCGCCGTGAAAACAATTTGCCCTGGCTGAAGCAGGAGTGATTTGGGTAAGTGAGCTGGAGGTGCAGGATTATTGCTGTAATCCCCAGGTCGCAACCTCAAAGCGAAGCCCAACCAGTGAAGCTAATTGCGCCGTAAGTGCGCCGCTGTCGGGGGGCTGCCGCCGTAGCAACAGGCCTACGTCACCACAATGATGCTACAATGCGCTAAAAAGCAGGCTATATGAGAATCACGTTGATACACGCAGACGCGCATGTACATGTATGTTTGTGCATGTATGAGTGCACATGAAGAAATATAACGGATGTTGGAATCAAGCCAGGTGGGAGCTGCTGTTGGACCTTTGAGAAGATACTTCAACTGGAAAATATCCAGTATAAGTGGGTAAAGATTTTAAAATCTTAAACATGACAGATAAATGATAATACATAAGCCAAGGAGGCACAAAAGGACACCGGCATGCCTGCGTTCTCATTCAGAAGCATCTCATTCTCATTGGTCGTCAGCACTTTGGTGAACCTCGCACCTCTGGTGTTTAACGTGAAAGGTCACGTCACTAACAGCACGGCTTGGGGGGAAGACAAGCCCATGGCCCCGGTCCAGAATAACCCGCGGGTGCCCGGCACACCACGGCCGTTAATCCCCCCCCAGCCCCCGGCGGGGACTCAACGCCCCCGGGTTTGGTCTCGAGGCGGGCCTCTCCAGGAAGCCGCGGGAAAATGGCGCCTCGGGCAATGTTACATTATCACTGTCGGGGACCTGCTTTTCCCTTTTTTTTCCCAGTGTGCCGTCAAGCGGATTAGGGGAGTCGGTCCACAGCAGTGCAGCCAGCTCCCCTTTTGACCATTCCTACACGCTGACGGGGTCTCTTCCCTTTCACGTGCCCTCTGACCCGGAATGCTCCATCACTGGCATCCGGAATGTTATTGGGGCGTGGTTTCGAGCCTGGCCCTGGCCCGGACACCGTCTCTCAGCCCAGGGAACCACTGTTGAAGCTTTAAACATCCAGCTTCTCTCTAACATGGTGGCCCCCAGTGTCTTTAAAGAAGCATTTAGCGTATTTACATTTTTTTTTCTGATGTACTGTGTATAATAATACAGTATATGCTGTCCCAAACCGTACATCTTCCTCGTCTCGGTCCATGCAAGCATGACCGATGTCTTAAAGACATCATGATGAACAGCATCCATTATTCACAGGGGTTTTACACCCCTCCCCCCCCACCACAAACTCTATCTACCAGGATAGGATCTTAAAGGGACGGCCGCACATGCCAAGATGAATGGGGCGGCCCCGTAGCCTAACGAGGCTGGGGTCACTGCAGGGACACACGGTGGCCGTTAGCCGGCCCGCGTCTCGCCTGCGATCTGCCCCCACGGGAATTGTCTGGGTGCGACTGGGAGGAGAAGCCTCAACCAAAGTGTCCTGCTAAACACCAATTAAATATACACTTGTTAGGCAGGAAGGCAGCATAATATCACAAAACACACTGATGTACTGCAGGATCTTTGTGTTGTACATACACATTTGTATTCCTGTCTTTGTGGGGACTGTTCATTCATTTCTATGGGAAAACCCCAATTCCCAGCATGATGACCTTAACCCCTACCCAGCCCTAACCTTAACCATAAGCAACCAAGCAAAATATGAGACTTTCTTCATTTTTAGTTTTTTGATTGCAGTCAAAATAGCAGGTTTTTTTATAACATTGTGTGGGCATTTGATCATCTTACACACACACACACACACACACACACACACACACATACAGACACGGACCACAGAGACAGGAGGGAGATAAACTGTCGCCCTCTCATCTGTTGGGTTTTGAACTCAAATATACCATTTTATTTTCAAAAACGTTTTGCCAGTTTAAATTAAATAACAAGAATGCAACTGCATTCTTAAAGATGCCCCGCCCCCCATTCTGTGGTGCATGATGTACACTGTATATATGATATGCATGTGTGTGTATATGAAACTTCTGCTTATGTAATTTCACATTACCACAAATCAAAAACACTGTACATTTCTGTATTAAATGAGTAACATTGTGAATATATAAAATCACATAGTCTGTGAAGCACTACAGATGCATTAAATGCGACGGTAACATGTCAGAGGTGGCTAGCGTGCTTTTGTGCCATGCAGACAGCGGGCCAGTCCTTTGCTGTGGACGGGATCCCAAGTGGACGGCTCAGGAATGCCCCACGGCTGGACCTGAATCAGTGGCTCACTCACCGACATCCCTCCCACAGCAAAGACTCTGTGCTTCAACGCGCCTGTCTGCAGTCATAACAGCTGGCCCCCTCCCTCCCTGCACTCACAAACCCACACAGGAGTCACCAGAACAATGAGCATCACCCTGCTGAAACTGGAGAGAAGGGGTCCTTGATTCGACACTAGGATCCTGGGGTCAGATGAAGCTAGATCCTTTCATAACAATGCTGCCACACCCTGGATACAGCATAGGGAACACAATGCCCCGCCCCCTTATTCTGATAGGGGGAAAAGATGTTCCGGAATTTTCCTAGAAGTTTAATATGGAGAGCAAGCTAAGTGCAGTGAATTCAGTTTGGTTTACTCAGGTGGTATTTATAATACAGGTTCAACAAAGGCAGCCACACAGGTGGCTGGGTTTCAGGTGGCCAAAGCACACACACACACACACACACACACACACACGCCAGGCATATGTTTTATTTATGTAGTCAGGGCCACACTGCAGCCATCCAGGCATGACGTTTTTGTGTATGAAAGCACGGGAGGTCTGTCGCTGTAGTGGAACTAATTGATCTCCCATTACTTACTTATTGATCTGTAACGCGGCTCGACCACAACTCGGCAAATCACCTGCCACAACAGGCCGAGTTGCGATGGCCTGGGTTTGGGGGAGGGAGCTCTGGCAGCCGCAGTGACCCCCCGACCCCAGTGATGTCACAGCCGCAGGGTCAGGGGGGCTCATCGAGGCATGACAGAATCATTACACCCCCCCTCCCATTCCCCCATCCTTATCAGAGCTACATATATAATCCGCATTAAAAATGTACTGTATTGTCAGAAATCCTTACAGTTCAGCAGCTAGACGCTGTTGGGGGGACAGGGGTCATTAGGGAATAGGGAAATCCGGCAGCCAGGGTCTGCCGTGGATCCGTGTCCCCCAGCTGCAGGAAATGGTCACACGTGCACCACATACCCTGCGCAATCTAACTTTTCCTGACACTTAATGGGAACCGATTCCCTGATGGTCCATTTATTTATATTAAAAATGTCATTCAGGGCACTCGTCTTAATTGATTTCACTTCTCCACATGGATCTCTGTGTGTCTGCTTTAATAATCAAAATGATTGTACTGTTATGTGTTTTAATATCCAGATTGTGAAAATGTCCAGTTTTTTTTTCTTTGTCAACGCTGCATTTTCTTTATGGTTTCGTTGCAATTTTACTTTACCGTTATTCTTTTCTTGTTACGGTTAATATAACATTACCCTAAAAGTTTACTACATAGTTATAGTTTCCTTACGTTATCCAGTTACAAGCCTTTTAAAAAGTTGCTAATTCCTTTCTATGTTTTGTTCTTCACCTATATAATTAGCGTTCTTGATCACTCTTTTTCAAGATGCTGTCATTTCATGCACGCAAAAAAATTTGATAGAACGGTAATGGGTTATTAAAAGAAAGCGCATAGACCCTCCATCGATCCCCGCTGGGAATCGCAGTTGGCGGTGGTGCACTTAAGACAGGGACGTCCGTATTTACATGTCATGAATCCGCTCCCCCCGTTCCCATCCAGCCTGGAGTACTGACAACCATATTGGAAGTTGGCGTGACAGTGCATCGCAACAAGTGTCTGCGCTTGACTATCACAGCCCGGTATAATGCGACGCACACCTGAGGCTATGGTTCCCCTAGACCCAGGAGAAAGCAGCACCGAAACAAAACCAGCAATGCATAACCCATTTAGTACAAGCCATCTTGAAATTTTAGTTTCAAAATGTACAATGTCTGCGGTGCCCGTCCTGATCTACTTAATCTGTACATTTGTCGCCAGCTTCTGAGGCAACCGCATCAAGGGCACAAAAAAGAAACTGAGCTGAAATTACATTAAAACATGCCCAATAATGTTAGCTGATGACTAGGCAACCGTTTATTTTCTGGGAAAGCTTTAGTTAAAAAAAAAAAGTTAAACTCCTAGTCATAAACGAGACCAGGCGGTGATTCGTGCGGCGTTAAATTGCGACATGCGGCATTCTGGGATGGAAATATATTTTAAAACAAGAATACAAAGAGGTCAAGGGAAAAAAAGACCTCTACTTGATCCTTTTGTCTGTTTGAATTTCACCTCCCTGGATGCTTAGAAATATCATGTTTCCAACTATTCTCCCTGTGCAAATAACAAAAAAAAAAAAAAAAAAAAAAAAAAAAAAAAAAAGCAGATATAAAGTAAATAAAATTGTTTAAGGACTTATGCAGAGCTTGAACTTTCTGTACTTTCCAAATTGAACAACTGGGCAGGGGGACATCCCTGCTGTGTTTCTATTTAAAGGGTGATTTATATGGTCTAAGTATCGTCTAACGTGTTAACCAGGTGCGCGCATGTTATTGTATGAAACCCAACCTGGGTTTAAATCAAAATGGAGAAAATCCACAAAGCGGGCAATTAAATTCCCAGATAGCCGCTCAAAACGCATGTGGGTGAAGGACGTTTGTCAAAGGCCGCGGAGTGCCCAAACGCACCCTCTCAACCCGCACTGCATCTCTCCTTCCTGTTTCCTCCTGACTCCATCTTGGTCGCATACCGGCATTTCCTACTCCTGAGTGCGGGACGAGAGGAATAAGTCGAGAGGGAACTCTAGAGGGGTCCACAAACCCGGGCTGCATGCCGTGGCAGCTATTGACAGCTGAGTGTTACCAGGGGGTATTAAATTCCAGCCGTGAGGCTGTTTACATCACCGTTTCATGGACTCACGCGTAATCAGTTCCATTCCTCCATGACGTGCTGTTGGCCAGCACGTCTCCATTGTATTTAATAGCTCTGCGACAACGAATTTTTGTTGCTAAGCTCCAGAAAGTAAACCTCACCAAAATACCTCAGCAAACGGCCTTTGCAGACGCCCAGCGAGGTAATATGGAACCCTGCCTCGTTTCGAGCTGAAGGTAATTATTTGCAGACGCGGGTCCCCGGTCCCGTCTGTTCGGGCCACATTTTCTCACTGTGCCGCGGGCCAACAAAAACGCTTGCAGAGTGTGGTTTTGTACTTCTGCTCTGCCTCTTTCCTACCTTGTCAGACGTCGTGTTCGAGACCGCATTAATTTGTTATCGTCTTAACTAGGCCGGCCGAGCGTCAGCTGTATGATGACTTGCTGGGGAGCCAAGAAAGGATTACACCCGACTCTTTTCCTGACCTAAAACCACATTTTACTGCTGCATTCTCTAACGTCGTCTTGTTATTCGACTTGACAGCTATTGGAAAAATCTGCGGCTTTTGACAAATTACATCTATTTGTATGACATAAGCAAGATCCTTATTTACGATATAAATTTTCCCCGACAATTTTTTTTTTCCCATGTAGCCATGTTTTTGATGGGGCTGGTTTGGCCCGAGCGGTCAGGCGTCACGTATATACTGTGCTTTCGGAAATCGCAGAAACGTAATAAGCAGTAAAAATCCCGTCCTGTAGCACATGGGAAACACAAAGAAAAATGTTTGCCAGCGCTGGCCTTTAGCCACACGCCGTACAGATGGTTACCATACCGGTGTATGTCAGTGAGCCCCCGGCCTGAGCCCCACTTACACTCCTCCAGATAACACGCCAAAAGGGAGACTTTCCACAGACTCGTTCTGTACCTCTGTCACATCTCAGCAAGGCCTTGTGCTAAGGTCATGTTTACAATAATACACACCCCAAGTTCCCTGGCCCCCGTCAGTCAGTTAGGGACAGGACCTGGATGCATATTCATGAACAAAGAGGGTTGAGTGCGGGGGGGGTGGCGGTCATTAACTTCCAAAATGAATTTCCCCTCCTTTTACATAGAGCCCCACAGATAGACATCAGCTTTAATAAGCTGCAATAGGTTTGTACTTTAAACTGACTCCACACCCCAGCCGGGGTCCCCAGGCAGAAGATAAACATACGGGCCGCATTAGATTAAGCTGTAATTTATCCAACATCCTTTCTTGGGTTCATGTCAGTAATTGTCGAAAACGTTAGTTTTACAATAGGACACCGGGAAGGTAGAACGCAGCGTTTTCTGGTGTTGGCTGTCATTTCATTTATGAGAGGGTGCTGGCTGGTGTTTCCTTTCATGGGGGGGCTTGTGAAGTCAGGGCGGCCGGGCACGTCAATAGCACAGCTTACTGGTATCATCAATAACGAAGGCCCCCGTCAGTCCCGGTGACCGGCTGTCACAAGCCCATCAGTGTCGCCATTTTGGATTCTGCCCCATCACCCCGTATGTCTGTGGCACAGCCCGCCCACCTGCCTTGCCCTTGCCCCCTGGGCGGCCATGGGTGGTCTCTCTGTCTCTCGTTCGCCTGCAAACAGCTTCACCTTGTCAGTGCCAATATGGGTCCGGGCCCTGATCTTCAGTTCCCCCATTCCTCGCATTTCCGTCGGACCCTTTTGGTTCCAGTGCACGTTCCTAGCTAGCTAGTGAATCCACCAGGGGCCTAGGTCTACAGCAGAGCTACTTCTCACCACCCCCCTGACAACCCCGTCCCCCCAACAGCTCCTTCCCCACCGCCCCCCAATGCCCCCTTATAACCCCTCTGACCCATTCTCCTCCCTTCCTCTTATTACCGGGCTTAACAACAGCAGGCAGTGTATTAATATGTAAAAGATCAAGAGATTATTGATTAGAATCACTTGCCTAATATCCTTTGTCTGTCATGTAGCTCTGGTGGCCTTTCATGATTCTGCGTGTCGTCCCATTTAAATATTCATGGGCGAGCTTCTCTGTGGCCCCACAGCTGAATATCTAATTAAACTGTCAAAAGAAATACAATATGCCCTTAAGCGTTATAATCATCGGGGTCAGCTGGAACAGGGCCGGTCTGGCCGGGCCGGAGGGGTAATTAACGGGAGTGGTTCCGTGTTTACCTTGGTCCTCTTACCTGCGGCCTGAACGAGGGCCGGATCCAGCCCCAGACCCGCTCCCACCTCCGTCTTTGAAGGCGGCCGCGATGCCAGCTCGCATCAGCCTGACGGGCAGGAGAGAGTGAGGGTGTGCTGTGGTATAATAACATAATCAGCAATTATAGCAGGGAAATGGCGAGAAGCTGCAGTTTTATCTCATTAAAAAAGACCGGAGAAGAAAGGATTCTTTCCCTCCTGTTTCTTCTGCTCCTTTTCTCTCCCTTATTCCGTGTCGCCTGCGCCTCTGCTTTGAATTCCAATGATTCGGCTTTAAAGGTGAGGGGAGATCTTGAAATTTAATTCCGGAGGAGAGCTCTGCTCCTAATTAGTGGCACGCTGGGGCTACGATATGAATGACTTTTGCTCCAGTGGGCTCTGAACGTAGAAAAAAAAAATCGGGGGGGGGGGGGGGGGGGGTGGCTTTTATTATTGCTCTGTCAGTTTATTTCCTGTCGTTATTGTTTCCTTAGTTCTTCTGTCAAATTACGGCCCCTAATTTCTTTTCATATTTTATGAGGCCTGTTAGCAAGTATCTGTAATGAACTTCAAAAACGGCCCTGAACCTTAAGAAATGTAAAAAAAAATAAAATAAAAGCGTTTTGCCCCCGACGCACGGTCCTTCAGACGGAAACTTAAACAGTGTCGCTCCTCGACGATTTATCTCGCTGGCGCTTTCTTACCCCGCACACATTACAGCGCTGGTTTAATTCCGCTTTTTTATGTGACTTTAATGATCTTTTTTAGGACACTCTTAATACCCTCAAAATTTGTAGAATATCACAATAAATCAGTGCCTTGCCCATCTAATGACAATTAATTTCACCTATAATTTTTTTATTTTTTTGCCTCATTATGGTGCCCAGTTAAAATCTTCTTCCGTGACCTTTATGGGCGTGTTTTAAAAGTTAATACTTGGAAAAGTTGATGTTTGGAGGTTGGAGTTTCTTTAGTTATGTAATTTTTTTACCTTTGCTTTTTATTTGTTATGATTCCCCAGTTTTATATATAGCATGTTCTGCCGAATGTCGCTTCTGTGGTCTGCTTTCACGGCCCGTGTTTGGTTGTAGGTTTGGTTTGGTTGGAGGACATAGCCCTGGAGACAACATAATTGTGGGTACCATCCCAAACATTAAAAGATGATGCTAAATGTATATCATGACATAGGTGTTTTTGCTATTGATTGAGATCAATGCATTTCTGTCCCTTTTCATTTGAGAAAATCCACAGATACTCTGTGCTAATATTTATACTACTGATGAGCCCTAAAGATGCTATCCCCTCCCCACTCCAGGTCCAAACAGGCCACCTCCTGGGACACAACCCTACGTCACAACTACCCCTGTGCAGTATCAATTGTGCAATAATATTCAAATGCCTCTGACGGGAGGTCACATGGGTCGTTTATCAAAATAAAGAACGCCACTGTGAGTTTTGTTTTCCTCCAAATAAAAATGTGCGACATTTTAAGCACCGCTAACAGCTCCCAGACCACCTTATCCTGAGGTACTTAATTAGGGCACAAGTTCAGGATGTCAGTGTTTTAGCAGCTGGACATGAATTAATGCCCCACGGTAGATGGGCCACTTATAAAATGGTTTTAGAATCCCTTTATGTGTCTATTATCTGATGATCAATTGGACTTCTGTCATTTACAGCTCCCATTAATCATAAATTAGGCTTGGAAACTGCTACGTGTCCTACAATCGCTTCAGTATGCTAAAGGAAAATGGCTTACTTGAAAAGTAATAATTTCCCATATTTTCCGATAAGTTGTAGAGCTGTTAGAGTTTCGGTGTATTTCCTTGAGTGGTTCTGAAAGAGCTCTGTGCCCCCAGAAGCACGGTGTCCTTTATTGCCAATGTTATTATTCGATGTTTGATAGGTCGGTTGAGCAAGGTTCAAAGGCCACAGGTCGGCCATTCTCCTCAACACAGATCCCAAAAATCTCCAACCCCTGTCCATCACAGAACTGCATGGTCCCAAAAACATATTTGGCACACTAGAATGTTTGTTATCGCTGTCTATCCATTGTCTGAATCCACAAAATCTATTTTTGTTCACTACTCAATTTTACCAAGTTCCTGTTTTGAGAACGATCGTGAAGAACCTAGAAATTCACAATTCCAGAAAGATTTTTACATCCTTTCATCCTTCACCTTCATCACAATGCCGGATTCCCTAAGCCGTGACTCAAAATCAGCATCGCTCACGAGACCCTGCATGTATCTTCGGCACTCAGTCGATACCAGGTCCAAACGATACAATGACCTTAAGGAATTTGGCCACTTGGCCATAGAGAATCCAGGCCAGCTTGTAAGATGGTGAGACCACCAACATCCTTCGCAGACATTAAAAAGAATTTCAGATTTCCCAGCCTTCTTTGAGGAAGCACTTCCTTTGAGGGGGGGGGGGTCTTTTCAGCATATCCAAACTGCCATTTTCTATGGAGACTGCTCATCATGAATTAATTTTCTGTATATGGATATGCACATTATACAACAATGATAGCGTGTTTTTTTCAGTAATTACTTGAGACTGGACAAGGAACAATTCTTCATTTCAGCTTGGAGGTTAGCGCAAAGTCTGTCATAAGCTGTTACAAAAGTAAATAGCTCTACCGACTTCTAAACACAGCCATATCTTTAAAGTCGACGTTCTGTGGTAAGTGGATTATACAATAGCTGGATGGGAGCAAACACATTTTCCTGTGTAATTTAGTCAAATTTCTTTTGAATTTATTAAGCATTAGCATATAGATCCAACACCACGTTCTGCCTAATTCGACCTGCCTTTCTGACAGCTGCGAGTGTGTTTTTCTGTCAGGCCATTAGCCTCCTGGCTTTTGTTTTCCGAAAGGCAAAGCATTAGCCTAGCTAGCCCTGTCCGCTCGCGGGCTTGGAGTGACATGTTTGAACCCGCTTTGATTGACGCTAACAACGTATGTGCATCCAATCTTCTCCTCGGGATATGTGAAGTCATGATGATCCTTATTTATGTTTTGCGCTGTTGGCATACAGAGAGCAAACTGCCCATTCCACATGAAATTAATTAGATTGGCAAGAAGCCCATAATGGAAAATTGGATCAAATTTGTTATTTCCAGTGGATTTCAACCAGGACTTCATTTAGGCAGAAGTGGGTCTGAAATGCTGTTTTTTGCCATGATGCATTTATGTAGTGCAATGTAGTATAATATATAATACTTCAGGTAAGTCACACTCATTTAGTTTTATTTATTTTCTGTGACCCAGAAACTCTGCAGAATTGCATGTTTCCAGGCCTCCATGACTGCGGCACGCCAAGCGCACGATTGAGAAGGGACAAAGGATGCTCTATTCGTGTGCGAGGACATGCTATAGGTCAAACCGCTTTTAAAACTTAATGAAATAGTAAAGAAATTAAATAATTAACTGGCTGACTCCCCCCCAACAAAAAAAGGGGGGGGGCGTTGTTTCTGTGCAGTGTTGTTGCCCGAAAAATAAATCCGTCGTAGTGCACACTCCTTCAATAACAACGTTGCTAATTAATAAGTTCTACACAATTATGAATTAACTTCGGATCAGAACTCCGGCTTTGCATATAATTTCCTATAATCGCTAAAGCTACTGCAGAAAAACACGCCTCATATCAACCGTAACTTTCTTATTTAACACAGACAGCCGAGTTCTCACCGGGTTTAAACGTACAGCAAATTATCTCTGCTGGGATTTGGCAAGAAAACCTAAAATCACAGCAGTAATTTTTTTTAATTTGAAATAGCATCCTTAATCGTCAATTTTTTGCGAGCTTTGAAGGAATTAATCTTAATATTTTAATGTTATTACAGGAGGAGGGATGGGTAGAATAT
>JAODKE010000044.1:5401081-5456898 GCA_026779605.1 Mormyrus hasselquistii
GTCGGCGCCCCCCCCCCCCCCCCCCCACACACACACTTCCATTGTACAGAAGAGTCAGAACCCAGGGTCTTGGTGGCAGATGGGCGAGGGTAGCTAGGATTGGCTAATCCCAAATCTGCCATCTCCTTGCCACACGGCAACCAAGGGAAAAGATGGAGCCAGCTGTCAGATAGAAGCCTTTCATGGTCGCCTGCACACAACAGCTGCAGCAGGCCTGCCTGCTTGGTTCTAAATTATTAAACATCTTTTTAGTTTGTTCCAGCTGCAGGCCTCAGTGTGTTTATGCAGCCTTTGTGCATTTTACATACGATTCCTTCTCCCCTCCTCTCATCAAAATGCTGTTTGTAAAAGGCATTATCCCATCTGTGCCCCAGTTTGGACAAAACAGCTGAAGACTAATCCAACGCGTTTCCCCATCCAGGACAATTTGGGAGTTGAGGATGATTGCGGTGACTGAAGACACGGGGGCTTTTGGTGCGTCCCCCCCCCCCCACTCACCAGCTCACACACTGGGCCACCTGTAAGATGCCACTATTGTCGTCATTGCCTCCGCGGCTCGGCTGCTTAGGGGCAGGAACGCGCGGTAATAATGTTTTTTATTTTATTTTTTTTGCAAGTAAAATTTTCTCCTTGGAAATCTGCCTTTACAAAAAAGAACAAACCCCCGACCCCCTCCTATTCGAAGCCAGGTTTAAATAATCTGCTCCTGATAGTCGAGGGAACTATCCCCCCCCCATGGCTGCCCACCTGGTAGTACGGCCGGTACAACCCCCAACCGGCACGATACCTCGTACCTCGTGAATATTCAGCACTCCCCCCCCCACCCCACGGGTTCCAGGGAGGTGGGTGAGGTCCTGCACCCTGCACACAGGGGGGCGGGGGGGGGGGGAGGCGGGGGTGGTGACTCCGCAATGCTGTCCGGCCCCTGAGATGCACGAACTGGAGGACTGACAGCTACTACGAGGGCCCTGGGGTGGCCCCTGGCGCTGATATGCTAAGTGATGCTGCGCATAATAAAACGCGATGAAAATGGTACAAGGGCCACGCTCATTGCTCATGGTGACACAAGTGCTTTAAACACACACACAATACATTTATCTATACATACATAAAGCACACACACATAAACACAATAAAAAATTTAAAATTTATACATCTGTTCATCTTTATAATTTAAATTTGTTACAAGTAATTACAAACATTTGGTCACGAGTTTGTAAAACACATAACTTTACATATTCACACACACACACACACGCTGTAATTAAACTGTTTTTTTTTGTGGTGCACCATGTGTTGGGGGCGCTATAGTTGGGGTGCTGGAGCCGGCATGAGGACCCGCATCCTCTCCCGACCGTGCCACAAGGCGGCTGTCTGGCTTGAAGAATCTTTAGAGGATGCTTGGAAGTCAGCTGAGATTGTTGTAAGGAGAAAAAAAAAACACAAAAAGGGAGCCTGAGGCATTTCCATGGTTGGCATCTGTTTCTCCTTCACCAGAGCTGCTGGCGCTGAGTTAATAACCGTGTTTGGGACTGGAGGGAGAGGGACTACCATGACTGATTTCTCCAGCCTCCCCATCAATCCCAGTTCACCCCTTTCCCTCCAGATGAGGCTCCACACCTTCCCATCCAACGCCAGCAGGTACATCCACGGTCCCTGCATTTACCCGGGGTCTGCCCAGACTTGCCAGCATGGTTCATCTGGCGCTGCCTGCCCCCCCTACCTCCTCCCTCCCCCAAACGTTTGCTGCCTTCTGCAGCTATGGGATATTAGGTTACCACATCAGCACGGGCGAATCAGTCATTTTGTAAACAGTCCGGGGGGCTCGTCGGAGGCCTCGTCTGGCCCAATCCACCACTATAACCTCGCGAAGACATGCATGCCCTGGCGGTGTTGCCAGGGAACAGCGGATTCTCCCCCGACCTCTGTGTTAAGTGTCCCGCTGACCCCTGGAGCTTTTTTAAAACCGAAGGGCAGCACAGCAAAACCATCAGTGCTTCTTCTAACCCCTCCAAAAAAAAAAAAAAAAAAACCCACATTACCCCCGTGCTCATCCCCTCTCAAACCAGGCCACTCACATCCATCCACCGATCCGACAGGTTCTCAGGGCCTGGCATTCTTCGATCCCATAGTGCCGGGTGGGGGGCTGGGGTGGGGGGTGCTTACAGTGCTTTTAATTGTCTTTTCCCAGCAACGGAATTGAGCTCGGCAGTTTCATCAATACTGTGATCAATTCAGAATGAATAAATTGTTTTACAGGACTAAGAGTATGCAGAAACCGTTTCCACACCCCAATTAAGAGCCGTCCCCCAACCACTATGATTGCCTGCCGGTCGGGGAATTGATTAAATGTAACATGTTCTCTGTTGTTGTTGTTTGTAATTGTGTTATCTGACTTTCTACTAATAATACAAACATATATGGGGGGCAATTATTATAATTACAGGAATAACAGTTATATATAGGATCACTGTCATGTGATGTGGGTATTTAGTTGGACATTCTGAAGGCCCATGTCATTTTTTATGTCTTTATAATTTATATCATTTGCATTAAATCATTTGCAGCTAAGAGGACGGTCCTCCATCGCTTTAGTTTAAATGTTGACAATTATTTCAGCAAATTGTTATTGCTGCAGTTTCCAGGAGCTCGATCTAGATGATGCTGTGGGTTCCTTCCACGGATTAATTAGTCGTATATGACCCCAGAGAAGCAGTATGGATATGTTATTAGGGGAGAGTAAAAGGAACACCTAAAGAAGAATTATACACCGGCTGATAAATGAACTAATGTCTTGCTGATTAAACGTCTAAAATGCAATCTAAATGCGTGTATACCTATTTTTTTTTTTTTAATCCGGGCTGCCAATTTGTATGTATGTGAATTCAATGTACTTAAAAATTCAGCATCAATACAGAAACAGCAGCTAAGATATTCCATTGCACAGAAAGGTGCTGTTTAGCACCAGGATTCATTTTGAACAATCTCGTTAACCTGCTATTTGGAGTGGCGACACTGGTCAAATTTAGCGCTGTCTTGAACTGAGTGTCCATTCATGGTTCCACTACCAAACTCTTTAAATCTGTTCAAATTGAAAACGAAGAAACGAAGGTCTTGGGGCATCCCCACGTCTGCCAGAGTCACTTAATCAGCTACTCTCATGTTCTTCAGGAGTAACGATTCGAGACATCGGCACGTTGAGTCGATGTCACGGGGCTGTTTTATTTTCGTCTCCGACACAGAGTGCACAGAACAAAAAAAAAAAACGTAGCTTGTCAAACAGACGCGCCAATTCCTCCGGCTCAGTTCCCTGACACATTTTAATGACAGTCGTTTTGCGAAATTGTAAATACATAATCGCGTCAGGTCTCTCCTTCCGTGTGCCGCAGTCGGCACCCCGTGCTCATATTAATTAAAAAGCAGTGTCGACACCACATCTGCCGCTGGCTGACGGGATGAAGTGAGACTTTTTCGGAGAGATGGTGGTGTGAACTTCCCAGGTCTCATGCTGCCTCAAGTGACAGGAAAAGGCTGCGAGGCTGGCTGGCTCACGAATTGAGCGGCCCTCGGATTGGGATGCCGGGACCGGCATGCCGGGGAAAGTGGCGGGATTGGCCAGGCAGCTGGGGGGGTAAGCAAAAAGGAAACGGGTGGGTGAGTCACGCAGTGGCAGTTGTACATAAAAGATGTGAAAATTCACTGCAAATGAGACAACGGCGGTGAATTCCTTTCTGTTCAAATTACCGTCTTCAGACATCAGCCCTCGTCTCGTAAACATTTTGCCTCGGATAACATGACGCGGTGTTATTTGCTAGATTACACTATTAAGCTATTAACATGTCACCTTCCTGCTTGAAACGGCGCTTGGGCTTCCTGTCGTATAATCAGACGAGTTAAAGAGGAGCTCAGAGGTGTCAGGACTTGACAAATGAAGCCACTTTCAGCTGTACAGTAGATGGGAGAGCAGGAATGGCGGCAGACGGCGGCAAACCGGAACGTTTCCCTGGAAGATCACAGCAGTCGTGTCTGCCGTCTTATTCTCCTAACCTTGGCGATCCTGCTTTCCTTCCCACTTAAGGTGCAGGCGCCTCCTCATATGTTGGATTTTGGAAGGAGGGTTTCCACATGCATAGAAAATTGCTTTGGCTAAAGTCACAGGACGGCAGGCAGCTATGGGAGAAGGTGTCCAAAAATCACAACAAGATTCCTGTGCCACGTGGTGAGGGCTGCCCCTTGCCTGAGCGGAGAAGCCCCGTTAGATAAGGGAAGGCAGCAAAATGGGGGGGATTGGGGGCATAAAGCTGGACAAGACCCACAGGACACGAGGAAATGGCTTGCCAGGCGATTTGCTCCATTCAAATTGCTATCCGGAGAATCCCTTGGAAATGTGCTCAGCATTCCGGGCATGGGTCCTGTCGCGGCCAAAAACACCCATCCCCCGCCATCCCCCAAAAAAAAACAGCTCAAGAGTCTTAACGCGTCCTCCAGCACTTATCACCTGGTACCCACCGGCTCTGTGCTCTGAATGAGCCCCCGCTAAGTAGGTTATGGTGACGGCGAGGACGCCACCGCCAGCTTCCAAAAACACTCCGTCCCCCTTTTGATGCGAGCTTAATTTCAACGGCACAATGGGCTCATCCGGTTAGAGTTTTGGACCAGAGGCACGCCGAGCTTCGTCCATCTCTAATCCAGATCAGGCTGGCTTGATTCGGGTTCAAGAGAGGGGCCCAGTTGACACTGCATGGGATTGCTGATAAAGGATAAATCTAAGCCCCTTCAATGAGATACATGGCAGGGATCTCCTCAGCTACCCAAGTGGGAAGCACAATAGTTGTTCTTGGCCAGCTCTGGCTGAGAAAACCAGATTCCACCCTGCCCCCCCCAACCTAAAAACGCCCCGAATAGGCCCAATTCCCCTGTCCACACCACGTACAGCTTCCTTCATGCTTGTTTCAAGAAAAATCGGGGGGCGGGTGCACATTTTCCTCTTCGTCCTCGGCGTCAGTTAAAGGTTAAACGTTGACTTCCCAGCAGAATCCACACAGCCAGGGGGGGCCAGGCGCCCTGGCGTGCTCCCACAGCCCCCGTTAACTATGGCGGCACGGAGACAGCTCCCCCTGCGCATTCAGCATTTCACCAACGTGTTCGTGGAAAAAAAATAATAAAAAACGAGGCTCCCCCAGTTTGTCACCTGTCAAAGTCGGCCTCCGGATCTGGCCTGGCCTTCTGTCAGAGGTGACCACTCGTCCGCCATAATAACAGGGCACCGTTAAGACAGCTAACGAATGCTACGTGGAATTTTTTATGCCGGCAGAAGAGCTCAGCAGTGGTGACACTGGCGGACACATGACATGTGCACGTCCCCCCCGAACAGACGTTGCATAACAACGTTATTCCGGATGCACGCGGCATGGGGCGACATTTACAAAAAAAAAAACGGTGATGAATCAAGAGCCTGTGCAGTGAATCCGACGATCGTGGTCGTGGTGGAAGCACCTGATAAATAATACAGTAAAGCTCCCTTGACGGAGGATTCAATGACAAGAGGAGTCAGTGACATGGAATCAGGCAGCCCGCTACCCAAGCACGCCCTGTCAAGGTAAGTTTTAAATCAATGCTCCAGAAAGTTCCAGGCTTCAACCCCCCCATATCCCCCTCAACACACAAAAAAGATCCATGACAAGACCGAACAATGTCATCTTTGACTTGAAGTTTATGAGACTTTGGGACAGGTCAGTGATCCATGACGCGGAGGGCAGACTTTGAAGGAATGACTCGCTCCCAGCTGCTTTCCAACATGTTACTGGGGCCCTGGCGCACAGGGGTCCTTGCAGCCGCGACATGCGAGCAGCTCGAAATTTAACTCTCCTTAGTCCAGCCCCTCCCCGCACGTATCTACAAGCCGCGAGGCCGTCCGCTAATTAACCGGCTGGGCTCCACTCCACAGCTCCCACTGGATGCCAGGCTGCCTGGAGACTCTGGCGTCCTGCGTAAACACCAAAGATGAGAAAGTGAAAAGGAAGACTGTGAGAAAGCGAGAGAGACAGAGGGAGAAAAGGGGAAGGGGTTGTCGAATTTGACATGTCTCGCCACAGTGGCCCACACCCCTGACGCCACACCGGTCCTGCCTTGCGGGCACCGGCCACTGATTTACATAGGTAATTTTACCTTTGAGTTACCGGGGTCGCGACCTTTGACCTCGAGGGTTAGAGTTGTCAGAGACAGACCTTGTTTTTTTTTTTTTGATTTTTTTCCCCTGCGCTTGTCACTCCTTTCAAGAAATGGAGAAGAACTTCCTCGGCAGCCCTACGGCGTTCAGTGCACTAGCGAACCAGCGCTGAGCCACAAGACTTTACAGAGGGAGGAAGAAGCCAGTGACCTTCGGAGCTCTGTGACAGTAGCACAGTCCCTTGAGCAGCAAAGGCATCTTTTTGATATTTGGAAATGTGTCATGTATTTTTTTTCCTCTCTCTTTCCCTCTACCGCTCCCCCCACCTTTCCCTTTTCCTTACACACGGAACTGTCATATTGTTGTTGGCATAAAATGCAACACATCCCGGAGTTGTGATTTCCTTGTTTGCTCGGGAAAGGGAAGGGAAAAAAAAGTGTCACCTGCAACGGATGACAAGTTTTTGTTTTAGCTCAAAGCGACTCGGCGCCCGTGAGACTCAGAACCGTTTTGATGCCGGGAGACTAAGACTCCCAAAAAATGGCGGAGATTTCTGGCTGACAGGCTTTCCGCAGTGGCAGTGGGGATATACGGAAGTCCCGACGCCGGGAACCTGACAGGAAAAGCCGTGCTAATTTTAGCATTTAGCATCCCTCATGAGCCGTTTGCCTCTTCAGTTGCCCGGGCATTTTCCCTCCACTACACGGCATCCTATAGAGATGATAACATGGCTTGCTACGAATGACCCGCTACTAATTCATGATTTATACAGCACTTTCCGGAACATTTCACTGCAGGCCAAAAAAAAATAAAGAGCGACAGAGAGAGAGAGAGAGAGAGAGAGAGAGCAAGAGTACAAATTAATTCGAGCACAGTATCTTTGCCTGTAGTGTTGCTTGTTCAAATATGGCATCTATTTGCTCAGTGGATGCTTTTCATAATGGATCTGATGTTTGATTGAGATGTTAAATGGCAGATAGGCACCAGGGTCAGGAATGACAGTGGCTATTACATGTGTCATTCGCAAGTTCATGAGGAACGCAGTCTGTCACGTGACGGATCGCACACAATCCAATAATTCTTACAGTTCTTGCTCCATTGTCAATAGCCGTGCCCCGGGGACCAAGATTATTTGAAAGCGGGGAAATAGATGACTCTTAATTTGAGTGCTTCTGACTGAAATTGGTTCAGATTTGGGTTTCACAATGTCTGAGACAAAAAGAGACACAGAATATCCCTCAGAATATTAACCATTCATGTAGGTTCTGTTTTAAACAGTTTTTTTTCATTTATATTTATCCTTTTTTCCCAAAAGATGCTTTTATTACACGAGCAACACTGTTAATTTCAGTTATTTTCCCAAAAATTTCCTTAAGTGATCATTTAAGTAATTTCAAATCCCGCATAACTGGAATTTATGAATAATGCAGCAATGTGTGAGAGGCACTGTTTCCTCACATTACTGGGGTTGTTTGTTCAAGTCCCACCCCTACTCTGTGTGTGCAGGATGCACATTCTCCCTGCATCGCACTGGCTTCATCTGGCTCCTCAGATTTCCTCCTACAGTCAAAATCATGCAGTTAGATTAATTGGTATCTCTAAATTGACTGTAGTGTGTATGTGCCCTGTGATGGACCAGCATTCCGTCCAGGGTGTCCCCTGCCTTGTCCTCTGTATTAGTCTGGCATCCAGCACCAACTCTGACTAAATTAATCAAGGTGGATGGATGCTGATATGTGATTTTAGCTACTTTTCTTCAAACAGTGTCAGAATTTGTACAATTTAATATTAAAACTGAAATAAAAGCACTAATAGTTTTTAAAAACGCACTAGCAAATGTCAATATTTATTTGCAGTTTTCTTGCAGAGGTCAGCTTTGCGGGTATTTGTCTTTGTTTTCTGGTTTGCGTTGTATGTTTGGGGATCACTTCAGCCCAAACGGCCACAGACAAACTCATAAGTGCCGTCCTGAGATGAGGCAGCTCCTAGTCACATTTCCTGCACTAGGAGAGAGAAGGAATTGGCCAGGATGCCGGCACGACATCCGTCTTGTGCAATAACTCTGTAGCAGAAAACAGGAGCGTCTCACTACCGATGAAATATCAAAGAGACTTCACAGCATCCGTGCTACGCGGAGTCTGCCAAAGAGCGCTTGACACCTAATCAGGTTCAGTCTGCCGAAAGTCGCATTCATTACTTCCTACAGATCAAACATTCTTTAAAAAGAAAATGCATCCTGCAGTTGTTCATGCTTCAGCCCAACCTTTGGCATCAGGGGCAAAACTTTTAGTTTCTTGCGACTGAGCACCACAGTGTGACCCTGGACTGGTCGGTGGGTATTTGGTTTGTACTAAATGGTGGCCATGAGAAGTGGTGTGGTTTGTTAAAGCTTGACAGATTTTTGTGCATATTTTCAGGAAACAGCAGAGGTAAAAAGAAAAAAAAAAGTGGTTCTGGTAGGATAGAGAAGGTGTTAGAGAGAGAGAAAACAGAGACTCTGAATGTAACGTCGTCCCCTCGACAGTCGTGCAGCCTGTTAAAGAATGTCAGCCAAACAGCGCAGTGGGGATACAGACGTACCGCAGTACGCTGGCCCGGCTCGCATTCTGCTGCCTCCCCGCATTTCACTGCGGTCCGATTTTGCGACCAGACGGCCAGAGCTAACCGTCCCATGGTCACTCAGCTGCTGAACATAAAACAGGAAAATGTAACAGTATATCTGTGGATAGTTTATGGAGGGACGTGACCCCCTGGTTCACAAAACCACTAGCAGACATAAATAAATAAAAATAAATAACAATAATAAATGAAATGCATCGTGACCCAGTACTGGATAAGCTTTATGGAAGATCGATAAATGAAATACATGAATTTTACCTGAACCCCTCCTCCTGTACACAAATCTTTTCAGGAGCACAGCTACTTTCTATTACATTTTTATCATCAAGGGTTGATTCTGGCACAAATGATACAGCTGAAGTTGTCAAAATACACACCTAAAATATGCCTCGTATAGCAGGAAAGGCTACCTTGCAACCCAAAGCTGTAGAAGAAAAGAAGGGGACAGATCCCAGCTTGTTAAAATCAGAACATATTTACTATATGCTGTTCATTATTGTTGTATTCAAATGCTTTTTTTTTTGTCTCCCACAGGTGGGACACAGACGCTCTTTTTTTGTAGATATTCAACATAACTAAAGAATAAAACACCTGACAGAACCTATGGCAGCTTCTGCAACTTCATGAGGAAATAAGACTGGCTCCTCATAAAAAGAGTTTGCAGCAAATAAATGCCGCACGCTGACAGACAGGGACAGAAACATAAACACAGAAAGGAAAGCCATCATTAAAACAGGGGGGGTCATTTGCTGTGTGAATTTATTCCGGGACCCGTGGAGCCCTAGCAGGGCCAATACACCCCAGCAACATACCAGGGATTCCTGTGTTCTGCTTAATCTTTTTTGATATTAACTGGCGATTCGGATCTAATTTTAGTGAATCAGTCACAAAGGCCCATGTCTTCTTTTAAATGGAGGGATCTAACGTCCCTTTAAAAGAGTAATTGAGCAGACATGCAGCAGTACCATTCTCTGTCAGTCTTTCCATTCACTTCAGATAATAAATGTCATGTGGTGTCCCATCTCATACAGAAATCATGCTTAGTCTTTTTTTTTTCTTTGCGTCTCCGCTCTACCACTTTAAAAAAAAAAAAACTTTTCTATTTTTTGCAGGATGTGACAATACCTAATGCCATATATATATTTTCCAGACCGATACTGATATTTGAATTAAACAAAATAGACATTTTGCACATTAGAATATCAATATTTTGAGGAATAAAACATTTTACATAGGAGAAGGATGAGGCACAGCAAATGAAAACCTCCAGAGAGCGAGGAAGCGGCTGCAGACTGACTTTGGGACACTTGCAATCCTGCTGCCCAGGTAAGTTTAATTGAACCGCATTGTTTTATGCACCCCATTGTTGAGATTCACACTGATGTTTACCAATGGTTTAATAAATCTACAATTCACTCTGTTTCATTATTTCTGTTTTTATTCATGCAAATGTACACACCAAGCTATTCTGCGTTCAGCTTTAATTGATCCTCTATGCTGAAAATAAAATTAGGTCTTCGTGCCATTAATATATTTATTTTGTTTTTGCCTACAGACTGTCATAAAATATAATCAGCATATACTATTTGATTTAGCATTATTATTTTTGTTATTTATTATTAGCAATATTATTATTGTTGTTTTTATTGTTGTATTGTTGTTTATTATTTTAGTAAAAGTGTTGTTTTAAAAGAATCAGATTTTCATAAGATTAAAGATAAAAATTTTAATCCCAAGTACCAAAATAATTGTCTGCTTTTTTCAAACTGCTGATGTTTCGTTGTAATGTAACAGTTCTTTAATTTGAAACCTCTTCTGCTCCCGTGTATTGCACATTTTCTTCGCTCTTTGTTTAACATGCAGGACGCCAGTCGCCATTGAGGGGATCACTGGCATTGTAGCACCACCAACTGTCGAGCGGCGGTACTACCGCTGACGGCTGACCTTTCGCGAGACCGATAAGGTTATACGCAGATTATTGAACTTATTTACTTTGCAAAACAACCAATATGTTTAAACCGGCATCTTTGCTGTAAGTCAACGGAAAAACAATGCCGGGTATTTTTAACCTTAAAAAAACCCTCCAGATGCGTTCGCCACGGTATAAATCATGATGCAACTTTAATAACGCGGGGCCAAGATCGTTGGAAAATCACAGCAGTAGCTCGGGGCAAAAGAGCTAAAATGAGGAGCTTCTCCCGTGTCTCACCTACAGATGGGGACTTGGCTATGCGCGGGCATAAGCGTTCGGATTGATCGCCGCAGTAGGTTGATGGCCGTTCCTCGTTTTGATGGATTCGACCGCACGCGAAAAAAAATAAATAAAAAATAAAATAAATTCCAGATCGGTGCACAGTGGACCTCAAACCATGTCAGCTAAAAAACCAAAGTGCCACAAAAACGGAGGGGGAAAAAGTGACAGCTGTGAAGAGAAACTCTGCAGGCAGTCAATGGCTTGTGTGATTTATCGGTCCATCTGCCCCGCCGCGGTGAGGACAAGTTTCCCCCCGTTTGGATGGAAGGGGACGCGGGGCGCATCTCTGCAGACCGGGGGAAACTTCGCACAATGCGCAATTAAAAGGAGATCCGTATTTATGACAAACAGTGCAGGGCACTGTTTACTGATAATAATTTTAAAAAGAATAATACCATTTACTGTAAAATTAATTATCAGTTACGGAGTCAAAGTGGTTTGTATATTTTCAACATTTCATCACTGTGATTTTATTTATTATTAAAAATTACATTGTCACTTTTAAAAAGGCAAGTTTACAGGTAATTTCCCAGATAAATCCGTAACGGTTTTAGTTGTGTGGAGGATGATTCTTCACGCCCATCTCTTATGCCACCCCCGCGGTCCCCCCAGCCTTGACCTTCTGGGGCCAGGCGCTTCCTGTCTGGGGGTTCCAGCAGACTCCTCATCCGGGGCGGCCGGGCCAGGCTGTCAGAGGCCATCTTTGCCTCCTGTGTCAGGATGTTGCTTTTGCCTCTCTAGTCTTTCCTGAATTCGGGAAAAATCCCCCCGTTTTCTGCACATTTTTCCGGGCGAGGGTTCCTGCTGCAAATAGCTGCTCTTAGAAAAATAACCCAGCTGTTTTGTTTCCACTGTGTTCTACGTATGTGTTTACATATTTTTATATATTTTTTTCCCAGTCAGGAAAAAAATTACCCCCCCCCCCCCCACAGCTTTTCTATTGTTATTTTGGGCCCACTTGAGTCCTGTCGGTGGCTGTAGCCACCTAGCAGATTCACCCCCTTTATCAGGATCAGAGATAACAGCATTATGTTTTCGCGATGCACGAACAATTACGTATTTCTCCCTTTTTTGTTATTTAACGTTTAACAGCTTCACCACCCTCCTTCAAAATTACCTCTTATTGTCTGTTATGCTGGCTTGACCCCTCCTGCATGAAAAGGTGCAGTTTTGAGCTGAAAATCACTTGACTTAATGATGGTGAGACACACGTTTGGGAGGGGGGGGGGGAGCATTTTTCACCCACGCTTGTGGTATTAACCCCAGGGGCGAGGTGCTCTGCATCAGCTCGCCTAACAGAGTCACGAAAACACATTGATTAACACTTGGCACGGGGTTCAACTCCGAACGATAAACTAATGATGGCTGATAAGCGGGCATGTGTTTTCGCGTGGCAGCGATATTGAGGCTGGCAGGCTTATTTTAATAAGCTTTGGGGGTGGGGACGAGTTTCAGCCAGGCTCGCCCGGCCGCGCTGTGAGACCTAGGGCACGAGCGAAGCGTGCACGAATGAGCGTGCACACTCACACGAGCACCCACACACAGCTAGAGCCACCGACATTCGAGTTGTAAAGTGTTTAAGGCTTTGACGTTTTGGCTCAAAGTGGCACAGGGCCCCGTCGACTTCTGGTGAACACTTACCCAGTGAGAGTTGACCAACTGTAAATTATACTAAAAATACTTTTTTAAAAATACAAAACAGATGTGTAAATCGAGCGCTGCCTCAAAAATATTTCGGAATGACACTATTATCAGTGGCTAGAAATAGCAAAAAACAAAGAATGAAAACATGTAGTGATTAGGTGCAAGTGTGAGATGTCGTGTCGAAAAATCACACTTATTTTAAAGCGGCCATGTTGCTTTGACCACAAGCACAGTTCTGTTGACAAATGAATACTTTAAAAAAATAAACTGTGACCGTGTTTAACACAGACCGAGCTCCGTCCCAGTGAATTTGTCTTGGAGTCCCTCCAGAGTCTTACAAAGACGCGCAGTTCTAATGAAAGTCATTCTGGAATGTTGACGCGGAGAAAGCCTTTGGCCCATCGAGCTCCCAATTGGAGGCCGTCATTCCAGCATGGAAGACCAATAGCAGGCCGGCTTTGTGGTCACATGGAAGATGGGGAGGTGGCAATATGCAGTGAAAAATTAAAGGCATTGGTGCTCGGCACTGGTCCTCATTTTTGGTACTGATGGGCATAGCACTGCATTTTAAAATCCTACCCAGCATGCTCTTGACTCTTAGGGGACACATACCGAGAAGAACTGGTTACATTTGTCAGTCTCCCTTCAGGGAGTGCTGTGTCTGAATCCAACATGGAGAAAGATATGCTCTCAGTACTGTAGGTCTGACCCCAACACAGCCTGGCTGAAGAGGTCAAAAGAAGCTCATTACTTCTGTTCTTTTACAAGATTAGATTACATAGATACAAAGATCGATTGACTGAATGATTGATCGAGTAAGTGGATGATTGATTGATTGGTTCATCTATCTGTTTGTTTGTTAGTTTATTAATCCAGCAATCTAAGGGCGATTCTCTGTGTGGCATCCTCCCTCCAGGCACACGTGCAGTAAGTCCCCCCCCCCACCACAAACTGAGACAGGAGCCCACCATACGCCGGCATGGAGTCGGACTGGGGCCACACAAGCGGGTTTAGGGACGGTCAATTAAACATCCGCGACCCCCTTAAATTTCATTCCTGTGCGCTTCTGTTTATTGCGGCGCTTATTCTGGAGTCAAGGGATACGATGGCTGCTGAGGGCCAGTGAGTAAGGACCAGGCCAACCATGCATGATGTGCTTAAATTTCAACTTAGCAAAATGATTCCAAACCCTGTGCTTTCTCCACTGAATTGGTATTATTTAGTCTTATTTAAAAAAAATAAAAAAAAGGTTTTTATTAAACAGGTTATTTAATGATTCATAATATTAAGACTCTCTGGTACAGACCTTGGGAAGCATAATATCATTCGAAGCATTTGCCAGCCGATGCGTAACACTCACTTGCTGAGGTTTATGAAATTCTCCAAAAAGGGTGAGAAATGATTTCCATGAGGGTGCTCCTTCTGAAACCTCGCTAAAAACGCACGCCCCCCCACCACCACACTGCCAAAAAGCCTGAGCCAAAGATGTACGCAAAAATAGTCGCTCTGTCGTTTCACATTCATTAAGTGTGAAACTCAGAAATTAATAATGTAAAAATATGCTTTTTAATTAGTCTTACATTCTGCCCAGTGTACTTAAATGGGATCAGCCCTTCCCTGATGACTTTTCCTTAATAAAGTATTAGGTTGTGATGCACGGGGCTTGACAGGTGTGACAAACTGGAGAGCATTTCTCCAGCCATAAATGTTACCAAAGTACTGCTCCTCCATTTAAATGTAATTAACATCCAAGCGTGATATTACATGAAGACACGAGATTTTGATTTCTGTTTGCCTCCGTTTCTTTTTATTGAGTTGTTCCGTGACTTCGCTTTGATTTGCATAACCAAATTGTGCTACACGAAAACTCATTTAATCCAACCTCACATCTAAAGAAAATTTTAGGGGCCAGTTGAAATGCAAAGGTCGACTGGCTGTGATGGAATTAACTCCAGACTAATGTTGTTTAACATGCCATCTTTTTGGTATCAAAAACTATCCTTATAATGATTTTATTAGATTTTTTTTTACAGTATCTCTTTTTTATAGATTTTTAAAAATTTATTTTAGCTGAGCAGTTTGCATGAATAATATAGTCGCAGAATAAACATTTTAGTGCTAAATAACTGCTTGCACAACAAATATTTAAAAATGCGCTTTTTTTGTTTTCTATTTGTATGCAATTTCATTTTCTTTTATTTTCGTGCAGAACTGAAAACAAGGAGAAGTTTCCCGTCAGTTATAGTCTGTGTTTATGCAAATGAGGCGTGCGCTCACGCACGCTCAGGGGTAACTGGGATCTCCCCGCGGTGATGTGCTGCACGTTCACTGTCCTGGAGGAGTCCAGGGGACCATAAGTGGGGGGGGGGAAAAAACACTCGATGCTTGAAGGAAGAATGTCTAGAACTAGGGGATTATGCCTCAGTCCTGAACACTCCTGGGTGAGCCAAGACTGTGGGGCGCTTCAAATCTAGATTCGGACCAATTCGGAACCCACTAAATTCAGATTCTCGCTATCGAGGAATAAACAGTACATGGACAGGTAAAAAAAAATAGGATGCAGCCTTGTTAAAAAAATCCCCGGAATGCCACACAGAGACGGTTCCCATCACAGGGTAGATTCTAATTCAGAATAACCATGCCCACCTTTGCATTCTCTGGCTTCGTTTGAAAAATCAGAGGTGGAGGGTGAACACGGGGAGTGGTGGGGGGGGGGGGGGAATGTTATTTACTTCACTTTCTCCTTCCTCTGGCCCAAAGCATGCAGATTCACACCTCACAGAGAGCAGATTAGAGCTGACAGTAATCATAATGAGAGGTGTGTTATATAACTTAAATGCTCAGGTAAATCACGGGCCCGCCCCACCGCGGTGACAGATCCTGTCACTTTCGTTTAGGGGCCAAATTACGAGGGGGAGAGACCCTCTCGTCTGTTCTTGCGAGGCCGGCTGCCAAATTGGCTCCAGATTCCGAGACTCTGACACCCTTTTTTTTTAAAATTTAATTTAGTGCTAATGAATTCGGGGGTTGTGATTGCCGTTGTTCAGAGCAGCAGCCCAGGTACTCGGTATCATGATAGCGAGAATCATTAGGGGATCCGGTGTTAACCACCGTCGCCCTCTCCTACCGTGGCCCGGTCTGGTGCCTATCCAAACGTGATTCGTAATCCCCCCCCCCCACCCCCTCCATTTGTCCAACTGCTGGGAAAGATGGGAAAATGCTACAGCAATGTCCAGGCTTGGGACTAAACGGTTTTGCGGTAAGGCCCAGAAGCCGCGGACCTTAACCTGGGCAGCCCATCTCCTTTGGTGCTCTAAGCTCCAGAGGCGGGAAAAGCATCCAGAGGATGAAGTCAGAATGAGAGACACTGACAGTGACTCAGCTTCTTCCGGTACAGTGCCAGCACAAACCGGCACCCGGACCAGTTATTAAAATTTATGTGACCACTTAATAAATAATCAAACTTACACATAAAAATTTTAAAATAAAGAATGTTAACAATATATTAGCATTACCTTTGATTTCAACAAAATTGTATATTTTTCTATTAATCAATAACCATCACATAGTATATTATAATATTATTTCACATATTAGTATTCTTTAATCCCAATAATATTAACATGAGATGGAGTCATCTGATGTGACCAGAATGCAGTCAGGAGTTGTCTGTGTTGCCTGGGTCATGGAGGCAATAGTTTTATTTAAATGACCCCCCTCCCTTGTTTCTCTGCTTCATCTAAGCATCTCTGACAACACGGCTTTGTCACTCCGATGCAACACAGCAAAGTCACAAAGGCAAATCGTAAGAAAAAAAAAAAACGAAAGAATCCGTGCTGGTGAGTGGCATTGGCCGTGACTGAAAGGCCTTGCGTACACCGAACGTGACATTTTAATGTAGCTGGGGTCCGCTGCGATTGATCCCCCCACCCCCTCAAGGCTGTCACAACTCTCCGACAGTTTCCGGAGACGGGGACAAAGAGCGTTTTTTTTCCAACCGACACGCCCCCCTCTCGGACACGGAAAACAACAAAGATTTGTGGTGGATCTGCTGTACACGCACGCACACAACCGCCCGCCAGATTCGCCCTTATCTCATTCGTTCGCCTGCCATATTTCTGGTGACGGCCACAGCGGGTTTCTTTACACCCTCTCCCCAACGGTTGTGCCAGAGTGTCACCAAAGAACCACGTTTACTGGCGGCAAACTGTGATGTTTCTAATTATCAAACGCTTTATGGCATTGCTGTTGCGCGGTAAATGTTTTTCTTCTCCTTCTTCTTACTCATTGTAAATGAAAACCGTACAATTCTCCACTGCAACTTGGTTATAAAAGAGATTTGATGAGGGGAGGAAAAAAATGGAAAAAAAAAATCATTAAATATGACTTTTTGAAAAACAACAGCTCTCGCATTCTCTCCCAGGAGAACGGCTGCCGTTTGATTGGCAAGCGTCGCCGGTAAGAGCGTTGCCGCGGTGACGTACGTCAAGCTGTTCCGACAATGGGCGGCAGGTGAGAGGTTAATTAGGGGCCACTGTGGTTTAATCTGGGAGCACTTTAAGCTGGAGTGCGATGGTTTTCTGCAGTTTGTGATGTGTGCTCGAGCAGGCGTCTGGGATTGGCCCGAGACCGCCTGCGTTCGCCCCACACGAGACACGCACAGCTGTCAGATAAAAATCAATTGAATTTTAAAGGGCTTTAAAGTAAATATTTAATTCTTGCCTTGGGAACCAATTAAGTGAAGCATGTGAACTTTGAGGGACTGGTTGAACTGGAGTTGTACTGGTACCAGCTGGTGTTCCACTGGGATCAACTGGAGGGATGGGTTTTTTTTTTGGGGGGGGGGGGGTGTTCACAAAATAGATGCAAATCTTGTGTGTGAACGTGCCGTTTCAATTACCTATTGATGTTTTTTAAAAATGTAGCAAAATAAGCCTGTCAGGCTGTAGTTAGCGGTTTGCGTTGAGCTGTGCAGTTTTGCTGGCTGTCCCTTCTCTTCTAGCGTTGTGTCATTTCGCTTGTCACAAAGCAGCATTCCATCCTCAGGGATGCGGTCAGCTTCCACCAGCGAACCTCAAGCACCACTTTGACCGGTCGCTTACACAGAAGTTGAGGCGACCTCATCAAATCTGGACTGTGCCGACTTCCCTTACTGTACATCGCTCGTCCTCTCAAAACTAGCTTTTTAAAATTTACACCATTTACAAAACATATTTAATATAGTCTGCCTGCTACGTCTTATTTTTTACTGCCGTATTAGGAATGCTCAATGAACAGTTCGGCAAAGTAACTTCTTAAAATCTTTTTATAGTGTTCCCACAATATTTTACAAGACTTGACATCACTGAGTGAATATATTAAATAAAACACCTATAGAACTCAGCCTCAACGAAGTGATGAGAGATTTTAATGATGAAAATAAACATCTAGTATAGTTAACAATGAGTATTATGTATAATGAGGAAATGAGCTCAATGTTTTCATGAAAATTAATGAAATTACGTATTCCTTCCCCTTTCAACTGTATTTTAGTTTCCATGCCGGCAACTTAATTACTTCCAATGGAGGCTAAAGGTCAGTCAGCCAAGAATAAAAGGTATCTGATGTTATTTTTATTATTTTCTGTGCTGTGTCGCTGCCTTTTCCTCCTTTGTCCGCGGCTTGCGATTTCACAAGGATCACTTGTGATCGGCAAGAACGAAGGAGAAGGGGCTGCCAAAATGAGCCCATGGCAGCGAGGACGGCGCACAGGCAGGCGGGCGGGCGGGCGGGCAGGCCTCGGAGAAGGAATTTCCTCAATCTATAAATAGAGTGCATCTGTTTATGCATCACCCCGCACATGCCGAGCCAGATGTATGTTTCCGTGCCAACGTGTGTGTTTTGGTGTGTGGGTGTCACGCTCACAGTGAGAGCGTGATTAATGGTGGTTCTGGCAGAGCCCCCCCAACACTCACACACACATGCAGATTCACACACCCCCGGCCATACTCTCTGTGACAGACCACGGGGACGGGGTTGGGGGTGAACCGAGCCCGGCCTCATCTGTGAGGCCCCTCTATGTCCCCCAGCCTTTCCTGCACGTCCCCTTAGCCTCACGCCACACATGCCCCCCCCGGCCCATCACCTCCCCTGCAGGGTCGAAGAAAGGAGCGCTGTGGGGCACCTACTCACACCTCAGACAAAAGCCTCTGCCCCCCCACGGGCAACAAACAGAGACTCATTTAATGCATTTATTCTATCACCCCCACCCAACACAAATGAAGCAGAATGGACTTGACTTAGCTCAGCGAATCGGTGCAGAGGTATGGAAAATTTGTGTGGGTCTGGCTGCGTGTATTCTTTTCTGGGGTAGGGGGATCTTGGTTACTCTGCTGTCTGCCTATACCTGGCTCTGTGTTCTGCTGGGTATTTGCGATTCCTCACTATGCCGCATGACTCGTATGGTGCTCCGAAAGGCCTTGATTGAGTCTAGACACAACTGCCAACTACATAAGGTAAAGATACAAATCCACATGCAGCTCTCTGTTAGAAACATCGCTTAACGTTGTTAAGCGTGACACTGAAGAGTTCTCTCCTGCCACGCCATGTGATACTGTTGACTGTTAAAATACATCCAGGCTGGTTCTCCCTCCAAGGCTCACTCGCTCCTTTAAAAAGCAGCACGGATTCTTTCTACGGATAGTTAGCCTCTCCGGGCCTGACACAAGGGCAATTTCCAAACATATGGTTCACATTCCTCAGGCCCAAATGTAGCGCTGGTTAAATAGCAGAGGAACACACCTAGAAGCACACCTGGAGGGAGGTCTGAGAGACGCCTGCGCTAACTGAAGATGGACGCGAGCGGGCCGCCCCGAAGTGACGAACCAGGGATAAATTATGAAGAAGGGCAGGGATTGACTTGCCAAAGTGTGAGGAACCATCAGCCAGAGAACACATTAATGCGTGGGAGTGCCATGCGGTTTGATGTTGATCAAGATGAACTCTTTTGACAGAGCTGAAGGTTTTTTTTTTATATCCCTTTATTTTTTATTTATTCCCCCCTTAGAATCTTTAGAGGACAGCGAGAAGAGGAGAAATTCAAACAGACCCTTAAGAACCGGCCGAAGAGATGAGGGACAAGTTTAAGAGGGTCGTTTACCGTCAGCAAGCATCACATGTGAAGGTGGCACCATCACAGGAGAGTTTAATCATCGCTGGGCCGTCCAGAGTGTTCTGCTGCTCTGAATATTTATTTTCACCATGTGACTGATGGAGGAAACTCGTAATTAGCACCAAAGGGACAACTCTGAATTTAATGCTGAAATTTAGGGAACATCGCATAATATCTCAAGTGATGACTTTAGTAAATTTAAGAGTTTTTAAGGCTTCTGAACGTTTTTGACAATAAAGACATCTTGTAATGAAATGTAGCCCTTTCATTTTTTTGTAGGTTGTGAATCCCAGAGTCATTGAAAAAAAAATCCATCTCCCCAGTATGGAATTTCATTTATCCCATTTGATGGGGGAAAAAATGCGATATTAGTGTACAAAAATTTGAATATATTTAAATGCAGCGTTGATTGCAAATACACCACTTCAGCATATAGGTCAATAATGTGTCGGCCATCTGTTTGACAAGAGCATTGTATGTTAAATACCTGTGAACAACAGCAGGTGGTGCTGTGAAATTCAACAGATTGAATATTCTGCTGAATTCATTATTTAGGCTTTGCCAGAACCTATACACATCCTTCACACTAGATCAGGGTGTTATATAACTTCCACAGGCAAAAACACATACAATACTCAAACAGCATATAATGTGCAATACACAAACCTCTTTACCAGTCGGCTAATTCTTTAGGTCATTACAACACAATCATTTGCAAATGAATCATTTTTGGAATAGTGTAGTGCAGGCCAATGTCTGTCTTCATATTGATGATTTTTGTTGATTTGGTCTCCTTTCTTTTTTGCTTCCTACCACACAGATGCTCCACTTGTGTCTACGGGAAGACGCTTTCTGGCAGGTCAGGAAGTCTGCTCCCTCCATCGCTAAAAAAAGCCGTAATTCTCTAGGAGCTTGGCTGGATCAAGCGTATTTGCCGCCGTAAAAGAAACATGTAGACAATAGGGGTAAATTCAAATGAATACCCAGTTATCAGTAGGCAGCAGAAGCTGGTGGGCTCGATCTGATAGCAAACTATGTACAGATGTACAGCTAGCAGATATCATATCTTCTTGTTATTAACAATTTAATGTGATAATATGTACTGTCACTCATTTATTTTGCTAAGGCAATTTTCATCAGTTTTAGTAATACACCCGTCCCCCCGCCCTTAGCATCATCAATCTAAAATCTAGTGTTCGGAAATTAAGGCCAATTATTTCTAACAGGGGCAGTCTACAGAAAACAGGCTACGCAAATTATTTTACTGACAGTTACAGATATTAATTACTGAAGCAAGAAGCAAATTAAAACTAATTCTCGCTTTAATTCAAAACGAACTCTTTCTGGATGGAGGCCCCCTTTTGAAAACCGCTCACAATATTAGTTGATTGCTGGATAGTGATTTATAATAAATTCATTACATCAAGAGCTCTACGACGCCGACGAGGACATCTAATGAATATTCCAGCATGGTGGTTTTTCCCTGGCAGCCATAGCGATTGACGCTTTCCCTCCAATGTAGAATTAATTATCGCATTTCCACGGCGTTTAATTCCAAACGTTTATTGACACGATCTTCGCAAACTGTGAAACAACACAACAGATTTCTCTTCCGACATTTTGTCGGGCGGAGCTGGCTGGACGGGGAGCCGCTCATTAGCGCCATCCCACACTCCATTTGTGAGGCCAAAGTGGTCCTGTGTTACACCCAGGCCTAATCGCAGCAGATGTTCCCTCCCACCGGCACCGACGAGCTACGCTACGGCTGTCGGGGCGATTTCGACCACGCTCTTTATGTCACCTTCTTATTTTATAGTTTTCTTGGGACACTGGGCTCAAGTTGAAGCTAAAGCAGGAAATGCCTTTCTACAAATTAAAATAAATTTTGAGACAGTGACTGAGAGAAGCTTTGCTTTAGGCAGGGTCGTCTTTTTTTCAAACAATAGCAGGAGGTGCTAAAAAATTTTAGGCTATTGATACTGCTAGTGATTTTTTAGCACTTTAAATGCGTGCATCTTCTATGAAAAACACCTAATCTAGTTGGTTTCTTGAGTCCTCTCAGTCCTTGGGATGTGGACAAAAGTGCAGCTTTTCCAAAAGGATGCTAATGCCGAGACAGAAACTCCGAAATTGCTGGTTTTGTGTTAGCAGGCTATCGGCCTGACAGACTGCCACCTGCGCAGGGGGTCCGAATCGCAACGACATCAGCCCATACGGCCTGAGTTAGGTCCTATTGAAGCTGTGGCCTAATTATGAGGCCGATCAACAACGTTAGCGATGATGACCGGGCCATTTCGCCTGGGCCCGGTCCAACCCCTACCGTGAGACACACCTGTTCCCCTTTTTAAACCCCCTCCTCCCTCCCCCCCTCCCCGCCACCCCTCGCCAGTTTAGCTCTTGGCTACAGCCGTGTAATGACCCATCCAGGGGGTGATTTCGTCCTCTCTCCACTTAGCCCACTGGAAAGATCTGGTAGGGGAGGACACACTTTGATACCAAGGACTCGGCTCACCGTGGCGAAATGAGCAGCCAGCTGTGGATGATGTCATCTCTGACACAGGAATAGTGCGGCCTCAAAGGTTCATTAGACCTATTCATCCTGAAATACGTTGGTGATAAGAAACGGTGAAGTAAGTAGAATGCGTGAAGGTCAGCCATGGGTGTCTCCTACTTTGCCGGACAGTATGACGCCATCGTTGGGCAGCATGCTCACCACCAGCGCAGGATGTCATCTTCTTCAAAGGACTTTAAAATAACCTTCATTTGTCTTCCGAGAAGAATACTCCCAGAAACGATGAGCGTCCACAGAATGGTGCGTTATGGGGGGGGGGGGGGACAGGAATAAATCGCAACTTCATCCTGGAGCTGCAGCAGAGCAGGCAGGTCGCTCGTTGTGCGTGTCCCGTAATCCGTACGCAATAAGGTGCAGGTTCGGTCTTAGCTGTTTCCCTCACAGTCGTTCTTTGTTGTTCTGAAACTGGTGGCGGGGGTGTGCCGGGGTGGGTTGGGGGGGGGGGCATTTGCAGTTAACGTTTTCATCAAAGGTGCCGTGCCCGTACTTCAGAGTGCGAGCGGTATGGAAATGCGGCGTGCCCGCCTGGAAAGCTGTCAGGGGGCGCACACGTCGGGTGGGACGCGGCGGGTAATTCGAGCGGGTTCCTGACTTCCGAATGCCGGGGTCCCCCCTCATTATGCAGGGTCTGCGTTTCATCTGTCAGCCCCCCCGAAACTGAGTTTTTTTTCTGGCATATTAGTTGCCGACATCAAAGGCAGCCGTTGTTATGTGCGTGCGCCTGCGTGTGTGTGCGTGCGTGTGCGTGTGCATGCACGAGCGTCTGGCGTGAAAGCCGAACGGGACTCAAGGACGGCAACGCTTAAATGTATCTGACTGGCGATGTGAAAACGCGCTTGGGGGGGGCACAGTTTGCACGGGGTCGCTCGCTCCTCAGAAGACGAGGGAGCTTGTAAGTAGGCCGCGTGCTGTCAGTCCCGTTCCACGAGCGCCGACGGAAGCCGTTTTGTTGACAAATAAAGGATGACGATCGACGACAAAAGGGAAGTTCTGGCACGGGCGTCAGCCAGAAACATGCCGTGACGTGGAGATGGAGCAAGCAGGGATCCTCCGCAGGAAATGCCACACGTGTCACTTTGGAGCGCCAAGAACGACACTGACGAGAGAGAGAGGCAAAGGGCACCGTTTAGTCAGGGAACATGAAACGCTCTAGGTTTACCCAGAAGTTCCCCTTTGTAGACTGGGGCTCCACAAACAGCAGAATAATGATCTTCTGCCATCTTGGAATTCTCATTCCATGGTTTAATCCTTCACCACTGATCCAGTGTAATTTCCCCATAATATTTGGACTTAACCACCTTTTTTTTTTTGTTAACATTTATTTTTATTGACATTTAAGAAGGACTTACCACCTTTTGATGCATTGTACCTGGCAGCTGATAGAGAGGTGATTACCAACAGTATGCATGTACATTGGATCATTATTTTATCATTTCCGGACTAACCAGCTTCATAATGTATTCTTCTTTCCCTTCTTAAATATCTCAATAAAGTCAGTTTCAGAAATTTTATGCTGAAAAGCTCAGCTCCTAGGTTTTTTTTTTCTTGACCAGCTGATGATAGTAACTTCAGGCTTCATCTCTGTTGCTGTGGTCCTCGCCGGCCAAGGCCTTTAACGCCTCGCTGTGATCACAACACGCGATATCGATCAGAGGCACTGAAGACACCCCTCCCACTGCCTCCCGCAGCGAGTCCTGAGTTAAATACCAGAGAGGATACGTGACCTTTTACAGTAACTTAAATGCCTCCCTGTAAGTACATTTAGTGTGTTTGATTACTGAGAGAAAATGTCAGGACTGCTTCTCATGCCTGCCGCAAACGGCCCACGATATAAATTTATCACCGGATGGTTTCGGCTCAGTCAATGTTATGTTCCCAGGCGTGGTTTTTCAGACGGGCTTTTTCAGACGTGGTTTTTGAGCAGGCTGATGGACCATTTTTCTGGGGGGTTACGAGACCCCAAATAGTGGTTCAGGAACAGGGACTGCAGCCCAAGGTTTCGCCAGCTTTGCTGGGTGAGGTTCCTTATATCCAAGAGGCTGATGCACCTAAGCATAGCAACAAAAAGCCAATGAAATTTTTTTTAATTAACCTGAATAACTTGATTTAACCAGAAGGAATGCTTTTTGAGTATACTAAACTTTTTTATGGTAAACTTATGTAGAATTCTGAATAATAACTTGAATTTATGATTCAACAAGAACTGTATACTGAGACAAAAGGAAAAAGTGATACTTCCGCTGTTTTTTTAATTAGTATGCTCCAGGGCGTACCTCATGTCTCAGTTCACAGGCCACATGAGATTGATATAAATCTATCCAAGAAGTGATTGGCAGGCATACGGCGAAGGGGCAGGATGAAATACACTTCTTACTTGGTTGTTGATGTCACTGAGACAGCCTCTTTTTAATTCTTCCAAAATGAATCTGTTAATTTCAGATCTCACTAAAAGTCGGCCCAGGTGTATGTGTGTGTGTGGTTTTTTTGTTCTTTTGTTTTGTATTTGTTTAATTCTAATCTCCGCTCTGTGCTGACAGGCTTCGTGGTAAAACCAGCGCAAACGGCCCAACGGCCCCCATGGCACACATAGCGGGATGTCACAAAGCTAAACGCTGATCCCAGCCTCCCCCCAGTGGCACATGCTTTGGCCCCCCCAGTCTCCCTCCCTCACCGTCCCCCCCCCCCCCCCTCCCGTCTGTGTCCTCAGCTGGGATCCATCTGCATGAGGATTTGCGGCTCACTACATCTGCAGCATCATCAGCAAGGTGAGGCGAGGGGGGCTCTTCTGGGGGGGGTGGTGGAGGAGAGCAAATTAAAGCTCACCGCAGGAATCGCGCGCCCCTGGCACCGTCCTTACGCCACAGCTGCCGATACAACACCGCCATCCGACATCCTGACACACGCGACGGGCGGGGTGCCCCACGCGGTCCAATGCCAGCGCTGCAGCGCCAGGGGCGCCAAGTCCCAGAACCCCTTGCCGCCCCCCCTCACCCCTCCCGGAACAGGTGTACGACATCCTGTTGCTAGTCCTGGGGGGGGCTGAGGGCACGGAGACTGGCACCTGAGGAGAGCACAGCCGAAAATAACAAAAGGAGGCTAGGATTCAGGATGACAAGCTCATCGATAATATTTCAGATGGAGCAGACCCGCCGTTCTGATTGCAAATGGCCCCTAATATCCCTTGTAGACCACCATCAGGCACAAAATGAGCTCATTATTTATTATTTTCATTGGAGCCGAGTGTTTCTCCGGCCGTACGGATACGCAACTCTGCCCCAGGGTCTGTCACATCGCCCCCTGGTGGGCTGCAGTGTCCCAACATTTAGTGCCCTCCCCTCCCACCCTCCCCCCTACAACCCACTCCTGGGAAAGTCTTCAAGCAGTCCACATGTTCTCAAAGGGGGGGGGGGCAGCAACCAAAATTGCCTGTGCGGAGTTTGTTCCTTTCCAGAAGCCATGGTATTGATGTGTAAAGATGCTTTGTAGGCAGAAGCAGGTGTTTCCAGTAGGACGTTATAGCATAAAAGGTCCATGAAACATGCAGCCTTCAGTGGGTTCTCAAGAGCAAGGTCACCGTGGTCCATTTCGTCACTTAATTTCATTTTGAGTATAACAGCAGGCGGTGAGAAGTGGCTTTGACAAGCTGACAGAATGAAGAGGGGAACCATTATTTTGGAAAAAATATGTGATGTAAAACAGGATATAAATACCAATGTGCAAAATAGATAATCTACGGTAAGTCGGATGGACCAAAAGAGGCAGTGAATGAAATAAAAACCTGTGATATTAAAGATGAGACAGAATCTTGGCATTGGGAAAGTTGGATGAGTGGAAGAATGTGCGAGCAAGTTTTTCACAAAGGAGGGAGGTCAAATGATGGCTTACGTGGCAGACGGCAGTTTTTCATCATTAGCCGCGAGTCTCCTGCTGCTCAGGTTAAAACACGGCCAGAACACACGCTGTCCGTGTCAAATGAGGCAATTCAGTCGCACCTGATGCACACAGCAACCCCCGCGGGCCTCGGGGGCCTGCGCCAACGCGAGGTCATGTGACACGCCAGCACCTGTACTGTCCATTGCGCGCTAACCTTATTCTGCTAATATAAGGGATCACTTGGGGCCCAGCGGCGACAAAGCGGCAGCTATCCCAGCCCACCGTCGCTGCATTTTTAAAACACGGCCTTTCAAAATAAAAGTAAGTAAAAATTGTACTGTGTTTGATCTCTCGTAAAACTCCTTTTAAAATTCATTGTCGCTAGTTTTTACATGTTCCACAGTGTTACCCAATGAAAAAGTATTTAAGCTAGTTAATTGTAGAGAATGATGCATTTATACTGTACTATGATGTTTACTAGGATAATTATTATAGGCATCATTACTATCATCGCTAAGTTAAAGCTAGCCATTATATGATAGTAACGGTGCCCAGTACATCTCCCACTGAGTAACAGGCCAAATCTGTCTCACGGATAGAGGCACCCTGCGGCATGATCCTGGGATTCTGAGGACACATTCTTGTCGTTTCTGCTCACATTAGTATTTGGAAAATGAATAACTTAAACTGCTGTCCATGAATATAACCCCCCTCCCCCATAAAAACAAAAAAAAAAGAGGACCCATAACCCAGGCTGTTTACTGCAGGAAAGGTAAGTGGAGCAGAGCCAGAGCCGTGCCAAGCGGCAGCTTTGGAGGCGCAGGCCTCTCGGCGCAAGTCAGCCGTAAGCGGCGGCAGATTTGTCAGACTGGCAGCGGGCACCGCAGTGCTCCCCGACGAGGCGGTAAAACGCCTGGCACTCGCCTGGCACGCGCCCCGGCAGCGCTGGCCACGGCGACGCCCCCACACGCTGTTCGGGCCCGAGTGCACCACGCTCGAAATAATGACTTTAATCAGCAGAAGTTAATTACCTTCAAATATACATTCGTGGCAGGGCAGTTTGGCAGCGGCCCACGGGCGTGGGGGAGAGGCGCTGTCGCGGAGAAGTCAGAGGTTAGCTGGTGTCCGTCCCACGCCACAGTGCAGCCCCCGCCTCCTCACACAGGACTCCGCCTTCGGTGGACAGGCTCTCCAGAAAAACACACTCTCACAATTTCCGCAACCAAGACCTGAAGCATTTGCTGCTTTCCTGCGGACCTGGGTGGGGAGGTGTGGGGGTGCGGGAGGAGAGGCTGACGGGGAACAAAAGACAGGTTGCGGTAAATTATCACCTTCATATTAAGACTGTAAACAAGCAAATTGCCAGGGAACAGGTGCTGCGGAGAGCGGCAGACCCTCGGCGATAATGCCATTTGAAGAAGGCATCTGGACACACTTTACAGCACAGTAACACGGGAGCCAGAAGAAAATTAAAGATTAAAGCAGTCAAATAAAAAAGAAACATAAAAAAGATATTTCATAAGCCAATTCAGTTACACCGCAGGCTCCTGTACCGTCCTTTAAGACACGCAGGCAGAATTGTTGTCTAATAAAAAGAAAAATACGACCCCATTAAAGGTGCAGAATGATCAAGCTGAAATGCTGATAATTGTGTAATGACTGTGAAGGAGCCCCGTTAACGACAAGCTAGCTAAACGAGCGTTAAACACCCGGACATCCTCGCTAGAGCAGTGGAGGTGTATGGGAGCCCAGCCTCCCAGCAATGGCTGTTTGGGGGTTGGGGGAGTGACTTTTGGGGTCACAGTGAAGCCTGGCAAATGGGATTTCTGAAGGATGCCTAGGGAAATGTTTCTGAGTACATTATTAATAATGCAAGTTTCTCTCTTACTTTTCCTAGATAAATGGCATCTTCACACTAATTAACGCAACGTCAGTTGCAAAATTATGATCCTCTTGGACCGAAAATTTGAAAACAGAAGCTGTTCTTTTGCTCAGAACATATTGCCTTCACTAAAATGATGAACATAAACAAATAAACAACGCTTTAGCTGCTGAATATAATTATCCAAAAATGTTAACGAGCTGTTGTCTGAAGTAAGAAACCTAATACAGGAAAACAATTTAGCTCCACATCAGCCATATTCTTTTTAAATACACAAAAACATACTGGAATAAACACAAACATACCAGTAAATCCATTGAAACTGATCACTTCTGGGGTTTTTTTCAATTGTAGGTCTCCACACATAACTGATTAAATGCTTCTTTTTTTTTTTTTTTTTTTTTTGTGTTTTGCTGCATGTTTAAAAACAGCTGGTAGCTGGAACATTCATACAGTCACCCCTGAGACTGGTGGGAAACTTTAGAATTAGATGCATTAAAAGGTGGTGTCGTCCGGAGGGACACTCTATACATTCATGTAAATATCACCATGCAGAACTGTTGTTCTGACAAGTTGGAACATGCCCGTTGTCCTGAAGACAATCTGCCATATATGGATGCTGAGAGGCACAAGAAAAATGCTAATGAAACAAAGCTCTTAACGATGTGACCCAGGTCTTTTCAATAAACCGAACTCTCTACTCTGCTAAGATTCGCATTATACTTAATAGTATCTTCTAGGTACACCCAGCGTCCTCTGGTACGACGTTAAAAAGGTTAAGAACACCTCTCAAGGTTCCCCGAACCCCAGGCAGTTCCAGCTGTGGTGGTCTTGTCAGTTTGCCTGTCCGGGATTTCGATGGTGAAACATGGAGCCAAACGGAAGGTCACAGCATCAGTGAGGAAACACAGACATGTTTCGGGTGCTGTTAACACGGCCGCAGGTTAAGGTGGCTCCCAGAAACCATCCGAGAGTGAGTGGTCATGCGCGGAGACGGGAGGGAGGTCTCCACGGCGTCCAGGTGCAATTCTGTCTCACTATGGGCTTGACACATGAAGAGGTGCAGAGAGATTCTCCCAGATACACCTCAAGAAGGGTCTGCATCCTGTGTACAGTGTGTGTGCGGCTGTCTGTATAAATACAAAAGTCCGATTCGTCTACAAACTTCCTTAGTATAGTACAAATAACTCCAGCATCATAATAAAAACCTGAAATGCTCGATATAGGCCACACGACATCACTAGTGTCCACCACACTCACCACCAGAAACATATTTAAATTTTTGGAGAATATTTTCTCCTCTTGCTAAAAAAGCTGTGTGTTATTTCATATTCAGAAGCCTTGACATTTCTCTCTGCAGCCGACAGCCACATTATTCCCGCCAGACAGATGTACCTTTAAAAAAAACCCAGAGCCGTTAATATCGATATGCCGGCAGACGTGGGTACATGCGTGTGCGTGTCCGGGACACGGCAAGCCCTTGGCCTGTAATTGCGTGTGACGGTGTTAGCGCGAGAAGGCTAACAATGCTGCGCTCTCTGCACTGAAGCAGGCACCAATATCAAAGCCCCCCCCCGTATCCGTCCTAGATCACTAACTCCCTCTTGGCCAGAAGGAGGAACTCAATACGGGGGCCGGGGGGGCAGGCCGCCCTGGGCTTCCTCTGGGCGCCCTTTCCGGCCTCCCCAACTCAGCCTAATCAGGGGCTGGATTCGCCAGCTAGCCACACTCCCGCTCCCCTTTATCTCTGGGGTCAGGCCCAGGGGTGAGAACCAGCTGCGTCTCAGGGGAGGGGGTCAGGGGGGGCTTGCGCACAGCCGCCCGTGGGCACAGACCCGGGGGCTCCTGGCTCGTCGCCCCCCACCCAAGCCCCATCGGCCTTCTTCTGCTTTGTGAATTGTGACAGGGGATTAAAATGTAAGGGGGGGGGGGGAGCGCAGAAATGGAAAGTAATCCCGGCTGTATGTTAAAAGTCCTTCTGGGGAAGTTTTCCAAAGTTTATCTACTGCTTTTGCACTAAAACAAACAAAAAACAAAATCTCGATATATCCATTCAGCCATTCTCATTCAGTAGACGGCTATGATGAGCCTCACACACAGATACACACACACATACACAAGCAAAGGTTCCTTAATTTGTCTGAGCCCCAGTGCTGGTGCTAGAGACAAACTTGGGGGAGGTCTATGTCCTACAATGACCGTAGCATCCCCATGAAATGGGTTTCTTTTTTTTCCAAAGTATCTGTAAAATCATATAATGCTCCATCTATCACATTTATTAAATAATTTCTAAACCAAGTATCCATTGAAAATTATTTCAAAACGATTGCGACATCATCTGTCACCTCTGACCCCGACTGATATCTTGCAGCCTGAAAGTTACAGCATCCGTTCTAAACTGTGCGCACAATTATTAGGCAAGTGACCATTCTGACATTATCATTATTTCTGGTCACATTTTCCCACTCCAATCCATGTACACCTGAATGCTTCTTGGACTGAATCATAGCCAGGTGATACGTATTTGTGTAATGAGGGAGGGTGTGACCCAAAGTGCTTAACACCTGATATAGGACACGCATAATTATTGAGCAGCTTCATTACCTCAGGTGAAATGGGCCAAAAAGGAGATTTAACTAACACTGAAAAGTCAAAAATTGTAAACTGCCTTTCAGATGAATGCAACAGTCTTGAAATAGCAAAATTATTGAGGCATGACCACGGGATAATCAGAAGTTTTGTCGTGAGTTGTCAACAGGCTCATTAAAAAACAAAAATCACGGAGAAGGAGAGTCACAACAAGCTTTGAGAAGGAAGAAAATTAAAAGATTACACACGCATTGAGAAGGATTAAATGTGAAACTACTAGGAACCCAGTAGCCTTCAGTGCAACCATAATCCTTGAGCTGCGATTGAGCAGGATTGCTGAGAAGTACAAGGTGTAAAGTGCTCAGAGACATAGCTATGGTATGGAAGACTGAAAAACGACCACCACTGAATGAGATTCACAAGTTGAAGAGTTTAGACTGAGCCGAGAAATAGACAGATTTTTCGAGGTTGTTATGGACAGATGAGATGAGTGACTCTTGTTGGACCAGATAGATGGAACCATGGGTGGATCACTAATGGATCACTAATCAGGAAAGTGGAGGGTACTGGTACGGGCTGCTATCATTAAGGATGAGGTAGTTGGACCTTTTTGAGTTGTAGATAAACTAAAAATCAACTCCCACACATACTGCCTGTTTCTGGAAGATAATTTCATCAATCGGTGGTGCAGGAAGAAGTCTACAGCATTCAGGAAGGCCATGATTTTTATGCAGGACTATGCTCTATTTCATGCGCCCAAGTACTCCACTGCTTGGCTTGACAGCAAAGACCTCAAATATGACCTATTCCTTCTTCACCTGACTTAAATCCTGTTGAGAACTTGTGGGCCCATTTCAAACATGAGATTTACAGTGAGGGGAGACAATGCACCTTCAAATAGCATCTATAATAATAGAGGCTGTGGGTGCTGCTTCAGTGAAAGTTGATTGTGAACAGACCAAGATACTGATAGATTCCACTGATGGAAGGTTCTTGGAGATTACTGAAAAGAAGGGGAGCTATATTGGTCACTGAACGTTTTTGGAAGACCTAACATATATTTTTGTCATTTTGTGTTACTTATTTGTCATGCTTACACTACAAATTGGGAAGAAACAAGTGAGCTATTTGTTATGTAGTTGCCTAATAGTTTTGCACACTAATAGTTGCCTAATAATTGTGTCCACATATATATTCCCTTGAGGAAGAGACAGTTCACTCTTCCTTTGCTAAGCAGTTAGCTTTGAGGTTTGATAAAATTTTGGATTGACTGCAAACATTGTGTTTGTTCAACAATAAAATGAATCCTGAGGAACTCAATTTGCCAAATAATTGTGCACACAGTGTAAATAATTTGGCTCCCCCATAGCACTGGCAATGCTAAATCACGAGCACATGTGTGACAGGGAGAGCATGACAGAGGAGGAGAGGAGGTTTAGGTGTGTCTGTTTTGGGGAGAGAAGCCAGAAATGCAGATATCGATGCCAGTTCTGTGGGTTTAAAAGACAGTGAATCTCCTAGGTGGCTTTGACGGTATAAATATCTATATTTTTGCCAGCACTTTAACGCCACACTTAAATTTAACCAAGTCTGACTGATAAATAGCCTGTGAGTGGATGTTCATTCTTCACTGCCCGTTTCAAGCTATTTTCCGAAGAAAAAAAAAAGAAATTAATAAATAAGAATCTCACATCACAGAAATTGATTCTCATTCTGTCTGGTTTCATGACTCAAGTCCGGACAGCTAGAGAAGACATTATGTCAGTCTTCTTCATTAATCCCCAGGACAAATTAACCAATGGTCCTGGGAATATTTGCTGCACGTTAAGAAAAAAAAAATGTGTTCCCTGTGTGCGGCTGAGAAAAATGTCTTCGAAATGTCAGGGCTCCTTTAAGCATGAACGGGGGAGCAGCACTGAATGGGAGACGTCTGGACTGCAGAAGGTTCTGTCAAGTCCGTTCAGCCTCAGTGCCCTGATCACTTCATGATGTGTGGAAAATATAACTTTGCGGTATTCCCAGCACCTAGCAGAACTCTGACCTGTCTGGATTGAATTAAATTACTTCCCACGGAAGGCAGAAGCCTTCCCATAATGAGAACAACGTGGTCGTGTCTAAACAGGTTCAGGCAAAGTTTTCATATTAGAAAAAAAAAACTCAGGGAAACCCCAGCAACTAACTGCAGGGAAAATCCAGAAGGTGGCTTCACTAGCAATCAGGATTTATTGAAAACAGATTGTAATTCCTGGAAGGAAGCCCAGAAATTGCATTTTTAATGCTAATTTTCATACACTGCTGTAAAACAGTCATAGTTCGTTATCCGCCAATGCGAATGCCAAGCGAAGTTAATTACCAGACACTTTCGCGTAACGGCCAAGTCTGTTGAAGTCTGTCCTAACGAATCTGCGACTGGGCGTGTGACATGGGCCTCGATCCACAGAGGCCTGCCACAAGCTGCACCTGAAATTGCCGCTGTGGAAATCAACCAAAGTGGGGGGTCACTGGGCAGTAGCGTGTCAGCGGAGGAGTCGAGGAAGGCAGGTAAGACCTCAGCACCTCCTATTTGAGTGGCACACCACCATTCTTCCCCACAAGGAACCAGGCTGATCAAATCATCAAGTAGCCAATGCAGGCAAGCTGATCACAAGGACTTTGCCGTAGCATTTGGTCAGCTAGCAACTTATTATTCAGCTACAAGTTTTGCTCGAGGTCTTCTACCCGAGAATACGATAAAGGGGAGTGCTGATCTTCTCAGCTTCATTCATGAAAGCTAACAGGCACACAGAGATAATGGATACCAGACAGCACTATAATGTCGTTCTGAAGAGGCTGATGGCTTACACGGCTCGGCACCGGTTTTTATACAGACGGCAGTATGAATTCGAGAGCAGCATTCTCCCAGTTGGGGGGGAACAGGGATTAGATCTGAGGTAGGACATGACACGGTGGTTCCCAGGAGCACGAAGCCAGTCCTGGAACCTCTTACATATCTTACTAGATACAATGGTCCCAGCGAGCTTCGGATGCTAAACTTCAAATTATCTTACAACAAGGATTTCTGCTAAACAAACAGATTGCGCTAAACAATTCACACCAAGCAATGAGCTTGGCACAGTTTTAGGTCCTTTATGTGTGCATGTGTGTGTGTGTGTTTTTCTTGATATCTGTAGGCCACATTAGAATGAGCAACAAAATCAAGGGGTTGGCGACACAAAGGACAGATTACTGGAGATTAAGGAGGAGCGTCTGGTCGCAACTGGAGAGCCTGACAGGCGGACAGGCTATCGAGGGCCGATAAGAGAACAGAAGAGGAACACTCTGTTTCAAAGGACGAGCCCACGACGCGCTGCTGGCTGGAGAACTTGGCCCAGGCGCCTTCATGGCAAACGTGCCAGATCGCGGTAGCGCTGAAAATGGGGAGCATAGTCGGCACGAGTAATCCATCCGCATCCCGGTTTATTAGCATTAAATCTCGAGAAGGTCGCTTGCTGCTACAAAATAAAAAAAAAAATCAAAGGAAACAAAGCCCGCTCTTTTCAATTTCCAACGTGGCAGTTGTTTTCATCTAGACTGTTTGTTCAAGCGGACATCTCATGGCGCTCATGGATATTTCGAGATGGACAGCTTGTCCTTCTGAAGCGGACGCTTCGCCGTTTTTTATTCTCCGGTTTTATGACATTTCGGAGCCAGCTGGCTTGCACAAAAAGAGAAGAGAAATAAGCTCCTTATTGCGAAGACCTGGTATTTACTCTGCACCAGGGCTGAGAGTTCTCATTATGTGATGTTCATGAGGCTTCCAGTGCTAATTGGTCTTCCAGTGAAAACAGAAAAGACTCTCGGAAAATATGACTGCAGGCGATATGAAGCTAATTAGGGAGTTTGCCACTTTAAGAAGCCTCTGTCTGGCAGAGACACAGTTTGCTGAGATAAACAGAGATGCCCACAATAGCGGTTTTCTGTGAGAAAATTCTTTGAAATTCGCTGGGAAAAAAGAGAGAAAAACACATTATCATTTTGTTGTTAAATACTTTAATGGTATTTGTTAACAAAATGGATTACCAGATTTCCTTGAAGCGCTGGCGTTTGCATTTGGCAGTGTTTTACTGCTAAATTTTACAAATGTCAACAGAAAATCCACCACTCTCAACTTTTAATCCTTCTGTGAAGATGCATGGCATTAACTGGGAAATTTTCCAAAACCAAACTTGTTTTGCAGATTTTTCTTGTTTGATATTATTTGGGAGATGAGCATTACCTCATAAATATCTTTTTATGTAATCAGTCATATAACATACTTATTACAACATTGAGTTTTTCTGTGTTTAATGTATGGTGCAAATTACTTTTTTATATTCAGATAACTGATTACAAAACTATTCAGTTGTGTTGTGTACTGTTCTGTTCTGTAATCAATAAAAAAAAACTTATGATAAATAAATTAACATCTATCCATCGTCCATCCAACCTTTTTCTAACCATGAATATTACTAAAGTTAATAAACAGTAAGATTCAATATTAAAAATGTCCTCGTATGACCTTCCTGTAAAATAAGAGCTTGCTACAGCAGCTCACTAAGAATTAGCCTTTGTAACCTGCACTGCCAAAATACCAGTGAATGGCTTTGAAAATGAGCAGTTCCTGCTTCCCGTTCCAAAGATTACCTCCTGAGAGGCACTTGAACTTTCCAGAAAGATGCTCCAAACAGAAAAAAAAACAGCTCGTTTCCAATCAGAGCACGCTGAGCATACGTTCGGAAAGGTTAACACTGTCCAAATATCATATTTTACTGCGGCTTAATGTCGGAGCCCCTGACACTGTGAGCTGAAGGACCAGAGGTCTGTCCTGTTGTTTTTTACACAATATTAACCTTCAGAAAGTAAAATTGACCGAAAGATATTCTTTTTTTGCCTTTATGTGGCACTGTGCAGATGGGAATAACCCTGTAGGAAGCAAAGACGTTGAATAGCGACGCAGTTTCCGCTTCAGATCAAACCACACCGCCTCCATGCGAATCGTGCATCAATGCGAGCGAGCGCTGTAGGCCCAGCATTGATAAGGCTCATTGAGAATTATGCTGATGGAGTTTAATCTTCTGAAATCATTCGCCACACAGTCGGATCCCTGCTTTGGAATGAAGTGCAAAGGAACACTTGCTCCCGTTATGCAGGACCGCAAACCGATTCGGGATGGCAACGCTGGGGGAGTCAGAGCTATGTTTGTATATATAAGGTAAAAAGTAAATAGGATTGAGAGACGAAGGGGGAGTGCATGCAGGGGTCTCAGAGGGCTTGTACCTCATTGAGGTAGGCAGAGCGCTGCCGTCTCTCTGAGCTACACAAATGAATGCACAAACTGTCTAACAGCCCAAGGTTTAGATCTGTAGCTCGGGGCTCCACGGTGGTGTGATCCTGATGTAGCTGTTTATTCTTCCAGGACCCGCCACTCAGGGACGCCGAGTTCAACAGCCGCGACAACCGCATTAGCTGGCTGCGTAACTGCCTGTGAAAAATGTAGGGGGAAAAAAATACACCCACCAGCATAATATTGAGATCTCCTGAATGAGAACATCCTGTGTCATTTTCGTTCTGGGGTGCCAGCAGTTTGTGGCGGCTAAGAGGAATATGAACCCGTACCTTTTCAGCCAAGGGGCCAGACCCTGCACCCCAGCATTACATGAATTGAATTTACATGAATGCTGAATTTCAGAATGACATGAATCAGAAATGACAGAAAAGCCCCAACAAAAGTCACTCCTCCGTAGCTGAATTTCAGCAAAACATAATTCCACTATCAACAAGAGTCTATTCAAGCATTCGTAAGTAATGATCACTTATAGTTATGTAAGAATGGACTTACAGTGGGAATTCATTCATAGTGTAAATTGATTTTTATTTTGCTTCAAAATTTATTTCCTCACTGTGCTGTAACAGACACTGAGAATGACTCAATAACTCGATTGCTTTTGTGCCATTGGCAATACCCTTACTGCCGCTTCGCCTTTCTGCTGCTCCTGGTGTGATCAAGTGTACCAAATGTCCCAGAGAACAGATACCCCACCACCCACCCAATCCGAGCACAAGGAAATCAGGAACCAATTGTTTGCATTTGTAAAACAATCACTTCAAACAAATCCAACAATTCGACCCTCGACACACGTTAGACTCTGGCACCCCTCAGAAACAGCGATAACTTGTCCCCCTTTTACCGAGAACAGATGTGGTTCCAGTACGCTCATGCACGCTGGCCTGTTTCACAAGGACACAATTTGCTTTGCCTTAAAATATGCGCGCCAAGAGTCCACAGAAGCCGCTCTCCGAGTGAGCCGGAGAGAGACATCATTAGTCACCCATGGAAGGAACAGCGAATGCGGTGTCACTGATCGAGTAATCAGCAGCTCATCTGCGTCTGTCGCACGCGGCGCCGTCCAGGGCCGGTTGGGTGTACCCAGGTAATATCGCAAACATCCGAGGAGTCATTAGCTCTTTGGGGGCATTAACAAAACTTATTTGCCCTTGCTGAATTTTTACGGTGTGATTCCTGAGTGTCGATTGCCTTCGGATGCACCAGTGAGCACCAGGGAGGTTCACATTATGGAAAACATCACGTTTATATACCTCCCTAGCCTAACTGGTGCACCAGGGGAGTGGGTGTGCTGTGCCAAAAGACGAAATCTCCAAAATCAGAACATGGTATTGGCAAGTTACTCCATTAGTGGAGGATTGCTTAGGGGATGGATTAATCTTAAACGGCCCCATGATTAACTATCCTGTGTGGAAATAGAGTCCTGAAAACAAACTTCTGTCTGGATGCCTGGTTTAATGGTTGAAGCAAGTTCATAAAAGACTCAAGATTCGGCTCTGATGACGCTCCCACACCATCTGAAATGAATGTGAAATGAAAAAAGTCCTGGCGTAATCACTAGCTGGTGTTTTGAATGAATCACTATGCTATCACCTGTAATATGCGTAAAAATACCTGTATTTCCAGGGGCATGCTGGCACACCCCGGTGAGACTGCCTGTCTTAAGGTGATCGGGACAGCCAGTCCAACGGCACGTTTTAAACATAGTGAGGGCAAAGTCCTGGCGGTGAGGAAGGGGGGGACACACGGAGGACGAGGTCATGACTGTTGGATAGGCGTCTCTCTCCGTGAAGCAGACAGACCCAAGTGGTCCAGGCAGGCCCGCCATCCTGGCCTCTTTGCCAGCCGTTGTTTGCTTTTCATTCCTGACCGCAGCCCTCTCATCGCTTTCCCCCACTCCCCGAGTTATGGGGTTCTAGCTGAAGGAAACAACTGTGACATATGTGGGAGGGGTGTTGCAAAGCCCTCGCCAGTTAAACAGCCCATATGTTGGGCTCTCACCATGTGCAGAAACCTCCCTACAAGTAAATCACCCCCCCGGAGAAAAATGAGCCATCCTCTCAGCAATGTTTCGAACCTTGAGCACTACACATCTAAAACAGCTAAAATGCTTATGATTTAAAAACAAATGTAATCCAACACTAAAATGCATGCACCATCACAAGTTACATTATACTGCCCCCTACTGAACGTTGGATGTTATTTTCGTTTACTTAAATATTTGTTTGTTTGTTTTTAATTGATTTTGAATGAACTGGCTAATGGCACAGATTGTCACATACTGCCAAACGTGCCATATATCTAGGCCCAATGATGGTGTGCATGGTCTGAGTTTTCTGCTAAAACAAGAAGCTGAAAACAGTCATAGGATGAGGAAGGGAGAAAAAAATAACTAGTAGGGGGAGGCACTGCAGTTTCCTTCCATGTCCAGGATGGCATTCAATTCAAAACAGGCATGAGTGGGTAACTTTCCACTTGTGAGCGTGACGGCTCGGTCCCAGACTAATTTGAACGTTTGAGGGGGAAATGTAAGAGCATGTAAAATTAACCCTCTCAACCCGAGGTATTGTTCTTCACATCAGACAGGCTGGAGAGAAAAGGGAGATGACAGTGGAAGGGGAGGGGGGGGGACGGTGATGGGGTGTGGTGGCGGTTTGTGGAGGAAATGATAATCACATCCAGCCTCAGGTGGAGACTCTCAGCGGCCCGGGGGGAATCCCGGCGCTGACAGTCACCGCTTCTGCAGAACCGGCCTTACTGCAAGTTTCCCCTCTAATAGACACAAATGGGCTCCTTCTTCTGGTCTTTTATGAAGCATTTTGTCTTTGCTTGGAAGACCAGGTTCCCGGTGACAGGTTCCACTGGAGTCTGAGGGGACCACTCAGGTCAGCATGAGGGGGAAACTGCATTTCCATATCACAGAACAAATCCCCCACAGCAGAGCATGTGTACGACCCCCCCCCCCCCACAACACCCCCATGCACTCTCCAAAATAGACATCCACCGTATGGTACTTTTTGATGGAGGGATGACGATCGGCGGAAGGGGTGGGGGGGGGGGTGGTTGAATGGAGGATTTCTTCAGGCTTCAGATGGAGAACATGGGGCCCCTGAGGGATGGCTGGGAGATCTGGTGGCAGCCATGACTGCAGCGAGGGGAAAGGGGAACAGATTTCTATTCTGCAGCCAGCAGAAATGCAGCCTCTGGGACACACCCGCCGACTCGCTCAAGAGTTAAAACCTTTCTCTTGTTTGCTCCTGACAAGAAGCGTCTGAGAACCTCTCATCTTCTATCATGACATTTGGGCGTCCCAGGAGAAGGCTTGATGTCATACCTGGTTTGGGGTATTAGCTTGAACTTGGTGGTGCTGGGGCTAATTATTCATTCCCCCCCACCCCTTCACCCCAACTCCGCCTGTTTTGTTTGCTGATGCGGAGACATTGGCGCAGGGTGCAGGGAGGCGGATTTGGGCAGGGGAGTGTGAAGGCCGTGGGCTCCCCCCCCACCATTATTCGTCACTTGCAGAGCCTAACGCCCAGGGTGGCGGTGGGGGGGCGGGGGGGGAGAAATGATAATAAACTAACTACCCCAGGGAGTAGCTGCCACTGCATCCCTGACCCCCCGAGGGGTCCCTCTTATGTGACCTTTCACCAGGCGGATCCCGTGACAAAGGAGGAGAGAAAACGCCGGGGGGGGGCGAGACAGGAAGCTGGGAGTGGCGGTGGCAGGTCACCGTCAGCAAGGCCAAGCGTCAGGCGAGCCTCCGGTCGCAAACCATCAAAGGTTACAGCGCGGAAAAAGGGGGCCGCGGTTGCTGAGTAGGCACACAGGTGTTCCTGTTCCCTTCCTGTTCCCATTCGGGAACATAAACTCCTCTGCCGAAATAATTACGCATGGAAAGAACGCCTCATTACCCGCCTGTCCATCGCAGGTCCGACGAGCACAGCCACCAGCACAGATTGCCTGACTTGCAGGCTGCCGGTATCTACTTACTAATCAGATTTTTATTGCACATGTGCTGAAGTGAAACCTTATGACATTTGAGCCAAATTTTGGTGGTACGGAAACATTACACGGTCAAAACTAGAAGGGCAAATTTATACTGCAGATTGTCCCCAACTTATGACTGGGTTTCTGTTCTGACAGACATGGACGTACGTAGAAATAGATGTATGTTGGAATAAGCATATACAATAGTTTGCCAACCTCTAATGCGAAAGAATAGGTTCTTCAAAAAAGTTACTATATGCAACATATATTAATATATATATATTAAACCACATTGTTTTTGTTTTTAACCTAATCAAAATAGTGTAAGAACCCTAAAGTCTTAGTCACTCAATCCTAAAGTCTTAGTATTACAAACCCACGCTGCTTCATGTTCTTTCATATTGGTAAGATTCGTCCTTCCCCTTAAAACCCCTCATGTTCTCGCCTGGTACCATGCATCGCCGACCACTGGCAGAAGCCAGCAGATATTTCAGTAGACTCTTCTGTACGCAATTCTGTAGTTTTAATCTCTTTAATTACTATCGGACGGCCACTTGGAACGTGTATGTGTGTGTGTGTATATATATGATACATATATAATCTTTTTTTATAAATTTCAGTCGTATGCGCAGAAACACCACAGTGCCATAGGTCGTAAGTCGGGGACAGGCTGTATATATTATATATTTATGTCACCCGAATAAAACGAGTCATGATGTCCAACAAATTAAGATTAAGCAAATCGTTGTGAGTCAGTCCATGGCAAATGTAGCCAGGTAGTAATGAACAGCCCATGCTCGCTCTCTTCATTAGTCAGTATCGCTGCTCTCTCAAATGGAGCGGGCTGCTCTGGCACTCCCCCCCCCCCCTCCAGGATTCAGTCAGTCTGAGGCTTAACGGAGAACCTGGCAGGGCTGGTTCGGGCGGGCCGAGCTGAGCCGACATCGGGGCTGAAGCCCATCTGTCAGCCAGTCAGTCATGCACTGCAGAAGTCCACCCCTGTCTGCTGGCGCTCCGGTCCGAGGCCCGCTCCCCCCGTCCATCACCGTCACGCCTCCGACCCGAGGCCTCCCTGCCATTTATCTGCCGCGTCCGGCTATCACGTGCAATGGGGAGCCGCCCCTCAGCTGGCCCGGACAGAGATGACAGATCAAAATTAATGTGGCCCTGTGTTTTCTGTAATTACATTACATTATACAATTACGAGGTGGCAATTATATGGCAATTACATTATGTCATCCAATTATCTGACATAATGTACATCAAAATCACTGGAAAAAAGACACATTTAAAAGATGACATGAGGGTTTTTCTCTAATTAAATCCTCTCTAAATGATAAATACAAATATTAACAATTCACATTTATCAAACCATCACCATCACAGTCCACTTAATCAAATGTTAGCAGGCCAGACAGACAGGATCAATTTTTTAAGTCAGAAACCTCATTAGGGCAACATAGTGGCTGTAAAATCTCACTTCTTCTCGGACAGCGCCATTTGGACGCTAACATGGCTTGTCCCTTGGTGGCTAACTTAAGTTGTTTGGACAACTTATGAAACTAACTTCAAAGTTGAATACGCGGGGTGAAAAAAGTCAGGACCGTTAAAAGACACCTGCTTGAAATCCCAGGCTCTAAATTAAAGAGAAGAATTCCTCGATTCGGATAAATCAACATTAAACATTAAACCTAAGGGCATAAGAAGTGTTCAGTTATATACAGGCCATGACACGTTTAACATGCAATTGTAATGCTCTTGCTTCATGCCGGTGACTCTTTCCAGAGGACGGAGACTTGCGTCTCCCACTGACACTCTCTCGTTGTGTTTGCATCATCAAAGTTGAAAGCCGGGTGTTTTAATTGTCAGCCCTCCTGACAGGCAGACTGAAGCATCCTGTAAATTTCACTGGGCTTACCGTGCATCGTAATTAGGGCCTTTCTTGCCCCACCCCCTGTTTTTCTCAAGAACATCTGTGGAATATCTGATTATTATTTCTAAACATTTCTCATTAAAAACTTCTTATTTCCAAATTACTAGCCCCCCTGGTCCCCTTGTTGTGCCTGGATCTGAATGTGGTATCCACCTGAGACGCCAACTTATCTTGTTTCACAAACCCACCACTCCTCTGCTCATAACCAGACCCCTGGTTAATAATAATAACCCCCCCCCCCGGCCTCATCCGAATGAAGAACAGTTCCGCAAATCCCTTTTAGCGCACGCCGCACTCCCTAAACGTGCTGCCGGCCTGTCCCTTGCACACAGATGAGAAAAGCGATAAGATGTATGTGTCTTTGATCCAACGTATACCATTTTAGGCCGGGATTTCCGACAGATCCCCCCCCAAAGACGAGCTAATTTCTGCCTGCGCCAATAAGGACGAGCTGGAATTGAAGGCGGGGGACTTGGGATGCATCCTGTGGGTCACTTTGCATTCTTCATTCAGTTTGAGTTGAATGTAATGCCCCGCGCCTGCCTGCGGCACCCGCCGGCCTTTAGCGCGCCTATTCATCGTAGGGGCTGTTTTGTTTCCGAATAGCTACTAAGTGACACTTCATTTGCATATATAATGTGAGTGGGGGGCTGTGCATGTCACTCCTGTCACTGGTACCAATGGGGGAGGGCTTTGCTTCTCTCTACCTCCTCCCTGTACATGCTACAGAGGCGGGAAGAACACACTCCACCAGAAACGAGGGAAACTTTTCCGTTCGTTTATTCAATTAACAAAGATCTTTGCAGAGAATGTACAAGACTCTGCTGCATCAGTGTGATGTATCACATAAAATGCACTAAAGTTAATAACTAGTTAATAACTGCAGAATAAAGCAATGAATGTAGTATGTAAACATGGAGGCATCTACTCAATAACAAAGTATAAAAAAATAAAAACGATTTAAAACGATCACAGTTAATACTGGCACATTATGCCACACCTGTAAATGAAATACACATACAGACTTAATCACAGCCTAAACTAGCACACAACGCCGAGATAAATAAAAAGCATATTTGTATTTAGTCACAAGCTAAACCACAGCAAGTAAATAAAACACATCTACTTACTTAGACACAAAGTAAATTAGCACATTGTGCAGCCAACATAAATAAAATATGTCCGTGTTCTGTGTTCTGCATAGACTGGTACATTGTGCGACAGCATGTCTTTTAGCCTGAACTGGCACACCATGCAGCACATCTCGCTCGCAAGCCCACAGAAACGGAAAGTTGAACCACGTCAAACAGGGAGACGTCTCAAAGTTGCCACAAAGCAAAGTGCATAACGTCTCCTTGATGTTTTTTAATCACTTTGTTGCGAGATCAAACGAACCTGACAGGCTGGGCTATCAGAACGGCGTCTCTCCAAAGTGCTGCCTGGCTACAGGCCCAGGGGAAGCTGCTGGGGCGTGACAGCTAATTGTTAATTGTTTGAGGGGGCGCATCTCAACAAAAAAATAAAAAAGCAGCAAGATGTCATGGCGGGCCATCTCTCTGCCTCGGCCCTGCACACCTGGCCACGTTTTTGTCTTTTTTTTTTTGACTCGTTCAGATAATAAAGGGATCATAAGGTAGCGATGGCGGGACGCCCAGGCGTCATTTGTCCACACGGATGTTATTAAAACATGAGCTCTCCTCGCCGAATGTATTTTTAACCGTGTTAATGCACTTTTCGCATGTCGTGGCTTGACAGCTCTGCCATGCTTGCTAGTCAGCCACCAGGGAAATTTACATGCATTTGAATTCACCCTGCCAAGCACTGCCATCGCGCACTGACAGCCCGTTTAACTAGGTGATAAGTTAATCTGCGTAACACTAGTGGGCTAGCCATATTTCAGTCCCAGCCTCTTTGTGAGGATCATTTTGGGCGCCATCCTGGCCAGCCCCCCCAAGTCGTTTCTGAGCTGCCATTAGAATCGCTGCCACTGGGAAAGCCCCCCCCCCCCCAGCACTGAAAGATACATTCATGTTAGCAATAGCTACAAGGTTCTCAATGCTAGTTAATCTGGAATGATTACACTGTCGAGCGATTGCCATCAGAGACAGGATTAAAGAAAAAAGCTAAGCAATGAAAACGGTATTACAAATCACACGGGCTTCTGCGTCACCATTACCTCTCAGTAAATTATTTGTTAAATTGAGTTGCATCGGTATGTGTCATTGTATGTTTGTGCTGCCTCGGATTTTCCAGGGCAGAACGGCAGCAAAGACTCGACTTCCGACCAATGAAGAGGAAAGCGGTACTTCTCTCACTGCGGGTCGCTGCCGGAGAAACAGGAATCATCCCCCTGAACACGAGTCGCACGGGAAGCTCTTCTAGGAAGTTGCCCCTCAGCGCTGTTCCGGGCTAAGAGGGATTTATGATTAAATAACCGTTTGTTTTTCATACTTCACAAATTAATCCTAACAGCCTGGGTGCAGTTTTACAGTGAAACAATTAGACTAAAATCAGCTTGTAGCTCTGGAACTTCTCTGAGCTGGTTTCCTCCCCAAATGCAGCACCACCAGGGTAATTTGTCTGTCATTTTTGTTCCATTAACTGCTCTCTCCACCTAAGCATGCCGGTGGCGGGAAGCCGCTGGCATCGCTAGCAGCGAGCTGGCTCACGTCGACCGCTCCGCTATCACGCTGTTCCAGGCAGGAAGCCACGCACCAGCCTTCAGGGTCAGTGCCCTCTGTTAGAGCAGGCCGTGGGTCATGTGACTGGGTCACGTGACATCGGTGCTGCCTTCTGTGGGTCATGTGACTGGGTCATGTGACACCAGTACCACATTCTTCTCATGGCAGAGCCACAGCATGCAGTGCCCTTGTCACATGACTCACCGAATGTAGTACCGCTGTCACGTGACCCATAGCCAACGCTAATGGATGGCACCCACATCCTCCTTCGGGCGGGGGGGGGGGGGTTTGTGTCAGAGTTTATTGCTACAATATATTGCTGTGCATCAGAAAAGAACAAAAAGTTAAACACGGCCAACTGAGGTAAGCTATGAAGCCAAGCTATTGGTTGTGAACTAACGGATGCCGTTTTCATGGGTCACTGACAGGTAAAATGCTCCTAATGTATAATTACACGTTAATTAACCTAAGCATTCAGAGGATTCACATACGGGTGACGATGGAAATGCTATCACTTTACCCCTGGGTGGCGCTTTCTCCCCTGGTACTTGTTGTAGAGGGATGTGCAAGGTTTCGATCCAGCTGTCCCGGTCCGGTTCCCTCAGGATGCATCATTCCTGCTGTCGAAAGGACGGAGTCTCCTTCGGAGGCTGATGGCAGCGCGAAGCAGCGGGTAAACAGAGAACCAAGCAGGCAGGAAGGAGGATTTGGGGAAAAGGGGGGGGCAGGAGTTTCTACACAGCTTCACAGATAATAAACCTGTGGTAAGCCCAGCTCTCCGAACTGACCTTACATAGCGTTATTTTGTTGTTAGACAATTTCATCCACAGCAGCTGGATGGCTTACCAAAGCAATTCGGGCGACGCGCTTTTCTTAAGGCTGCAAGAGCCGTTCCCTCGGGATCTGAACAGCAATATTTCAGAAGCGGGAGCAGTTCCACTTGGTGATGTGCAAACCAGTGGCATTAGCCGGCAATTCATGCAGATCTAGCTTGCGGTCACGCCTGTGGTCGCGCTTTGTGGTTGAATTTCAGGCAGAAGCCAACGAACGTCATGCCAATGAGCGATCATTTCTCACATGAAAAGAAAATCCGGCAGGAATCTTTAATTCAATGCCACCTTAGTCTTTCCTTTATAAATGGGGTCAGCATTTGTAAGTGATTTTTTTTTTTGTGAATGAGTTACCATCAGTTACTGAATAAACAACCAGGGAAATACAAGCATAAATCCAGAAATATGGAAGATGGACAGCAGCTTTGTGTTCTTTTTCACACATTAAAGGTATGTAGAGCAGGACCTCCTGTACAGTCCATGTACACAAAATCAGACCTCCTGTACAGTCCATGTACACAAAATCAAATGCGAATGATTGGCTTGAACATCGACTGACTAACCAAAAAAAAATCCTGCTGACTCCGGTTCATTGGTCACGGTGACCCCTCCAAAGCATCCCTGCCCTGAGGGCATAGGGCCAGGCCAACCCCTTACCAAACCCCCCGAGCCGGCCCTGTCTCCCACGCCGACCGCCAGCACCAGACGCAACCCCATTAGCCGCGGCTTCGCCGGTGCTCATTAGGGATCGATCGATGCAGCTACTACACCAGCCGCAACTGCAACACCTTCTGTTATCGCGGAAGGGCCCCTGAAACTTCAAAGTGGCTCCTCTGCTGAATGGCCCCCTTCCTTTGAGGGGGTGGGCTAAGAGCTGTCAGTGCACAAGATGACCAGGCACTCGCTGGTGAAATGTCCAAACGGTAACCACACACTCTTTGTCTGTCTCTAACACCACAATGGACAATCTCAGGCTCCCACATGCACATAAAGTCTCTTTTTACCTTGGTAATACAGACCTGACCACAAACATCTAGGTCCTCTTTGATGGGACAATCTAAAATATTAACGGAGGAAAAAAACACTGGGAAAACAATTGCATTCAAAAATATTAGCGGTGCCCATGCTGGGCATTAAGCGTCGCATCGTTCACGCGGAGGTCGCCTGACTTGCACGTGAATGATGCGATACTTAATGCGAAGCAAAGCTGCTGTCACCGTCGATCACGTTAAAGGCTGCTGAATCACGTGCGGAAACAAACTCACCATTTGCACACGTGCAGCCATGCACACATGCAACGCGTCCGTCGAAGTAATCACAGGACGGGACATTGGTGTTAATAATAAATCATTCCAAGTGTGGGGTCCGTGAAGCGAGATGGGGCAGAAATTACTGCGCATGACAAATAATTTTTTGGCGCAAAGGTTTGACTTGAGGACCTCTGCGTAGGAAAGGGAACGCAGACCAGTCGCATCGACGTAAGAAAGGCCATGGTAGCTTTAACAACATAATGAAATACAGTAATTTATTGGCAGCCATATAACCTGAATCTGTCCATTACTGGATGACGGATTCTATCCCAGATGATGAAAATAAAACCATTAAGATGTTGCTTGTAAAAAAAAAAAAAAAAAAAAAAAAAAAAAAAAAAAAAATCGTCAGAAAAAGAAAAGAACGGCAGCATTTTCACGGACGGGGGCAAAAATGGGCCCCCTTTAGAGAAAGTCTTTAAATCTATGCAGAACAAAATGGAGACCAGATCGTTTCCCAATTAATTTGCTTTCAAATTGCAGCTTTGTAAAAAATCAGAACGAACAAAAAAAAAAAAGAAAAGAAAGAAAGAAAGAATGAGAGGGGGGGAAAATGACCCGGTGTAGAGTGAGTTTCTAGCTGGAAGGTAAGTCCTGCTTATATTGAAGCAAAGTTCTGAAAATAAGCAAAGAACAGATTTATTGATTTTTGGGGGAGTCTGGGTGTAGAAAGAGAAAGAATAAAGAAGTGGTCTTTGCCCGATATGTCCAAATGACATCCCGCGAGACCTGCTTAATAGTGGGGGAGGGGAGGCGGGGCAGGTGCCTAGTCTGTCTCGGATAGAACTGCCCTTAGGCTAAAGCTAATGGTATTGGCTGAGCCTACTATACGAAGCTCTTTTCTAATAGCCAACTTTGTGTGAGCCAGAAGACAGACAGATATTGATTGGTTCAAATGCCCTTGAGTTGACAACATCTGAAATGAAAATCCACCAGGCAAAAGCACAAACTTTCAGCAAGTTATGTTTCTGGAATGCGATTAAAAAAGTGGGGGGAGGGGAAGTGGTGATTGGGGCTGGGGAGGTTTGGTTGGCCGGATGGGACGTGGCCTTCGTTGCCCATAGGGGCCCCCCTCAGCCCATCTTGGGCCACGGTTGATTATTATCCTTCGTTGCGACGAACACGCCCTCTGCTGTCTCCCAACCTCCCTCCCTCTCTCTCAGAGCACTAATAATCTCATGGACGTTGGGCGTGATTCTGCTTGATATTCCGCCCTTCCTCTTCTCTTACTCAGCACCGCTGATGCACCGGGTGCCCCAAAAGAGGCGGGAAGCAGCCTCTTCATATAATCCGCCGTGTGTGATTAGTGTAAACCCACCAACAAAAAAAAATAAAAAGCAGAAGAAAATCATAGCTACCCGCCACTCAGACGGAGAAACACCCCCTTTAGGCGCGACAGGTTTCTGAGGAATTAAAGAAGCCCCGTGTGATAAGTATCGCCTTCGTAATCGAAGGAAGCCGTAATTGGCTTTAACGGTTTCAGATCACATGACCTAGACCTGGAGTGATTCCTCTCGATTTGCCATAGTCGTTCATACCTACTTAATGCTACTTAAGGTCATGCACGCAAAAGAAAGGAATGACATGAATAATGTCCAGGCTTTCTCCACCTCTACTATCCAGCATTGTTTGAAACAAGGTCACCAAACATCAGAAAATACACCAGCATCGTCAATGCACTGTTCATTACAGAGCTCTCTGTTCAATGATTTTTGTGTGGCTGTATTTTGGAGGGAAAACAATATAGGAGAATTGGTAGAACATGACCAAATTCACCATACGACTGTAAGAGTTTGGTAACACTGCCATCTGGGAAGGATCACTGATCCTCAGCCCAGTCCTTAGCCTCCCTCCAAGCCAGTCCATATTTTCTTCAGTTCCACCTGCTTCACACCTGAGCCGTCCCAGATATACAGGTAATGAAAGAAAATGAAAATCTGGCCTGGCTCAGGGATGGTTGGGGATTACGGAGGCTTAGGGGACATTCATAGATTGCACACTAATTAGCAGGAACAACTACACAAAAAAGCAGAGTTTCCTTGCACAGAGTCCCATGTTATGATTCGGGTAATAAAACCAGTTTGTTCATCTCAAAGATTAATGGCTGACAGACTAAAGTAGACGCACAACAAAAAAAAACCTGCGCTCGAAACAAATTAATAATGTGCCCTAAGAAAACACCCAGGATACAGGTTGCACTGGCAAGAATTGGGTGCCAGTGTTTACAGGGGACGTGGGTACTGGCCCCAGGTGGGAACCAACCCTTTCCTGATACTCAGGCATAACCAGAAGGTTTTGGGCACATAAGCAGCTCCAGTACTGGACCTCATCTGCTCACAGAAGGCTTTGAATTAGGTAATTCATATACACACGACAGTGCTTCACAGATTATATTAATAACTTTGCCCCTAGAGGATATTCTGGGGAAAAACATCCAAATTCATTCAATCCAAGGTTGCTGGTCCAGACTTTTTGGTTGGCAAAATGATGTCACCTTTAGCGATGTTACCTGCGAGAGAGGCCCATAACCCCAATCCCTCCAGGGATTGGCTAACCCTGCTCTCTCAACTGTACGTCACTTTGGATCATAAGCATCTGCTAAATTCATTTTTTAAATGATATATACCCCAGTGAGTTATACATCTCCTTTATAATTTAAGTGATTTTGATAGCATATGTACATAGTTATTCAAGACAAACCAATATTGACCAGCTCAGATGCCCTTGAGTTGACAACAGTCCATTGGTCAATGTCATTTGCACATTAGGACTCTAATCACAAAACATCCTACAGGAGGGTGGGTGTCGTTCACCGTTTTATAAGAATGCTCATCAAAAACCAGGCGGTGTTCTGCTTGTGGAGCACTCGGGCCAGGAGCGGCAGCGGTGGTCTTCAAAGGACATTTCTGTTAGCATTGTATCTGACTAGTTACTGCAAAAAAAGAAAAGGCTACAGAATTATGATAGAAGAACCACGGAACAGGCCTAGATCCGGCCCGGAGGGGGGATTCCAGTGGCAGAGCATGATGTAAAGCCTTCGATCTGAGCAGGGTAGCTAGCCAGCTTTTAAAGCAGAAGCCCAGTCCTGACTAGTTTTCTGTCTTATTCAGGTATAAAACAAAACTGACCATTGATCTGGGTTAATTAATGATGTTTTTCACACCCATGAGCTCTGAATAAGCAGCTCTGTTACTCAGACTAACCTACGCACCGTGACTGAAACCATAGCAAGCTTTGTTTGAATTTAAGGCAGAGGTACATGCATCTGCCATCCTGCATCACACAAAATTAGCTGCAGCAGTGTTTACCAGCATTCAAACCAGACATCTGTGTGGGGCCCTTGAGGTTTGGGGACCCCCTGTTGGCCACAAACAGTCATTACACTATAGGGGCCCCAAAGTGTAAACAACACACCCCCAGACGATAGGGATGTATGAAGCTACAGCCTGGCATACGGGATTTGTCTGGGGACGTTCCGCTGTACCGCCAATGCTATCGGAGCACTTTGGGCATTCTCAGAGCCGTCTGGCTTTGTTAGGCACAGTGTGTGCTAGAGGTCAGTCGCACATTCTACCCCTGCGTGGCCATTTTTTTTTTGAGCAATCCCGCCTTTCCTCTTCGTTTTGCTGGCTGGGGGGTGTGGGGGGGGGTATTTGAGTGTGTTTCATTTTTATTATGTCTGGGGGCAAGCCTGAGTTAACTCATTCCGAAAAGACATCAAGATCCGCGGCACGCGATCAAATGACCCGACTTGTCCGAAAGGATGGAGCCAGCGGGGGGGAAAATACGCAGTGTGCCACATTGCAGCAGCGAGCAGAGTGATCAGAGGTGTGACTTACAACCAGAAGGTTGTTGGTTTGAGTCCTAGAAAAGAGGATTCAGAAAACCGTATAACAGTATAAAACCACAGTGCATTAACAACTAACATCAAACCACCCAATCCCAATCATCATTTTAATAAAGGAATTCATTTAGAGTAGAGTCTCTCTACTTCATGAAATGCGTGAATTAAGGGTATTTTTTCATAAATATTGTACTGGGCATGTAATGAAAAGGCACTCAATACAGTAAAGAAATTTATTCAATTAAATGTGTAATATAATTCATTAAAATGCCCATAATGATCTATGCATATTTTAGCTCTAGAACATATTTCAACATCAACAATGAATTAGTTTTTAAACAAAAACAATGACCAGAAAAACAACAACAGCGTTTTGTGTCTTTTAGAAACTCAGTTTAATATATTTATGGTTTATTATTTATAATGAATAATTCCATTGCTAAGATGATCATAATAATAATAATAATAATAATAATAATAATAATAATAATAATAATAATAATAATAATAAAACAAGCCTGCAGAAATGTATAAAAAGATCTGGGCATGAAAGGATCTGAAGCAAAATGGTACCACGTTGCCTTAATTTTGGTTTTAATTGTTGTACTTAGATCTATAGATTTCTGAACACAGGCCTACATTTACTCTAGAGGGCTTTCTAATGAAAAATCAAGTTCAAAGAATTTTGACCACCATAGAGGATGGGCAAAAAAAAAAAATCCTAAGGGCTATAGTGGGGTGACTCAGAGAAGATCAAAGCTTACGAAGTCTGCTCATGGAAAACACGATGGCGGCTCTCAGATACGAGGCTAACAGATGGGTAGCCAGTATACAGAGAGAGGAAACGTGCGGGGCTATATCTCACGGGTGAAGAATCCCCAGGAGGCGGGGCTTTGGCTGCCACACCGCTCACCGGGATAAGGGCCATGGGTGTGGACGTATCGCTACCTAACAGAAAGGACAAACGAGATGCTATATTTATGTATGACCACCTCTGCTGTTACATACAACCGGAAGGCTGCTGGTTTGAGTACTAAACTAAGATGATATGGAAAACTAGATGTTACTTATTTAGCAGACCCTTTTATTCAAAGTGATGTACATTTTTAAGAAAACAGGGTCAGCCCTGGAGCAACTGGAGGTTAAAGGCTTTGCTCATGAACCTAATAGTGACATCACTTTGCCTACCCTGGGCTTTGAACTGGCGACCTTCTGATCACAGACACAGCATCCTAACCCGCTGCATCACACACTGCCCCAACACCCCCAAAACTCAAAACAATGTGATGTAGTGATGTCAGTGTCTGATTGTCAGGTATGTATGTGTAGTGATGGGCAAATGAAGCTTCATGAACTATTTGCTGTATTTTCTGACCCCACTAGATAGCGTTCTCTGTTCATATAAGGCAAAGGTGGGGAACCTGATCCATGGAGGGCAGGTGTGGATGCAGGTTTTTGGGATGGCCTCTCAATCAGCCAATAACAGTGAGTCTGCAGGACTGGAGTTGAGAACTACTGCTTTATTATTGGCTGATTTGAGAGGTCATCCCAAAAACCTCCATGGATCAGGTTCCCTACCCGAGATATAAGGGCTCAAAGTATACCCCAATGCAAACTAAGAGCACCATCTAGTGGGGTTAAAAAATACAGCAAATGGTTCATGAAGTTTTATTGGCCCATCAGTAGTCTATGGTCGTGTGTCCCCTGCTTTGGCATTGCCTTCAGGCCCCACTATTTTGTAAGCATTAATAGATAAAGTAAGATGTGTCCCTTAGGGAAAAAAAGACTATATCAATGACTGATATACTCTCAACCCTGTTTAACCCTGATATAGAGAGTGGAGTGGAGAAAGGAATATCTGTATCCAGAAAAATGGTGGAAATCAATATCCTAACTTTAGCTAAGGTGTATATAAACAGTTACCAAGAATGGGCAAATTCACAGGTTCTGGAATATATGCAGTCAGACTGCCAAAATGATAAAGGACAAGAGAAGCAGGATTTTTTTTTCCTGAGAACTTACCGTCATGTAGTGTCGTAGAAATTCAAGGTTATCCTTTTACAGCATTACATATGACACAAAAAATGGCATTGTAGATAATCCAGAATTACCATTTGTCACATCTATGGCGCTGGTTAGAATTTGAAAGGGTTTTAACCTGACGACGGGAGAAGGGCATAATTCACGCAAGCTTTGTGCTTTGTCAGATTGAGAGGGAAGAAAAGGTAATGGAGAAAGTGAATGTGGAGGGGTAATCCCCAGACAATTTAGAGTAAAATCCTTAAATGGCAAAAGTAGCAATGCATCGCTTAAATGTAGGTATGTTCAGACATTCGGCGCTCCCTGATTTGGCTGGCACTAAGATGTTACACGGCACTGCAAGGGCCTCAGGGAGCGTGATTTTCCGCTCAGCCTGATTCTACAATGCTTAGCATTTCAACATAACTGGCACAGGCCAGGCTGCTGATCAAATATCGGACATCTTTCTTCTCGGAGAAGTGAGGAGATGCGTCTCCACTCAGCCATACGTGTGCGTTTTTATAAAGCTAACAGGCGGGAGGCAAACCCTTGGCGGCTTGTCTTAAAAGTACTCAACCCTACTTGGTCTAATAAAGGAAAAGGGGCGGCGGTTGACGGGCGTGGAGGTGGGGGGGGTGGTGGGTGAACAAAAGCACCATGGGATTGGATGGAGTCAGAAACAGCGTTTAGCACTTTGCTGACCTTCAGTTCACTTTTTTTGAAAACGCCCTCATGGAGCTAGAGATTTTTCTCCAGTCATTTTCAAGCCATTCCATTCGCCTCGAGAGAACAAAGCGTTTGATTGACCAAAGCTATCAGGCCAACAACGGGCAACCCCTGAAAGCCCAACTACCTTGGCTAGGTGAAGAAGATATTTAAGAGGTCCGAATAAACTTCAGAAAATAAACCCCTGTCAATGACCGCATTTGTGGATCTTGGGTGCCAGCCATTGAGATGGTCTTCGCTGTTGATGGACGGATGAATCCCAATGAAATTTAAGTTTGTCAGAGTAATCTGACCACGTTTAGAAACTAAAATAAGGTACTCGCTGTATCTGAGAGCGAGAAACGACAGGCCTGTGTTGGTCTGAACGTGACCGAAGGATAGACTTTCACAGTCGCCATCATCACTTGTCAAGAATGAGCTATGGACGGTCATTATCAAAATATTAGCTGTATATGGTTAAACTATTTTTCATAAGACAATTATTAATTCTCAAAGTTATTTCTCAAGAGAAATTAAACGGCATTACAGAAGCGTGGTGGAAGATTTTTTTCATAATTTTTACAACGTGTAATTCCACATAATTTCCTTTATACACAAAGGTGTAAAGACTTCCAGTTTGACAATGACTGCATAAATATATCATAACAAAAAAAAAAACAGCGCTATGCTTATTAAAAAATGGATGAGAGTATAATAAAATGAGCAACCGCGATGTAGTGTGTCTTCAATTAATATCGGCGGCAGAGGGCTGCCTTGTGTATAGTTTTGGGTAAACAATCGTTTAGTTTTGCGGAGAAAAGGAAGAAGGATATTTTGTTATCATATCTGAGTGCTTGGGGGATTGGCTCTCATTAAGAGCACGGCTCCTAGTCGCGTCATTTACATCGAGCAGCAGGTGCTCTGATGAAACGAGAGTATAGGAAGGTTTAAGCAGGAAACGGACCCAGCTCTAATGTGAATACCGTTCTACGCAATAGGGCTTTAAATAATATTGCAGCTCGGTCCGATCCGGATTAAATGTTCTTTCCCCGTCGCAGGGATGTTCCAGACGGCTCCGCGTAGCGGTAGGAGTAAATTACTTGTGCACCTGTGCCACCACTCAGATAATACATTATACATCTCCAGGGGTTTGGACGGGAGTAAAATAAAATGTACAAGGAATAAACAGAATTTTACAGCCTTAAAGCTTGACAAAGTTGCCTGTATCTAGGGAGGGGAGAGACGGTGGTGGGTGGGTAGGAGGGGGGGGGTTTGAATGGCACAAAATAACAAACTCAACAACTTGTAGGTGCATCCTTGTCGTGGGTGCCGCGCAGCTTCTACCCACAATGCACGGTGTATTTCCAGCGACACACAGGGGCATCTTAGAAAGCCGGCTGGATGCATTTACACAGGGCCAAAGGTGCAGCCACAGTTTCTCGGGTCAAGGCTGATATCTGTGCTGCGGCTTAACAAAGAGCCACTGAGAAATCCTTTAATGTTCACCTTAGATCATCAGACCGTGTGCAGTGCCCGGCATCGCTCTGCTACAAATCAGTTTGAAAAGCTTCAGATATTTCCAGGGGCTACAATGTGGAAAAATACTGCACTTTTGTTGTAGTTAATATCTTTATGGAAATCTAAATACACATTATTGTTTTAATCTGAGTTTTTGGTTTCACCTGGCTGCCTCAAAGTACCCAAAACCCAGCCTTCCCAATTAGCAGAGGCTTACCATCCAGTCAAAGGAACGGGGGCGGGGTGGGGGGGAAGAATCAGCTTGACAAAAAAATGCAGGTGAAATTCTTGCTGTGCCAATTCCTGAACTACCATAGCTATCTCTAGCTATCTCATTCACATACAACCTGTTTCCCAACTCTTGATGCATTCTTAAAGCTGATTCAGATGCAAAGTAAAAACACTAATATCCATTATTCTTACCGCAAACTGATTTAAGGATTTGTACAGGGCTGAATGCGCTAGACATCTAGCGCCTGGCTAATCTGCTATACTGCTGCTCCTGTGAAGACTGCAGCTACGCCATCTTCAGCATCTCTCTCCATCTCTCTCCACCTCCCTCCTGCTCTCCTCATACACCCTCCTGTCCCTGGGGAGGACCTTTAAAACATGCCGGGTTCTCATCCGAAATGCTATCGGCTGTTCTCCCTCAGAGAGATTTTGTACTCTGGCGAGTCCCAAAAAAAAAAAAAACAACCCGCCCCCGGCACTGACAGTGCTTTTGGGGAGAGTGGTGTGTGTGTGTGTGTGTGTGTGTGTGTGTCTGTGGGGGGGGGGGGGTCCCCGACAGGCTTTGGGGGGGGGAGGGGAGTGTAGGTTCTTGTCCAGTGTGGGCTCAACACCGGGGCCCCTCTCTCGTGGGGGGGGGGGGTT
>JAODKE010000044.1:5464274-5481103 GCA_026779605.1 Mormyrus hasselquistii
GTATTACATATGGGCCTACATATTTCGCAGACGCTTGTGTCCAAAGCGGCGTACCTATAAGGTGAATAGCGCATTTCAAACATTATAATAATATTTTTTTTTTTCAAGGTCAGTTAAAATTGCTGTGTTCTAAGAACAAATGCAATGCAAATTGTGTGATAAACACGGCATGATCATAGATTGTGGTTGTATAGCCATCAGTATCTCGCAGCTTACGATGCTGCACACGCAGCAGACACCGCGAAAAAAAGCCACTCGTCACATTTACTGAAGAAGAAAAAGTGCACTGGGTTAAATATAAAACATCTGCATTTACAGAGGTAAGGGGATAGTTTAAAGATCACCTGCCTGCCTTTGTCAAGTTAAAAATTCCGGACTGAAAGCCACTTCAGTCGTGTTTAAATTAGCCCGTTCCCTAGTGGGGGACCAAATCAAATAACACACAACAGTTGGAGTCCAAACAAGTTAGGGGAACGTCCTTGCGGGTTTTATCCACTAAAGCAATAGTAACTAGGACAACCTTCTCAAAGGCTAAAATGTCCCAGTGGCCCAACACTCAATAAAGATTTGGCTACTTAAGAAGGTTGAAAACAGAAAGGCATTTAGGGTCCGGCGTGGCCCGGCCGGGGGCACCGCGCTTGCTATCCGTCATACGGCGCTTAATGCAATTTCTCTGCGCGCTCTTACATGCGACTTTGCTTAGGCTAATGCTGGGTGCAAATAACACCCAGGACAATGCATCTTCATCACCGCATCGTCTGCCCCCCCCCCTCCTGTCCCTGGTGGCCCGTTTCACTTCTACACGATCCAGCCTTACCGCAGAAAGGAGAAGCTCATTTCAGGAGAGTTCAACAGTGGCGCATAAGCATTAGGTATTCTCTGGTAATATGCTGATTTCATTTATTTTCTTTACCCTTGCAGTGCTTCTCAGTAAACATTTTGGGGCCTTCAAATAAATACAGAAGGTATGTTTAAAGTGGCAGCATCTCAGTGCAGGAGTGATAAGAAGTAATAGTTTCACCGCTGGTTCGTTTGACTCGAGGAAGATGTGAACGCTTGACTGCCCCCTAACATAAGTCAGAAAGTTTCCAAAGTTGTCTAAAAATAAAAAGGCAATTACCAAAGACATACAACGGAGGGGGGAGACACGTCATTAGCATCTTGCTGGTTTTGCAGAAAGCCTTGTACATGATCAGATAAACATCTAGAAAAATAATTCTCATCTAAAAAAGGAATTGATTAGATTTTTCTACAGGACAAATCCAGTTAAAATTCAGAAATGTCATACATAGCTAGCTACAGATTTTAAGATGATGGACTCCTATACATTTATAAATACACAATAATATTGGGTAGCCTACCTAGCAAAAAAAATATTGACAAAATATACACAGAATGCAGCACAACTGCTGGTTTCCTGTAGCGTGTGCAGTGAGCCAGCACTCTCCTTCAGACATGCCTTGTCTCACAGTACCATATTTCCTTCCATCTATTCATCGATGCCTTTAAAGCTCAAGAGGAAAGCTGAACTCCTACTCATCCCTCCACTCTTTGGCGACCACGGCGGAAGGGCGTCCCGCTTCGTCCCCCAGCTGGCGGGACCCGCTTGCACACCCTCCCATGCCGCTTAATGCAATAGCGCTTCGCCGCCTCGCCTTTCCCAGACATATGGCGAGTGAATTATTTCATGCCATAGCGTGTCATTATCGTTTTGTATATTTCATGCAGTGGACACACTTGGGGTAACACTTCTGTCAGCTGACTGTCAGACACAGAAATAATCACTATTTGTCAAACTCCGCTGAGTGACTATCCTGACTTCAAAAGTTACTCCCTAATTAAACATGAAACCGGTGTGGGGGCTGTCCAAACGAGACAGCTTTCAAAGAATATCGTTTCTAATGTTTTCTAAAATACTCGCTTATGTTACGAATAAAAGCCTTGTGGTCCTGATGGGACCGGATTTGTGACCAGAAGGTGACAGGTTTACGTCCCAGGGGACTAACCTCTTTGGCACCCGCAAACAAAATATTTATAAAGAAATTCATTACAAAGTTAACCCGAACCGCAATATTAAATGAACTCGAATTGCTTCAGTATATATAGATTTGCATAAACAGGTGTAATGGAAAAATAAGCAATTTGTAATTACCATGATGTAAAAAAACAACCTTGCTGACATAATACAAATGTGCTAGTTATTCTGGATAAGAGCACTGACCAAACAACTTCATGTAAATGTTCGCTAACAATGTTTTTTTTTTCTCCTTCATTAGCATGCACAGCGTGACCAGTTTTGATGCAGAGTTTAATACAGCAGAGGGAATAATTAACAGGGCATACAAAATACAAAAACACTGTTAGGCTATGACTAGATTTCTGATCCCATTTTTCAAACAGGGGGACTTAGTAGTATCCTACATAAGTCTATTAAAGCATTTCACATCCGTTACCCATTGCCCGAATAAAACGCGAAAACTTCATCAAGTACATCAAAGGTGCCGCAATGAGCACATGGTCCAGATCCTTGGCAACAGAAGGATATGAAGCTGTATGTTCTGATCCCATTGCGACACAATTGAAGAACAAATGTCATCTTGCCAAAATAAACCAAAGCAAAGTCTTTAACTCCTGGTGCAACCTACATGCTCACAGAACGGGTTCCATGATATACTGCAAAATGCTATTATGTAATTGCAGTCAATAGTAATTTCACAAACTGCAAAATGGCAACACTGGAAAGAAAACATGCTGCACACAGACCATTTTTACACCTGAGATAAAAGGGCTTTTAGTGAACGCGTACTCTACTACAATACAGAGGAGGTCATTCAAAATACATTTTAAATAAATCAAATGCATAATCCGACCTAGAAAAGACACAAGGCGATACAGCTTCATTATGAAATCCCTGCAATCCACCAAAATGAATCTCAGAAAAAAAATCTACATTTCAGCTTAAGACAAATCACAGCCGCTGAACAGTGGGACGATTATTTTATTCCTTGGCGACGTCAGACTCAACTTTTAACATATTCCTTTTGAAGTTTCGATTCGGTGACATAAGACACTTTATTTTGTTTGTTTAGCCTATGACTGACATGCTTTGTTCGCCGTTTGTCAACTCCACTGTCAGGCCTGTATTGCTGCGATTACAGGCTTACATCAAAGTTAGTTCCCCCCCCCCCCCCCCTTCCAAACCCCATCCCTTGCCCTGCATTCTCCCCACAGGCCTGTCGGTACTGACAGCATGTACCCCTTGTATGTGACAGTGTGCATTGAGGGAGGGGGGGATTGCAGAGATGGTAACACTCAGTCTGAAGCTCCACAGGTCCTGCTTTATGGCCCCGAGCATTAATGTTGTACTCTTTGTTACAACCTGCCATGCGGAGGGAGATAAACTTGACGAGGGCTTCCGGAGCCTTCCAGGCCCGCGCTGCTAATCTTGTCGACCTCCCCCCCCCACCAATCCTCCCCTCTGGTAGCATCCTTCAGCTCGAGTCGCTAAATCCCTCCCTATCTCCCTCCCAGACCTCTGCCTCTTGTGTTTGAACAGTTCCCTCTTAGCGGGCCCTTGGATTCCAGCCCGAAACCACAAGTCTCACATTCACCGGTCAGGAAAGACATAACGTCACATTAGAGATATCGATACTGAATCATCCTACACCAGTCTCCGTCTAATACCCCTTGTCACATTAGAGAAATCATGAAGACGGACACCGAGAAAGTGATCAAACACGGCTCGGAACACACCGCTTCCGCCACCCCAGCAACAGCGCTACACGCTTAAAATTCACGACTAAAAGCTTGTTACAAACTATTGGAGCGAAAACATGATATGCACTATTTGACTCGACTGAATATTATCACAAGTACAGCGTTAATCATAATGAACACAGAACTTTCTTCGGGGGTTAAAAAAAAAAAAAATCCCTTTAATCCTGCCATAGACACATTTCTATTCACGAGATTGTCAGTCTGCCCCTACAGTCTGGCTGCCTTCTCTTTCGCTGTCAAGCCAAGTCCTCAAATCTAATTTGAATGCTAATTATTTTGGTCAGTTTATAAACTATAGATCAGTCCCGGGCCTATTTTTTGAGGAGCTCGAAGAGTCCCCCCCCCTGAGAATTTGAATCACCTTGACTTCCATCTTGACTTCTTTCATTATACAACAGATGACCCATCAGATATTCCTCTTCTTCACTGGCTTATTTCTTGTTGCCAGCGATCAGCTAGGAAGGGAAAAAAAAAAAAAAAAAAAAAAAAGGCGGCCACATCTTTTTATCTTCATTCTGCCGCTTCTTCGGCCCCGTTTCTGCACCCCCCCCCCGATTGCTTGCCAGCTGCTTTCTATGCTTTACCCAACGGATCGTGGCACGTCTTCAGAACTGACAATTCTCACTTGTTTTCACCCTGCATCTCCTCGTACCCTTTATTCTTCCGAAATAAAAAACGCCTGCATTAAGAAACTAATAAGGATGCCTTTGTGCTCATTTTACGAAAGAATTCTCTACATTTTTACCTCATTGCCCATAAAGAAAAAGGAACTACCTGGACGACGATTACGATCTCCCATGAAATACGATTTTCATTACGTTCTTTTTTTTTTCTCCAGCATATAAAAACAACAGTAAATATTTCACTATACCTCCATTGCACAGATTCTGTTATGCCACACTAACAACTTTTCTTTTAAGCTGCAGGGCTATTATTCCGGAGCAGAAATATAACGCAAATTTTAAAAACTGAAAAGTTTGCTCATACACCCGAAACACTGCAGAATTTAAACTAAAATTAAAAGCGACAAAATACCAAGGTGCTAGTGACCTTTCTATGAACACATGCTTACAGATGAGATACTTAGCAGCTACTGTACCCAATTAACAGAGAGGTTATGTAAAACATTTCTTCCCCCCTATAGCAAGTTTAATGCTGATGACATTGTTAATATCCACAAAGGACATTATCTTCTCAGAGAGAACATGCCGAGATCCGTTTAACACAGTCCAACAGAAGCATAACATCTTTCTACTGTCTAGCGTCTCATGGCAAATTCAATCGAGGGCTCCAGCCCCCAGATGAAGCCCATGGAGAATTTTCTTTTTCCTAATGCCATTATCTCTCCTTTCTGGTGTCTGGATGCATAAACAAAACAAAAAACAAACAAAAAAAAAAAAGTAATTGGAGGTGCATTGTTCCTGATAATTGCTCTCAGACCTCCAGATAAGGCCTCTACGTGACAGGACACTCCATGAAGGGGCCATCCCTGCCCCAGACGCATCAGAAGCCTTCAGAGAGACCCAAGACACCTACAAGGTGCCATCTGGCTACAGAGTGTGCTTTGATTTCTTTTTGTTTCGATAAAGAACAATCTGCACCCTTTCATCGACCGTGATATATTTAAAGATGACATTCAGCCTCCGCCATTGTTTCGCCTGTGATGATGCGGCAAGGCCGTTGTTCGGCGAGGAGGAGGACTTTGAAAAGTCTGCTCCCAATATAAAGGTATTTATTAAAATGCAGGCAGTTCAGCGCTTTTCTGTGCAGGAGGGGTGGGAGGGGACCTGAACGAGCCGGTTAATCAAAAGTTAATTGTATAATTTTCATGCAGATGAGGGCCACGTGTATGCGAATCCCAGCCCTGCAATTATTTAAATAAATAAATAAAGAAGCACTATGAAAATGCACTGGGACTCTGAGGCTGGTAAACAATCAGCTGAAGTTTAATTTGAGGTAAACAAAGTGAAGATACACGAGGGGTCTCAAAAGGAGAAGCTAAGGTTAGATTAAAATTTGAAACGTTACAGATACAAGGAACCACATTCGAGCCACGAACCTCACGATTAATTGTTGCAAGCACCATTTGGAAATCAAAGTATGGGGAAAGGACAGGACATTTAGAATGGCTCCAGAATAAAAGAAAAGATTTTAGCCCATGCCCGGAACTGTTAAACATGCATTTATCAAGACAAAGCACAAGTGAAGGCTATTATGCTTGATTGCTGTTTATGACAGTAAACCATTTTCTGAAACAAAAGCCCAAACTCTGCTTCTAGAGAGATGTTCTCAAAGCCAGTCATGTCACCTGCTTAAACTTTCCTTGCAAAACGAAAAAAAGTCATCATCATATATGCAAAGTCAGTTAATACAGTAAAGCATTAGACAAGTAGTTTTTTTTTTTTTTTCTTAAAAACAGTTTATTTTAGCATCAGTGGAAAAAAGTCTGCGATTTTCTTGAACATTGACTGGCTGTTTTTATATAAAAACCTGAGTATGGAGTTAAGACACCTCTATGAAATATACATATAAAAATCTATCAAGCTGAAATTTCTAATCTGCAAAAACTTGCGGCATTTAAAAATCAAATTAAACTATATAGCAACTACAAACTACTTGGAAAATAGGCAAAAAATGCAGTTGGGTGGAGGTTTAACGTAAATTGCAACTATGAATATTAAAATGAGGAAAGGTTCCAATGGCAAATCCTGATTTTTAAAATGCAAAAAAAAAAAAAAAAAAAAAAAAAAAAAAAAAAAAAAAAAAAAAAGTTTTAATTACGTGCCAATTTAGCGCTCTTTGATAATATTCACATTCCCCTTAAGTGACTTTACTGATTGGTTTGGTAGTACGCATGCAACTACAGATTAACAATACTGGTTTTGACAAGTTATCCCCCGTGCGACCAAGTATCACGATTCATAGCCCCAATGCACAATTCTATTAGGGTGAATTTAGTCTATGGGGCTTTGCTTGAAATGAATTCTCATTTTTGTGTCAGTCCTGCAGTTCTTAATTTTTAATATCTACTGTGAAATTACATTTTTTTTTTTAAATCTTAGAAAAGTCACTAGGAAGAAAAATGAATGCAAAAGTTTAACCATGGTCTAATTAGAAAAATGTGAATCTTATCAATGTCAAAGCAAAAGGTTTTCATCTTTGTTTAGAATGGTATTAAACATTGAACATTCCAGGATTGAGAATTTCTTATCCAGGTATTTGAAATAGTGGGCAGGATAAAAAAATAAAAAATTACTTAAGCAATAGACATTTTCACAAAAATATATATTGAATACCCAGTGCTTTTCATATTTTAAAAAAACAGCAGAATTACAGCCATTTTTTAAATAATCCCTTAAATTCTTTCCATTTGCAAGTAAATTACTGGCAGCTGGCAGTTACACAAAAAACAATGTAATGCTGCTCTTAAGAAAAAAAGAAGAAAAAAAAAAAAAGTAAAAACCTACCAGTACATATATACAACTGAAAGAAGAAAGAAAAAAAAGCATCTGAAAGCGCAGCAATGAAAGCAGTCACAGCCAAAGGACGCTTTACATGTAAGACTAAAATATATTAAATGAAAAGCGAAACCTCAGATCAAAAAGGTCACTTTCGCCTTGTGCTTCTCACTGGTCTGGCTTCTGTGACACTCGAGGCCTCGGGCTTTGTTGGAGACTTTCTTCCACAGGCCGCACTTTTCACTTTGCCACCATCTGCCGAAAAGGAGACCCGAAACACAATAAAACACTCCCGTTGGGTTTAATTACCTCATCAGCCCATTTGGTGACAAAAGTTGCTTAAGCCTTAATGTGATACTATTCGTAGATGGGACTGCATGCCTTTAAAAATCCACTAAGACTGCTGAGAGAATTACTAATCCAGTAAACCAACTAAACAGAATCATTTAATAAAATACTTAAGTCATAACACCCCTAAACTGCAATGGGTTGGTGCCCTAGGTTATTCCTAGTCTTGTGTCCATAAGATTCTGGGATATTATTTGGATCCCAACGACATTGCAAAGGAATAAGTGGGTACGGAAATTAATGAATGGAATACCCCATAAACAACTCACCACTTGGTTCTGTTATCCTGGCATTTCCTCTGCCTGGCCGTTTTCCATGGGATACAGGTTCTGGTTCCATGTGCTGCACAACCCTTTTCCTACTCCTTCCAACAGGCTTTGGGGTTTCTACCTTTTGAGATCCTTCCAGCGTTTCTGTAGTTTTCACTGCCTTCTTCAGAGGGCCTCTCTGTCCCCGAGCTGGACTCGCCACAGGTCTCTTTTCTTCTATGCGAGCAGCCTTGCCCCTCACCCTTTTCGTGGTTGAAAGTCTACTTGGGGATGCTGCGGAGGCCTCTTCCAAAAGCTCAACTGGCTCATCGCGTGCAACCGCTCGCTTTGTGCCTCTTTTCGCTGCAGTGACAGGCTCATTAACCTTTGAGCTTTTCAATGGAGGTGCAGTTGAGTCTGACTGTGTAGCACTGTGTTGGTCAGATACAGCAGGCTCTGAACACTCTGAGCTTGGCTTTTTCGCCCCTCTTCCTCGACGGGGCTTTGTTGACGGTTCAGTGATTTTTTCAGCTGACATGTCCACAATTTCTCTGCCCGCTACACCGGACCTTTTCTTAGAGCCTGGTAACTCTGTTACATCTTGGCTGTCAGGTATCTCCAAATCCCACTTTGCCATTTTCTTTGAAACAACCCTTTTCACCGCCGCTTTGATGGCAACCGTTTGTTCCACTGCTGATTTTTTATCAGCTTTGTTGGCTTCAGAATCTTGAGGGGCAGCTTTTCCTCTTCTGGTTGTGTTCTTTTTATTTTCAATGACAAGGTTATCCAGCCCTGGGGATTCATTTGGTGGAATCATGGATTCTACCTTGGAAGGTACAGAAGCGGCAACACAAACACTGACAGTTCCAGTGTCTGCAATTGGATTATTTTTACGTGACCCTCTGGTGTTCCTGGTGGCCTTTATTCCAACTTGAGTGGAGGATGCATGGGGTTCAACGAGCTTCTCTTCCAGAGGCATTTCCTGAGTATCCAGCACTTTCCTTCCACGACCAGGTTTTGATGAGTGGACAGAAGAAGCAGTCGTTGCAGTGGCATCACATGGTCCACCCCGGCGCATTCTTCTAGCTGGCAACACAGCAGGTGATGGCTGCTCTGCCTCCTTCACAAGGGACTTTGGCATCCTCCCACGGTGAGGCTTCACGATAGGACTAGTTGGCTCTTCAGCAACAGTAACCAAATTGGTTTCTTTTTCAGATACATCCTTTTTCAAACTCTCTGAGACAGTATTTTCATCAGATTTAGTCTTCTTTCCTCTTCTTGGTTTTGTTACTTGGGATGAAGACACAAGCTCCTGGCCATGACCATCCACCACCTTGGTGGGGCTTAGAAGCTCCATTTCAACACTTTGCATCTCAACAGCGGCCTTCATATCGACGTTCATATCAGCCATCCGCTTTGCTGTTCTCCCCCTACCAGCTTTTCTGATGGGCGTAAGAGCCTTTTTAGGAACCGCTGCAGCCTTACTGTCCTGTCTGGCTTTAGCAGAAAGCTCAACTTGAGCTCCCTGCTCTGTAATTTCCTGCTCTGCATGCATTGTTTCATTGCTCTCTATTGGCTTCCCAGCTTTGCCTCTACTCAGATTCACATGCAGCTTGTCCTCTGCAGCTCCTGGCACAAGTTTTGCCCTTCTTCCTCGAGTGGTTTTGACTGGAGTTGCAACAGCAGGTGAAAAAACCTCTTGCCCCAGAGTTGCCGGCAGCCCTCGCCGGGTCTGCCTGCCTCTTTTTGATTTGACCTCAGTAATATTAGGTTCAGCAGCTCTTACGGCCTGATCATATTTTGAGTCGGCAGATTTATCTTCAGCTGGAATGTCAGTTTTTTTACGTCCTTTAACAGCTTTTTTAGATGTGTTGCTTTGGCTTTCAGGCAAATCCAAAGGTTCCTCAAAGGCCACATCTGCTTCTGGAAATAAGACTCAGTTTTAAACATTACAGGACCCAACATATTTATTTTTTTATTTATTTTTTTTTATATATTATATATATTCTAAATTAACACAATCTATTAAGCTGCCAGGCATGTTTGTAGTAGTTTAAAATAGGCCTGTGCAATATGTATGAAGATAAATTTCCAATGCATTAGAATTACTGTAAGTTGTCCAAACCAAAATTATGCTTAGACTAATAAAAGGTAGTCTGCACACCAGACACACTGCTAAAACTAAAAGCCTAGTACATCAAAAGGATTTTATGGAATTTGAGATTGAGAAGCTGCTGCAATTGTTTGGCTACAACAAAGTGTGATGCAGCTTGTAAATAATTTGCATAAAATTGTCAAACCACTGAAGTTCCATATTTATCAAACTACAAGGAAATACTGTCTTGTGGTTGAGGTTAGTGTGCCTGACTTATTCCAACCTCTAGAGTGCTCGATTTTGCAGAATCTGGACATCCTGAACTGAAATTGTCAGTAGTTCTTTATTTCGATATACTTTTGGCTATAACCTGCGAAGGCTGCTCCCATACATAAATGAAAGGAACTACAACGGAGGAATCTGTAGCTAGGATATTAAGGTTGTTGGCAAATTCCTTATCTTAAAAGGGAATTAACTCTTAATTGATGAAGTTGGAAAGTTGAAAATTCACACCAGGAAGTTCCACTTGAACAGCTGACCATTCTGGGCACTGACTGGAGTTGGTGACGTGACAGCTTCAAAACTTCCCAACTTTTCCCAAAATATTAATGCAATGGGCAATGCTTGTGAGGCACTGCACTATAATAGCTATGGGTTCCCCCCCCTTCTCCTAACCATGTCAGAAACACTGCCTAAAAGGCTGACCCAGAAGTCAAATCCTAAATTCAGTTCAGTTCTTACTTTGAGTGTAGCCTAAACCTACTTCCACAATAAATTTGAATCAGTTATTCACTGTCAGATATCGACACCAAGTTACTTGTCTGAATAGTCAATCACTAATAAATCATTTTGCCCAGCTCTAGTTTAGACCACAATAGCTATAAAAGGTGACCTACAACAGCTCATATATTTAAAACACAAGATCAACTGACATATAGTATACTCACCAGCAGAAGTAAATATTTCCTCATTCATTGAAGTGCATGGACTGGCACAAACCTTTGAAGAGGAGAAAAAAAATAATGCAGTTTTAATACCAAGACACAATGAACTTAAATGTAGAATCATAGTGCTACCAACAGTGCACTCAGTTTAACACTCAATTTGGAACTTGTTCATTTATTACTTGAAGTTTAATAGAATTACCTTTGCATGTTCAGCGATATCACAACTGCTAATGATCCTGGCAACTGGTACTTCTGGTTCTTGCATAAGCTCCTGCAATCCAGTATAATCTTCAACTACAACGGTTCCTCTTATCCTGGGTGACTTCATGAGTTTGGCAATTCCAAATTTGTTTTCAACTGGCTTCCCTTTTTGTTTGGGAGTCCTCATCAGTCGCTTCAATCCAACCATGTCTTCCACAGGTTCATTCTTCTGCTTGGGAGTCCTCATCAGTCGCTTCAATCCAACCATGTCTTCCACAGGTTCATTCTTCTGTTTGGGAGTCCTCATCAGTCGCTTCAAACCAACCATGTCTTCCACAGGTTGATTCTTTTGTTTGGGTGTCTGCAACAGCTGCTTCACCCCAAATGAATCCTGAACTGGTATATTCTTCTGCTTAGGAGTCCTCATCAGTCGCTTCAATCCAACCATGTCGTCTACAGGCTCGTTCTTCCGCTTTGGAGTTCGCATTAGTCGCTTGACACCAGTTGTAAAAACTTGTGGCACAGCTTTCACCTTGGGAGTTATTCTCTGAACTCCAACCATGTCTATCGGTTGACCCTTGACCTTAGGGGTCTTCAGCAGCTCCTTTACACCAATTAAACTCACTTCTTTAGATACTGTTGGTTGCTTGGGTGTTTTCAGTAGTCTTTTAATGCCTGTAAAATCTTCCTTCTGCATGACCTTCTGTTTTGGGGTTTTCATAAGTCTCTTAACTCCTGTTAGAGGCATCTCTGGTTCAGGCTTTTGTTTTGGGGTTGCCACCATCCTCTCCAGGACAAGATCCTGTTGTTCAGTTGGTTCGGAAGTAATCAAATATGAAGTTGTCTTCTGCTGTACAGAATCACTGCATGTAAAGCTGCACTCCTGATCATCTGTGAGAAGCCTGACAACAGCTTCACTGTTGTAACATCCTTGCTTTACAGTGCTGACAACACTTAATGGTGAGACTACCATTTCTCCTGCAAACATAAAACACAGTTCCAAAGCATCAATAACTAAACAGGCGTTACTGAATGACTTTACACATATTCTGAAGAATTAGATCAAATCAAAGCCTTTTCCATAAGCTATTCCCGTTATCCAGAATTTTCCCAGGAGGGACAAATTCTGATGAAAACTTCAGGTTCCTTAATTAACCCCATAACATTTTTCAAGCATCATATCAGAACTATACCAGACATTACGGGCTAAAGTTGTATTCAGGCCAGAACACCAATTCTAATCACCTACCCGTTTCCTCAGGGGTGTTTATTACAGAGGCTTCAGACAAAGGGACGTCCTGTGGAGTTTTTGGGCTATGGGGTTTGCCACTATTTGTCCTCTTCTGTCTTGTACTCACAGGGGTACTGAATATCTCTGCAATGCCTGCAAAAGGAAATCAAAATAGCCTCCACAAGTCACCAAGACGCTTCAAGTAATGTAAAATGGTGGGCTAAGCCTGCGTGCTTGTAATCACAAGGTCACAGGTTCAAACCTAGCCTCAGCATGTCTACAGGTCCTTGAACAAGACCCTTAACCCCCAGCTCCCTGGGCGCCCCAACAGGTGGCAGCCCTTTGTGGACAGCTTGCTCTACAAAGAGCAAGCTGAGGGAGGTGTAAAAAAGAATTTCCCCAATAAAGAAATTTCCCCACGGGGATCAATAAAGTTGTGATTATTATTATTATTATTATTATTATTATTATTATTATTATTATTATTATTATTAAATCACCCAAAAGTAACATCTACAGAAGATGTCTCAAAACACACACACACACCTGTTAAATCTTCATTCATATTCATGCTTTCTTTTGTTAATGCAGTGTTGCGGACAAACTTTGGTGCACGACCTGTAGGCAATACGGCCTTGGCATGGGCTTTCCCAACAACGATCGTAGCTGGTGATTCAGCATGGCCCGTACTGAAATGGCCTTTGAGTTTCTGAATAGGAGTCTTAGGGGGCTGGGGACAAATAGAGGAAAAATTGTATCACAAGAAAGCAGACAAAGTCAAGGCATCCATTTTTGGCTACTAATATTTAAAAATTTCCAAAATGCAACTTCAGAACTCTTACCTTTGCTTTTTGTTTCACAGTTCTTACAGCTTTTCCTCTTGAGATTCGTTTCTTGGCTGTAATTTTAGTCTGGGCTTTGGTGGTGCCAAATTTAACAATATCAGCCCACGAACTGACTACTGTATAAGAAACACATTGTCATAATTAACATGAGAAACTAGCCACGAAAACTAGCCGTCTTCATACTATTAAATACATTACAAACCTTTCAAATTGGCCTGAGAAGCTCCACTTCGCCTCAAACGAATTAATTCAAGGGCACTCCTCCTCGCACTTCTGGGGGTTGCCTTTGCAGACCTGAGGCTCACTCTCCTCAGCAGAACAGATGGAGTTACAGAAACAGAACCGTCTGAAGCAGCCGTATCCTGATCAGCTACAGGTGAAGGAGTTTCAATTCGTGATATTGAAAATCTGCCTCGTACAATGGACGTTTGACTTGCCAGGGAATCATTTATGGACATTTCAGCAGACAGAGATTCTTCTTCAAGAGAGGGGGTTTTGGGAGAAGATTTTGAACCAGAAGATGATTCTCTCCTACGTGGAGTAGCAGTCTTACCCAAGACTGAAACAGGAGTCTGGGGCTGAGAGGCAGGGGACTTCAAGCCTTCTGATGTCAGAGGGTCCGCTTTCGTGGAGGACCTGCATCTACTTGGAGACTGACTGACAGTTTTAGGAGAAGACTTCCGGCCTGGAGATTTCTTGGGCTCTTTTTCCTTGGATGGCGTACCAGGTTTCACCTTGGGGGACTTTATCTTTCCTGGAGATGGGGTTTTACTCTTTGCAGCAGGTGTTTTCTTAGGAGAAGGGGTCCTACTTGTAGAACCAGCTTCAGAAGAAACTCTCATCCTTGGGCTTGAAGCCTTTGGATTTTCTGAACTTAACTGTTCAGAAGGCAGCTCCTGTGAGGTTCAGAAGTTAACAGTGAATGAATGATTCAAGTTATTAAATTTAGTAGGTAAAAACACACAAAACCCAGCAATTAGAGCTCACCTGGATCAAGGCAATAATGGATGCTCTTCTTAAGACAGGGTGTTTTTTCAACACAGACAGGCTACGTCTTCCCGGTGTGGCCCCTTTGCGCAGGGGAGAGTTTGGAGGAAGCCGCTTGTCAAACAGCTCAGGACTCAACTGCCCACCGAATGACACTCTCTTCCTTTTCATCAAAGGCACAGGCAAATCACCAAGGTCCCCACTCTTGCGTTTCTTATACTGGCCAGACTTACCACCTAGAAAGACAAATATTCAAAGTAGAACCTAATGAGTTTAACTATTACAGCTGCAGTCAAATTCCCATGAGCAAGACCAGCAAATATAACAAAAATACACCTCCAAGTACACAAGTATTCTTCTCACTAAATATAAAAATTAGTAGGTTTCAAACTGCATGCACAGAAAGGAATAATCATACATATGTGGGTACCCATTAAAAATGACTCCATTTTCAGCTGTTTCTAGCATGTCACTTCAAATATCATGCTGGCTCCTAGAGTCTGCCCCCCCATGTAATGCCATGCCAGTTTCCTGAAGTTGCATCTTCTCTTGGGTGTACTGCCTGTGATATGTTCTAGCTCTTCTCAACAATGTGTTGGTTATGTGGCTGTGCAATGAATAGCTAATATACTTTGTACTTCTCACCACTGCGCACAACACACTTAACTAAGGTCAACTGTTTACCTTCAGCTTCCCCACAAGATGGTGCTGCCATTTCAAGTACATTCAAAGCTTGAAGCTTTCCTGCTGTTGTCCTGGGTGAAGTCCTGTTACTGGAAACTACTTTGGCTCTTGGGGACTTCTCTTTAACCTCAACGGACTCTCCATTTTTCTCGGCTTGAGTTGGGGTACAGACAAAAGGATGACCGGGTGAGCGAGGCACAACTTCTCCTCCTGCTGGAGAATGAGCTTCCTTGCTTCGCCTTGTTTTAGGCATCACACACTTACTGATGGTACAGTCTTCCAGCAGAGAAGTACCCTGAGAAAGGACATGTTGAGCTACTTCTGTAGCAGTGAATCTTTGAGGTGTGCTGATATGATGTTTCTTCTGAAATACAGGGGTCAGCTGATCCTCAGAGAGAGCAGCTTCCACCTGCTTTGCAGATTTCAGTGAACGTCTGACTTTTGGCGTTACCTGAACTGGAGTCACAACTTGTTCAATGGCGTCTTGCAACTTCTGAGTGGGACTTGCCAACTCATCTCTCCCTGGTGTTGTCTTCATACTTCTTCGTCCAGATTTTGGGGTTACATCAGCACCAGAGGCACTGTCAAGTTTACCCGATGACTTTCGAGAAACGACTTCCATTTTGGAGTCACGTCTTGAACAAGGGGTCTTGGGTTGTTCAGATTTCCGTGGCAACGTCTCAGAGAGACTTTGCTTTGTCATTTCATAAAGTTCACTGAAGGGTGAAAGAGCCTCCTTCGCTGTTGATTTGCTTTGGTCCAGGTTGGTGGTAAAGGCCTGTTTTCCCACAGTCTCATCACTGTCATCCACACTGGCCAGCACAGTATTTGTTCCATCTTTCAGATAAGTTTGTTCTACTTAGGAAAGAAAAAAAAAGTACAGCTAAATTAGCACAATTCAAACATCCACTAACTTAATATCAAGCTTTTAATATTCAAGAGTATTGAACAATTTTCCTCTTCGTTTACATACATGAGCACAATGTGTGCAACACAAATTCAGTACAAAATCAACAGCATGCACAGAACTAAGTTCACCACAGAGACAGACAAATGTGTTTTCTGGGTGCCCAGTGCACAAACCTGGAGTTTGTGGATATTTTCCTTTTTCTCCAGACACCAAAGCATCAGCCTCTCTCACTTGATGTTCCTGTAGAACCTTAATACAAAAATGTTAAGGCAAAGGGAACAATGCGAGACATGAGAAAACTTGACATTTTTCCACTGCCAAGAACCGTGCCGCACCCAACCCATACTGCAAACTGGCACTTTTCCATTGCAAAGTATGTATGCCGCACCAGAGCCATAACCATGCTGACATGGTCCTGCTTATTAGCAGGGCTGAAAGTGTGACCTGGTTGCATCAGCACCATCTGATAGGTCGAAATGCAGAGACCAATTTTCAGCACATGGATTAGCTGAAGGAAAAGGCATATACAATGATCCCCCTGCTATGGCCACAACGAATCATAATTTTGATAAATCGATTAATTTGACTATTTTTCGATTAATCGGGGGGGATTCGATTTCCAGCAATTTGTCTGTCTTTGTACAAAGGTTGTTTCCAGCAACTCACATAAACAAATGTATGCAACATTAAGAGTATAAAAACAAATAACTTTGTGGCAGCTGAATCAATGTAATGAAATACACAAAATCTTGTTTTATTAAGTGCAACCAGCATGGTGCTTTACATAATGTATTCAGTACTCCAGTTTTTTTAATGTAAAAGCACAGACTATCACAGCTGCTACTAAGAATATTATTAAATAATTGTCTAATGTTGTTTAATGTTGATACACATATGTGACAGGGGGAGAGAGCACGCAAACAAGTGTATCTGCATTTATTACGGACAAATTTATTTATTTATTGAGGAGAAAAAGCCTTTTCTGCAGTTTACGCTAAAAATGGACCGGCTTGCACTCTTGTGAAACACCATAGACTTTAGTGGTAACAAGAAATTTAAGGTGGGTAAACTATATGCACAGCAGTAAAAACGGTGGGT
>JAODKE010000044.1:5481203-5494054 GCA_026779605.1 Mormyrus hasselquistii
CATAATACATCAGTGTCTCTCCGACCTAATTTCAGCTAATTATCGTCAAATTCTGGCAGAATTAAAACAAGACTCTGTTGTGTCCGCCTCCGCCATTTTTCAAACGTTTCCAATTTTTCCAGAATTCATCGCATAAGCTACTAAAGGCACGCCATTGGTTCTTGTCACTTTTTTCTTTCATGACGGTCGGCATCCAGGTTAATGGTGCTTTACTGCCACCGCGGCTTTGGTTAGCTTACTGCTCCCCAATTAGGAGGTAGCCACTGTACTTGTGTGTATAATAACACAGACCCAACTAATCGATATTAAATTAAATAACTATTTTAATAATTGATTTTAATCGATTAAATCAATTAGTTATTGCAGCCCTACCCCTGCTATATCGCAGTTCAGCTATCGTGCCCCCACTGTTTTGCGGCTTTTTCCCTGACCCGTCAGAGCTCTCTGTGTATCGCGTACCTTGCTTGTGGACTGATTGTTTTAGTTTTTTTTAAGCCCTACGACAGCTCCCAAGCATACTGCATGTTCTAAACCTTCTGGTAGTAGTGAGCCTAAGTGCCAGAGTTCTCCTTGAACTTTCAGGAGAAGGTAAAACTCCTGAATATGCTTCAGGAAGGAAAGCATTACATGGACATCGCTAGCCATTTTTAAAATGCTCTTATTTTTACATATTCCATTACAAAGAGTGTTAGATATACATACACGAATAAAAAAAAATACACATTACATATTTTTATGTTACTCATATCCTTAGCCCATCATCCACATATCATGGGTGTTGTTTTAATAAGTTTACATGTGTTTAAAGTGTGTGTATAATATATATATATATGGTCTTCCTATATCACAGATTTTCACCTATTGCTAATGCGTCTGGAACGCATCTTCCGCAATAGATGGGGGATCACTATTCTATATATTATATCTCATTTATAGTAGTATTGCATATCAGGATGCATTCTCGAAAACTCAGAACTTGAAACCTACTTAAAGTACTATAGAACAGCTGATTAAAATGGATTCATGATGCAATATTCTGTGAGCATTTGATTCGTGCAGAGATTCTCAGACATGCTAGTGGAATTTCACAGTGTTAAAAAAAATTATAAAATAAAAAAAAATTGCACATAGTAAATCATGATGTACACCGTGTGAACAGTAAATAAGTGGCTTTAGTTTTACATCACCATCTGTCTTCAAACTCAAAGCCTTTACCGGAGCTAATATATACCATCCATAACATTACACCCCATCTGTACAAACACAAAAAGCAGGTATGCTTCCAAGAAAAAATGAAAGTTACCTGCAGAGTTTCACTTTTGCGTTTGGCAGGTGGTATGTTTTTCTTTGGCGTTGGCTCTGGAGGACATTCAAACCTGGAAGCAAGTTAGGTGAAAGAATTTTAAATGCTGGAAAATAGTATTAGAAGTTATTGGTCAGCAGAATAACTTCCTTAGCTTTAGCGCATCACCCAAACTAACTAATACAATAAACCAAAAGTAGCAGCATTTGTAACTTCCTTTGAGTAAAAAGACAAAATGAGAAACATGATCAGCTGGTTACCCAGATATTAGCAAAGCAAGCTAAGGAGCCTGAAAGAATCTGCCAAAACCAGCAATGACCAAGCAAAGAAACCAGATAAATATTTGTGTTGCAATAGCATTCACCAAAGTACAGCTACCAGCAAAGTACCAGAGCCTTAAACTACTTAAAAGGATAAACCACCTTACCATTAATGTTACACCAAAGCACTCAGGTAAAACTAAAGACTGATGTTTAATGAAAAGACACATAAGCCAGCTGAACTAAAAGCATTCCTAAGTAACACATTTCCTCAACCAAAAAGTGCTGTAATTATCACCAGAGGGCTTGTTACTGGCACAGAATAGTAGAAGTTTTGACTGTAAACACTTTAGGACTGTAACAGAACATCATGGTTTCATAATGAGGGGAGAGATGCATACACCGTGTTACACGCAAAACACATCTGGGTAAATTCTTGCTAGCTGACACAACAGGGTAAGTATAACTATGCATGCACATGTACCTTGGGAATAATGACATGATAAACGATAGGCAAATATTATCAGTCACCTGAAGGAACGGTCGATAATCGTGATTAAGTCTCCATGTTTCAAACGTTCAGACTGCTGCATAGGTTTTCCATTTATAAGAGTTGGATTAACAGAGCTGAGATTTGTTAAAATCACCTGAGGGAGGGAGGAAGATAGTCAGGGTCACCACAACTGTTGTCATGGGGCATACTTTAAACTTGACTGAGCACAAAGGATACCTCTTTATTTTCATTTAACTCAATGCGGCAGTGCTCCTTGGACACCTGTGGCAGCTGAATCCTGATGTCACACTCAGGTTTCCTGCAAAGCACATGCAGGTTCTCCCATATCAGTAACAAACCAGGCATGCCAGACCATAAAGCAAAGAATTCCGGTGGAAAGACTCACCTCCCAAACAAGCATGCGGCCGTAAGAGGGAACTCGGTGCCATCTCCTCCGCTTCTTTTGATCACCACTATCTTCCCATGAAGAGGCATGTCGTGCTTTACTTACCTGGTCTGAACAGGTAGAGACAAATTATCTAGGTTACTGTACCATGTTAGACTGCTTGTTTGTCAAATGAACAACATATCATCGAAAACCCCACACCGAATCAGCAACGGAAACGGTCTGTGTCTGGTCGACCACATAAGTAACTTGGGCCCAGCACTAGTTATCAATTCGCTACTCCTATTTAACAATTAGGATTAAAATAAAAAACGCTACCTCTCAGCCAAAAAGTTAAATAGATGATTAACACCAGCTTTTGACTAAGGAACTCGTTTAAGATGTTTCTCGTTAACAATATCTTGTTGTACCTTTGCTTTTACACTAGTGTGTGCAAATTTTTTACTAACTGAAAATGCATAACCATGTTCTACATTTAATCAGAGTATATCAATGGTTTCGCAGCCATTATGATTGACTAACTAGCTACAGTAAGTAAACGGTAAAAGCTAACGATTGGCAGATAAACACACGTGCTGTACTTTCTAAACGTTTTACTGACGCAGTTCGATACGAACACCCTTCATTAATAAAACTGAAATCATATCTTTTTAAAAAACACTCCGGCAACGATGCTCACACAATTCGTACCGACGGTTAAATATTCTGCGCAACCTAACTGCACCTCACAATACGTTTGATGTTTTGGCTCAAATGTAGTGTTTCTTTATTACACTGTGATATCAGTATAGCTTTTAAACTGCCAGGTTTATCATCCGGACTGCAAGTCGGCGGGAAAGCCAATTTTCTTGTAAACAGCACGAGTAAACTAATCCCAGCATTACTTAAACTCAGATAATTCAACAAGACAGAAACCCACCTGTACTTTTTTAAAACGTGTTTAAAATGACGTGTTTTCCATCGACGTCCAGATTATAGCGCTCATCCGAAGTAAAAACGTAACAAAAACAAGTTACATTTAGACTCTACGGTTTTCTAAATCGGTTATTTCCTAAACCTACAAGATATGGCAATCAAATACCCGAAAAGAGTCTGACATGTGCGAGGGGAACTACGCCTGCGTGTTCCTGCGCCACAATTTATTAATATTCCCCGAATCGATGTGATTATAAATCACTAAAATACATCAAAATAATTAACGTACAGACCAATCTGGAAAAATGTCTGTAACGGATAGATCTCGAAATATTTTATGGAAGACAGGGTTTGAATGCTTGGAACTATCTTGTTTTAAATGTCGCGGAGTGACATTAAGGCAAATGACTAATCGTTTGAAATTCCGCGCGAAGAGCGGCGATTGGCTGTAAGTATAATACATACAATGAAGCGCGCGGGGACACTCCGCACTGTCGCACTCGGCCAATCAGATTGGAAGCTGAACGGAGACCCAAGGAAGCTTGGTCATGTGATTCAGTTTTTGTTTCGGTAAATGGCAAATTGCATCATATCGTGTTATAGTAAATTTCAATATAAATAATATAAATTCAATATAAAATCATTTAAAGAATACGGTCCGGAATGTTATATATTATTCGTCGTCACTACATCCTACTGTTTGTGAAGATGAGTAAAAAGTTTCCCAAAAACAGAATGGAATAAGCAGGAACACTCAAAAACGTTTCACAGAAAATAGAAGCCTTTTTCTCCAATGTATTTAATATTGCATGTACAAAGACACTGTAAATCTAATGACATCCGATGACAACGTAAAAAAATGAGCAAAATAAAATAGTAAACATCTTGCTGCAGCCAAAAATCAGCAATGCAAATAATATCTGAAACATAACCGTGATCTGGAACCTTCGCCGACATCAGCTTTGCGTTGGTTACCAGCTACAGTGAACGTCTCTTAGAAAGTAGATATTTTTAGAAATGTAAAAAAAAATATATCAAAGCAGAGTTAGCGGCGTATAGGTACCCTCTTCATAACCCATAGTACGAACCAAAAACACCTCTTCTATGAACTGTTGTATTTTATGGCTGGCATTTCGTTCACTTGGAATAAGAATGCCAGTAAACAGTTAAATTCATTTAGAAAAACAAATGGTTTAATGAAGAGGGACTGGCACGAAGCGCTGTAAAAGCGTTGATTCCTTGTGCTAAATCACGTTTGCGACTCGGTTTTCGCTATAGCGCTTGTGCTTCTCCCGTTTAGTTTAGTAATTAAATAATTCAGCTTTTGCGTTTCTGCTACAAATATGTGCATCGGCTGAAGTCACTTGGTGACCAATATCGTTTGATCAGAAACACATTTTCCGACCAATTTTCGGGCATTACTTCATGCGACCTCACAAATGTTAACATAAACAAAACGGTTTAGAAACACACATTGATATACTTAGGAGCTGCACAACTTAATTCTGGCTGCCTTGCATTATAATTAAATATGTACAAATTAACATTTTCATAAATAAATGTTCCATTTTCGTGCTCAGGAGATCCATCTGTATGTACAGTTATCATACCTATAAGTATCCTACTAACTAAATGTAAGTTTAACATTCTTAAACAGTTTTAAAGATCTCTGCTTACCTACAGTGACGATTTTCTATTCCTCTTACATTTTATCTTTACCGTTGCTTTTACACTAGTGTGTGCACAAATTTTTACTAACTGAAAATGCATGACTATGTATTTTGTTTTACATTTAATGAGAATGTTTATCAAAATTAAAAAATGTCAACCAGGAAAGGTAATGGCGTTTCTTATGTTTGGAATTAAAACAAAAGTCCCCGAATCCTGCCTTTTCAAGCAGAATCCTCCAACTCAAAAATTTGCACCTACACAAATAAAAGTTAAAGAAAATTAAAAACGCAATATAATGTTGTTCAAAAACCTAAATAAATACATTTACAATACCTACATCATAAAAAATTACATTTGTATTAAATTTGCTTTGAAATAAATCTGGCATAATCAAATTTTAAAGCATGATAAACAAAACAAAGACAATAAAAGCAAATAGTAATGTTTTATACAAAGACTACAGTGAAAAAGGGTGTATAATGACTGCATTGCAAAATAACAATATAACATTTACATTTTCAAATTTTTTGTGCTTTTACAACTTTTATCAGTTGAAGAACAAAAGTCATCCTATGACACAGTATGATACAATTTGTAATGCATTTAAGATACATTAAGAACAAGTGCATAGCAAAATATATGATCATTTAATCCAGTTAAGAAAAAATACATCTTGACCAACTGGCATTTTTTAATTAACAAAAATAAAAACAAAACACAAAATAAAACTGAACAACTCAAAGGGTTTAAGGCAGATTCCTTCATTTGAAATTGGCATAGTCAGAGAAAATGTCAACAAAGTCTTGTACCACTCTGTAGCAGAAGTCATATTGTTCCTGAGAAAGGAAACAAAGAGGTGATCTGTCAGTACATGTTATGGTAGCCAGCAGACCTCACCTCAGATTCCCCTGCTTCTGTACTTAGCTGTGTATTAGGCACTTTTACTTCATATCAGAAATTTACATCAAATGAACACTGCTGTATAGTTTTCTGCACCTTTAAACCTCCTGCCCCTGAGAACCTACAAATCTGTATGCACTGACCTACCACATATTTGTTAAAACAGAGGAACACCATTGTCTTTTGGACCATTACAGGCTCTATACCAGGAGTTAATTAAGACAAGTTGCACTGATCTTCAGTGGCCTCTTCTGCTGATCATCCCCTACTCTGATTCGATCCACCCAGCTCCCCAAAAGGGATTCCCAAAAAAGAATCTCAGGTGCTTGTGTACTGCCAGCTCACGAGGACCTCCCTCCCCTCCCGAGCTCTCAGCACCGGGACACGTACCACAGTCTGCACCATGTGTGGTCTCTGCATCCTCAAGCTCTTCACAGTCTGAAACACATCCAGCAGGCCCTCAGCCTTGACCCGCTCCAGGATGTTGCTCAGTGCGATGAACGTACCCGTCCGGCCGGCCCCAGCACTGTGGATGTAAGAATGATACAGTGCATTCAGTGAAACAAAACTGGACCCCGCTATCTCCTGCCTGAATATCCCGACTGGCCAATGAGAAATACTCAGATCTCTTTTGGTTGCAAGTATGTAAAAACATATCAGATTTTTTTTTGTGACTCGCTGCCAAACATGAAGAATGTTACAAGATGTAAAGGAGTAACACTGCATAAAACACTAAGGATAGGAATACAAGAAGAATATACCGTGCCAGACGTTATAAAATAAATGAACAGTTCAAGAATCATAAATTAAACTACTGCAAGATGAATAAGTAAACTAAAAAGAAGAAGGATGTACATTTTAGTGCAAGTTGAAACAGTATCAGATGTCTGCCATGTTGGGCAAGGGAAAGAGGGAAATTGTCCCTGGGTGACGGATTACTGAGGTACTAAATGAGTTTATTTAGGAGCTGGATGGCTATGGGGAGCTGGAGATCGTGTAAGATTCGGATCATGATAACTTGAACCTCCTCTTTGATGGCAGTTTGGTGAATAAGCGACTGCCCTTTGGGATCAGCAGCAATCCTCCCAGCTCTCCTTTTTGCCGTGGTGAGAAGGTCTTCTAGTGTTGGAAGCTGACGGTGTATGATTTTCTCAGCTGAGCAGACCACACGCTGTAAGCTGGTCTTGGAGAGACTGGAGGCAGCAGGAAACCAGACGGTGATGGATGGACTTCGCTACACTCCCAACGATGGCAGAGTAGAAGTAGGATGCATTGGGAGATGTTGAACTTCTTGAGTTGGTGTAGGAAGAGCAGCCTTTTCTGATCTTTTCGGTGATGGAGCTGATTTGCATGTTTCAGTTCAATGTTTTGGTGATGCTGGTACCTAGGAATTTGAATGATTTCACCATAGAAATGGTCTGGCTATTAATTTGTAGGGGGAGGCAGGCTGGAAGTCGACTTATTTCCACCATCTTTCCCAGTTTGTGTTCCAGGTTGTTGCTGGCACACCATGTGGCAAGATGGCCCTCTTCTCTGTAATAGGAGCCCACCGTTAATGCAGATCAATCCCACTACAGGAGTGTCATCTGCAAGCTAACATATTACAGACTCAACTGAAGAGATATAGTCGTTTGTGTAAAGTTAAAACAGCAGGGGTGAGAGAACCCAGCCCTGTGGGGATACTGCACTGACGGTCATAGGGTCAGACAGGTGGGGGCCCAGCTTTACATGCTGCTACTTATTTGTCAGGAAGCTGGTAATCCACTGACAGATGAGGGTCCAGCTAGTTCAGTCCGATTGCTGCGGAGAAGCGATGGGCCAATGTTACTGAAGGCTGAGCTGAAGTCCACAAACGGGATCTTGAGGGATGTGTTGGGGGGGGGGCTCCAAATGTCAGAGAATGTAGGGGAGGGACAGTGTAACTGCATCCTCCACTGGGTGATTTGCTCAGTATGCAGAAGTTCAAGGAGGGAGTCTGCGATGGACTTGAGAGAGACCAGCATCAGGTATTCAAAGAGCAACTGGCCAGTCGGTGTTCAGTACAGTGATCCTGTCTCTTGGGAACTGGGACGACTGTAGCCAATGTAAAACTTAAAAACTTAAGCCTGGGACCCTGCATGCATGCAGGGAGTTATGGAAGATTCCGTCACCAGTGAACCAGCACCTCCCCTGCAGTGGAAGCTCTTCTGTCGCTCAGCATCCTTACTCTCAGTCACTGAAATCTTTACCGGTAAGTCTTCTATTTTGCAGAAAATCATGGGACGGAGATCCGAAGGAAGAAATTCCACGATGTTCATGAGCTCCTCGCGGGTAAAGGTAATTCTTGAAGCTGACGTAAAACAACAGGCATTTATCGAACACAAGGACGGGAGCACCTAGAACTATGGCTGCCACCTCCAGAGTCTGCCCTACTTAGTCCTCCAACCGGAACCGGGTCTTCTACATGAAAAAGTGAATCATGTAGGCAATCAGTGAAGTGCTGTAGGCATAAATACCATGTCATATACGCAAGTGGGCATGAAAATCTGCCCATCCGTCTATCTTCCATAATGATGGCGGTCTGGAGCCTAAGCCAGCAAGCACAGACAGAAGATTGGATGCCAGCCTAGCACAGGGCACACACACACACACACACCCTAAAGCCAATCTGTGGACACCAAAGCATGTGTTTTTGAGTTTCATGAGGAATAAGGAGGACAGGGAACTCAGATGAACCCAGGGAGAACATGCAACCTCCACACAGACGGAACCGGGTATGGGAATGGAATAGATGATCATAGGGTTATCAGTGCACCAACCTTTTCAGAATACACAATAAGGAAAACACAGAAACAGCGTAAAGCAGGGTAAAAATCTCAGGTGTTTATGTGGATTTTTAAAGTCTCTGATAACAATTTGAGGGAGAAACTTGATTGGTCCCGGTGAGGGAACAATTAGCTCCACGAAACTCTTAGGTCCATCCGTCCATCCATCCATGGGCATCGCCGCCATTACATCTGAGGGGGACATGTCCCCCTCACATTTCATAACTATTCGTTTGGGACCCCCCCCCCCCATTTAACATAAAATATTAGTTCACCGAGCGCTGTTTCTATTGCTTTGCGAAAGAATCCATTCCACTTGATGGATATGAGAATACACATACCACTGAAAGACCACTCTGGGTTTTCCGGGTTACTGACAACAACTCACCAAACGCAGGTGAAGTAAATCGTCAGTGCAGCCCATAGACAGTAAAGGTGCAGACTGCTCGATACTGGAGGAGGTAAAGCCATCTCACAATGTCCAACTTTTGCTAAAACCTTATTCCTTTGTTATATGCCCTCAAAATTAACCCTAGGCCACATTATATTTCTGGGGGTGAGACCCCACATTCAAAATGCTTATGACGCATTCATCCATCCATGTGCTCTTGCAATATACTTTAATTTTACCCACCTACCAAGAGAACAGATCACTCATTTGTCTCTATAGAAATATGGCCCCATGCGAACCAGTTTATTTAATATAATCAAACCAGGGTTCATTCTTTGTGGTGTGACTCAAAGCATAAGCTATATCCCAGGAAGATTACAGCTTTCAGTTTCCGTTTTTTTTTTTTTTTTTTTAGATTGTCCTGATAAACTGATCCTTCAACAGTTTTACATACAGCATAAAGGGCAATCCACCAATATGCCTGAGGGAAATTAAAGTAGTCTTGTGATATTCTTTAACTTTGGGTTGAGTCTGTTATTAAAGCACTTGGAGAATTTAAATTAATTTATATACGTCCCAATGGATGTCAGACATCTTTAAGTGCTTCTCTGGAGTCAGTAATGAACAGGTAAAATGGGGTAGTAACACAACTCTCGCTATTAGTGTACTGAATCTAATTAACTGAAGGTTTAAACCATTTCACGTATATTTAACACTGACACTGAACCAGAGAAGCTTATTAATCTCACGAGGCAGCATAGCATAATGTTCGGAAGTCTGTAGGTATAGCGCTGATTGTGCATCCCAGCTGAGAAAAATCGCCCCATGTGACCAGAATAACTGTGACATCATCGGCCCCTCTCAAAGATGGCTCTCACCTTCTGTCGCTGTCACAACATCTGAATCAACCGTGGATTTGAGTCAAGCATGCGCTGCCGATCGGAGTGAACCGTATTAAACTATTCAAGTAACAAAGTATTTTTTGCCATCTGCCAAACCTGCACCCTTACCAATTATAGAAAGTTAAGGCCCATCTCATGTATTTACATACATTTTCATAAAATAGCTCATGACTGTCTGTTTCGGCACTGGCAAAGCGCCTCACAAGAATTGGACATATAAGTTTTTTAAAATTTGGCTTGCTTTTAATTAATTTACAGTTTTAGTTATTTTTAGGTAGTTTTCATTAATTTTGAGTTGCTTTTGTATTTGGCTTTCACATCTGGCATATGTGCAACTCAAATCTATGGTCGACTCAGGTCCTGTAGTGACTGGCACCTCTAGACACTTATGACGACGGAAGTGGGCGTTACCTGCAATGCACAATGATGGGGTGATTGCCAGACTGCTGCTGCTGCTTCTGCACCGCGGCAATGATCTCGATCATGCCCTTGCCTTCGGCGGGGATGCCGATCTCCGGCCAGCCGTGGAAGTGAAAGTGACGGACAAGGCGCGTCTGCTTGTCCTGAGGGTGAATGCGGGAGGCAGGGTGCTCACTGACAGTGTGCTAGAGTGCTGTAATGCCATTCTCCATCTCTAATGTAGTCACAATCACTTTCACCTCCAAATCCGCTTATGGTTTCACATTAACTCAGTGTTATTATTTTAAACAAAAATTGTGACATGGGGTTTCAGAAAGCAGGATTTCTTGCTTAGCTGGATAACTTGTCAGATTTAAGGTGCTTCAGTTTAAGTGGATCTTATCTCTCTCCACTAACATTTAGCACAGACTACCTTAAATCCGGTAATGCAGGCTAAGCATGTATGCCTGCATTCTGAAGCTTTACACCACACAGTCACTGATTAATATTTAGCTGTAACCTGTAAGGATTTCTCTAACCATCGGCATTTTCTTCTCTGCTAAGGGAAGACTCACCGGGTTGTACGTGAGCACCAGATCCCTCAGACTGAAGGTGTCACAGTGGGTGTCACTTTTGATTTCCACCGCATAGTCCCCATAGGTGATGCTGTGCTCTGAGGGCCAGTACTGGAAGCACTTATCCTGCACGTTGAAAAGGGGGCGGAAATGAGAGCTTCCTAACTCACAGTAGCGTCATTTTACAAATGTGAATCAAGACTGCTGAGTAATTAGCAGTACTGCATGGATTCAGGTGTTGATTTATATAGCGATTGTTCTCCTTGCTTTATTGACAATATAGAGTAGGGGTGACCAACCTTTTAAAAACTGAGAGCTACTTCAAAGATATTGAGCCATTCGAAGGGCTACCAGCTACCAGTCTGAAACGCCCTCCAAAACTTATCTGAATTTCTAAACTAAATGTATAATAAACATGTTTTAAATGCTTTTTTTTTTTTTTAGATATTGTCATTGTCAAATCTATATAAATGCAAATGTGAAGAATAGCAACAGGTGAGTTGTGCTATTTTTAGAACAGGTCTGCGGGCAACTGCATGTAGTCCTTGGTGGCATCCTGGTTCCCGTGGGCACCATGTTGATGACCCATGATGTAAATGTTTGGTTCAACCAAACATTCCCGTCAATTTTTTATTTTTCTAGTCAAGGGGAGTCCATCCATCCATCTATCCCCACAATACAGAGCTTAAAAATGTCATTTTTAAAACATTAAGGCATTTTCAGTTTCTGTTTCCACCTCCAAAATGGCGATTAACACTCTGAGGAGTTCACCCGACCATTCCGCTTGTAGGGTATCACAGACCCAAGGCCACATGACCATACCTGCTCTCGCTCCTGCAGCTCGGTCAGCATGACGATGGAGTGACTCTTCCATTCCCAAACCATCCTCCAGAAGTCCTCCACCGTGCTGGACAGGGGCCCCTGGGTGGCGATGAAATAGTCCTTCTGCCTGTAGCCCTGGAGGAGGGGAATTACACACCAAAATCATGTGGCACCCATGCAGCATGCTTATGTGATCAACTTGCAGATTAGCAGACCGGACTTCTGAGACGAAAAATGACAGGTGTGATTTCCCAGAATGCACTGCAGCCTCAAAACCAGTACTTTCCATGAATGACTCTAGAGACATTTCTGAAGTATGCAGTATAAACACGTCCGATAAAGTTTCAAGAACGAAAGCAGTACAACATTGATGTCTGCCTGTTCTACTCAATGGTTAATTGGACGATGGAGAGGAACCGTCCTGCTGGTTTCAACTGGTACAGATAAGTATCCAAACCATAGAAGAACCAAAGTGTAAGGAATCTTACTGGTGGACACACAGAACCTCAGATCGCCGTGGTAACAGGCGGCATGGTGACTGATGTGAGAAGCACTTATGCCACCCACTACACTTCAGCCACGAAATGACACCCACACTGTCTGTCTTTGTGTCACCCTACACCGTCAAATTAACTACATTTGCTAATAAAAACGCTCATTAAAACAATGATAACAGCTCCCTCAAAGAAGAGCAGGAAGAGTTGCCCACTCTGGTCTGAACCCAGAGCCGATAACATCCAGATGAGGGGGAGGCAGGACAGGGCAGGACGAAACATGCCCTCGGCACACAAATGAAGCATCGCGTCCCTCTGGAAACAGGAAAGCAGCCTGTCGATCGAGAACCAGTAACCTCATGGTTACTGAGAAAAGTCCAGCCGAAGTTATGGGCCTTATATACACACACACACACACACACACTCACACACACACACACACAGGAGTTGGAGAAGTGAGACTGAATACCTACATCTATGAATGATGCATTTATGTAATCGGTGAATTCCTGGCCC
>JAODKE010000044.1:5494154-5504389 GCA_026779605.1 Mormyrus hasselquistii
CACAGGAGTTGGAGAAGTGAGACTGAATACCTACATCTATGAATGATGCATTTATGTAATCGGTGAATTCCTGGCCCCGTTTCATGGACAGAATTACTCTGTTGAAGTCGTCTGTGAATTAAAAGAAGGTTGGGATTTACTTTCATTTCCGTACAGCGATCCACATGATTATAATGGAACTGCAAGAAACCTCACATTTAAAGAGAATTTTCAGTCATATGTTCCATAAGAACTGTCACGTCAGCTATTCCCGTTTCTAATATTGATTTACTATTAATAAACATTCTTCCCCATTTTTGGCCATTTTGAATAGCCAGTTCGCCCTCCACCCCCCCCCCCCCCTTGCTCAGTTTTCTTTATGTGTGCACTGTAAGCTACTGGCTTAATTCCACACGAGGTGCTATGGGTGTAACGCGTTAGGAAACAAGTGTTAGTTGCTAAATTCCGCCAGCAGAGGGCAGCAAAGGAACAATGAGTGAGAGTGATCCGTCCGTATCATTGCAAACTGATTTGTGTTCTCTTCCTCGCAGACAGCTGATGGGACGCAAGTGAAAATGAAACTGGCACATATTTCTTTGAGCAGTGCTTCTATCTGAAGGCCCACATTTAGGAACAGAGCATATGCACTAACTTACCACGATGTGCTTTGTAATCTTTGAAATGAGTTCCCCAGGTGGTTCTTAAATACGGTACTCACAGGGAATAATCTGAAGTACGCGGTTCTTCTTCATGTTGACTGGAAGGTTCCCCGTCCTCATGTTCTCCTTCATTATCCTCATGTTTGTCAGTTTCTGCACAGGAAGTGACTCAAGTTAATGATTTGTGTTTAAAACAAAAAAAAAATCACAAAATGCCTACTTTTTTTGATCATAACACCACTAAGATACATTCACATAAAAAAATGATTAGCCAATTTTGGGAGAAAGAGACAAGCAGGATCTATAAAATCAAAAAGGTAGGAGGTGCTCTCAGTGATCCTTTAAAGTGATATGGAAAGCAACGTGGTAACCAACAACAAAGCCCCGCCCCCAGCCAGTGGTCACCCTCACCTTGAACTCCTCCTCCAGCCCTATCCTGTCAAATGGCGCCGAAGTGCTGTGCAGCTTCTGCAGGTGGCCCTCCAGGGACGATACATCTAGCTCCGTGTCCCCATACAGGTAATACTCTAGGAGGGCTTGGTATATGAAGGCGTACTGCATCTGGAGTCGGGACCCCACACAGAACCGGGTCAGAAACCGTGGGCTGTCAAAGCAGCACATTTCCCTTCTGTTCTGTCAGTCATTCTGCGGTTTGTCCTTTAGCAAAAGCAGTCTTTGGTCTCTGAGAATGAACCATGTGTGAACCTTGCTGTGATAACAGCACATAACTCGGAGCAGAAATAGACCCCCTGAGCATGAAGGCAGTCGACGAACGCACGTGTCCCAGCATGTCAAGCAGGAGGGCGGTACTCACGTCCGTCTGCACTAGCTGGGAGCGCTGGTCCCGTATCCGGGAGACAAAGCCAAAGACGTCCACCTTCTGTTCGTCGTACATCATGTCTATCATGGCATCGATGACGATGAAGGTCCCAGTCCTACCCACACCAGCGCTGCAGAGAGACCACAAATGGAGGGTGGGTTGCTTCAAGGTGATGAATGTGACCAATGTCTGACCCAGAAACATTTCAGTTTCATACGCTAGACTAAAGTTTCCCAACCCAGTCCATTGGGACCCTCTACAGTCCACATTTTCACTCCCAACCAGCTCCCAGAGAATCAAGAGCACCAAGTACCTGGTACAGGTGTGCTGGGAGCTGGAAGGGAGCAAAAATGTGGACTGTCTGGGGGTCCCTAAGGACTGGATTGGGAAACTGCTGTAGACCAACTAGAACACGGGTCTCAAACTCCAGTCCTGGGGTCCGGAGCCCTGTGTAGCTTGGTTCTTTCCATTTCCTAACACAAATGATTCCACTCAAGAGCTGTGTGGTAATTAGCACAAGGAGTCCGGCGTATTAAATGAGGGGAAACCTAAAAATGTACAGGGCTCCGGCCACTCGGGACTGGAATTTGAGACACCTGAACGAGAATCTCGATTCCCATGATGCCGTGTGGGGGGACACGCCTACCTGCAGTGCACCACGATGGGTCCTGCGGTGGGCTGGTTCACCATCTTAACCTTTTTGAGGAACTTGAGCATGCCGATAGGAGAGAAGGGCACGCCGAAGTCGGGCCAGCTGGTAAAGTGCAGCTGGGTCACCAATCGGGGGGTCTTAGTGCCATCAGTGGATTGCTAGAGGTGGGCGTGGGCGGGGGGGGAAACACAGCGCTAAAGCAACTCTGACACCATACAGCCTGGATACGCACACACCTGCCTGCCACACACACATGCACACACCCAACAGGAGCCAACAAGGCCCACATTCCACGCTGCAAAGACTCGTTTGGGCTAGCCAAAAGAAGTACGAATGCTTATTATGATCTACCAGAATGACAACCGCCGAACAGCACTAAATTCATTTTACTCATATTTTAGCATGTTTCAGCATTAACCTTCATATGAATTCACAGACCAAAACTGACTGTTCACAGATCGTTCGCAGTTCAAGATATAAAAGTATAAGGTCGAGCTGCAACGAGACCGCTGTCACTACAGGAATGCAATAAACAAAGCCTGTTGCTAAAATATCATATTCAGAAACCACACAGACCCCAAGAGTTGTTTCCTTATGAGGGCTGATGAAAAGGGACATGGTTACAGATCATTGCAGGATGTGGACAGTGATGCACGTGTCAGTTTTTGGGGAGGGCTGGTGGTAGAGTTCCAGGGTGTCACTCACAAGCTGCACGCAGAACTTCCTGATGGTATAGTCAACCAGCACGGTGAAGTCCTCCACTGCCACACGCACGCTGCCGTACGTCCAGCAGCCCTGCTCTGGCCAGTACTGGTAACACTTATCCTGGAAACACAGGGACCAGGTGGTCTGTGACAGGAGCTGAAGACCACAAATGCTGACATCAACCATCAAGAAACTGCGTGAGGTATATTATGGTCTTAAAATCTCTCTTCAGGTGCAGATTGCAATGACTGTCGGTTTAATTAAACAAAAAGAAAAAACATGAGCTGAAAAACACAAAAAACAAAAATGTATATGAAATAAATCCATAATGTAAATACATTTACGTTTTATTTATTGAGTTGACACTTTTATGCAAATTGCTGTATATTTCAGAAGGCAACAGTGAAGTCACTCAAATGACCCTGGAATTCGAACCTGCGACCATCCAGTCACAGGCACAGTGACCTTACCTGCTGAACCATACACTGCCCCCGTATTTAAATAGAGTAGTAAGAGGACAACTTTATCTAATCATGATTAACTATGGAGTGTCTGTTCGCCTGTGTGTGTGTCTGTCAGTCTGTGTGTGTAGTGTGTGTGTGTGTGTGTGTGTGTGTGTGTGTGTGTGTGTGTGTGTGTGTGTGAGCAGCCACTGTGACCTGTACACTCCGCGCTGTAAGAGCAGTAAACTTCCACAATCTATCGGTCAGTCAGAATTTGAAGAGAACCATTTACTGACTGCTGCTGGATGATCACAGCAGGGCCTAGGAGAGCTCGGCCCAGTTATTCACTGCCCTGCGATTGGCTGGAAGGCCAGCCAGAGGGGGGGCCTGTGCATCCTGCAAAAATGGTCCTGTACCGGATAAGGTTTCGGGAGACAGACAGAGGAGCTTGTGCAGGTCAGTCAGACCCGCTCACCTCTTTCCTCTCTTTCAGGTTTGTCAGCATCACAATGGTGGCTGTCTTCTGCTCCCAGATCATCTTCCAGAAGTCTGCAACCGTCTCCTGCTTGGGACCTGAAACGGCACCACCGTCACTTTCCGGACCGACCGCACACTGTTTTTTCGCCGCGTTCCGCTAAAGTGGCGTGAGAAAACTGCCTGTACCTTGTGCCGCGATGAACTTTTTGGTGTCCTTGTAACCCTGATAAAAAGACAGAAAACACAATGGGAAAAGTGGTACCACAAAGCTGGGGGGGGAGGGGGGGTTACCTTCCTGTGAGTATGTAGAGAAAAAAGCAGGTTTTGTACCTAAAACTAATAGTGCCTATACATATCTGTAATACTATACTAAATTATAACTATAGTCTACTATGTATATACTGTATTCTATTATACTACACTATATACTCCCATATGTACTGTACTACTAATACACTCTGTAAGGGAGCTTTTCCACCACATCAAGTACCATAGTTTTGGTACATCAAAAAAGTACCAAAAGTAAGGCAGTTCTTTGTGTTGTTTTTAGCTATAGTATATAGGACTGAGCAATGTGCCGATATTAATAGAAACAATGCAAGTTAGGCACATGCAATCCTCACATTATAAGGACTGAAACAGTTAGATGCGTTGAGTTCAGGCCTTTTCATATGGTGGTGAGTTTTTCCAAAACTTTTTTCCTCTGTTATAGGATACAAAAAACTTAGCAACCTTTGCAATTTTAATGATTGCTCCTTTTGTAAATGACGTTATGACGTTTAAATCATTCCTTGATGGTTTTGCAAGAAATTTATTTCGAACTCCTTTTTTGCTTCATAAATATCCCAATATTTATTGCAAAATCACACATTCCAATTTCAGAATTTTTTCCAGTATCGCTTAGCTCTAGGATATTATACTAAATACTTTATTTCTTGTTATGCCATCCACATCTTGTTGGATCTGTTATTCCGACCAGATAAAAATTAAAGGCAGTTTATTTGCATAGCAAATCAACAATAAACTCATTTGCAAGTCCCGTGCCAAAGTACCGACAAAGAATCCCAGCTGGTTTGGTACTTTTGGTACTAGAACCTCACCAGGAGTCAATGGAAAAGGGAAAGTACTGAATTTTTAGTAGCAAATATATGGGACCTGCTGCAGTGGAAAAGCACCCTAAATATCCACAAGCTGATACTCATTCCAAACTCCTCTGCAAATGAGCAAAACTTACATCGATATATGAAGCATTTATATAGTCGGAGCTCCCATGTCCGTCTGTCTGAGAGAGCACTACCCTCGAGTGATCAACTGTGAGAAAGAGAGATGAGATGCACGATAAAAAAAAATATATATATATATAAATTATGCTGTCATCCAATGTGACTGCACCAAATACGGAATGCAAGCGTTCACACAATCACACACGCATCTTTCTAAGCTATTCAAAGAGGTGCTGTATGCAATGGTTTTTATTGCACAGAGCACAGCTCAAGTTTATATGAATTAAATGAAATTATTCCAAATGAAAGGCACATGGTAACACTAAGTGACAGGGCACAAATAATATGGTATTATGCTATTATTTATGTATTATTTAACCACAAACTAAGTCTAAGTTACAAACTAATCTCATGTTAATATATCATTAATGAATCATGATGCATGTTTTATCTCCAGCAGCTACTATACTTGTTGTTATATCTGATAATTCCGTAATCCTTAGTGACCGACTCAGGAACAAGTGAAGGAACAAGTCGTGAATAACACAAGCGAAATACTGATCTCAGGTTTGTTCATCATTAATGAAACATGATGCATCTTTCATCCCACTCATTACTATATTTGTGCAGGATTTGTTCATGATTTGCACTTCACAGTATTTGTGCCCCAAGTAATGAGTCAGAAACACTATATGGCCAAAAGTATGTGGACGCCCATATTAGTTGGAGAAACTACTTAATTAAGCCACACCCATTTCTGACACAGGTGAATAATTAAGCACACAGTCACATGATCTCCTGTAGGCAACAGCAGCAGAGTGGGTGGTCATACAGGAGACGTAAGTAACTTTCCACTTAGAACCATCATAGGACGCCGTCACGGGACACCATCTTTCCAACATGTCAGTTCTCCACATTTCTGTCCTGCTAGAGCTGCCCCGGTCAGCCGCAAGTGATGCGAAGGTCAAAGTGACTGGCAGCAGGTTCAGCTGCGCAGCAGTCAGCCACACAAGCTCCCAGGAAGGGACCTGATCACCCAACGTCAACACCCAACCTGAATGGCAGCAAATCCCACCAGCAATGTCCCAATATCTAATGGAAAGCCTTCCCAGAAGAGAAGAGGCTATTACAGCAACAGTGAGCTGATTAATTTCATATTAATACACTTGATTTCGGAATGAGATGTTGGACAAGCTTGTGTCCAAGTACTTTCGGCCGTATTGTGTAACTGAATAACTGAAAAAGACAGCCGAGCCCGAGAGATTAAATTATTACACGTTGCCGTATATGAAGATTTTTACTGTTACAGTTTCTGACACAGAAAGACTTCAGAGAGGAAAAAAACAGAATCACACCTAAACTGTGATATTCTGATTGGACCACCAGGAGACCCGGCAATTATGGGCCTGAACATAAAGGCAGGAGACTGTCACAGAGCAGGGTGACGGACAGCATAGGGAAAGGGACAGTGTACGGGCAGTGCTCGCCTTACAGGCAGGAAGCTGCCTGGAGTGAAGAGTATTTCTGCGAGGGAATGAACTTTAGCGGCAGGAAGTTGGCCCATAATTACTCACGCAACATTTGAACAATGTGTGTGAGTCACAGCAGAAAACTCAGCGGTCAGGAAGTGCTAATGAACCTGCGACAGCTAGCAGCTAATCGCGAAGGGGCATTTTGCTCGGTCACTCACATGGAAGGATGTTGGGATAGCGGTTCTTCTCCTTGTTTTCCTCTTTGTTAGCCTCTTCATACGTGCCCTGGGCGAAGCCGCTGGGCAGGGACTGGAAGAGAAGAGGTGAGAGCGTGTCAGCATAGGAACCTTACGTTTGGGGTAGAAGGGGGAGGAGGTACCGTTTTCATACAGCGGTCTATGACTCTGCGGCATGCATAATACTGGTATTTCCTCTTTCTGACCTAAAGAGAGACGGAGGAACTCTCGATTCGCACATGTTGCTAAGGGGAGTTTAAAAAGACATCTGTCATCTGGCTGAAGCTGCATACGGTTATTGCACAGCTTATGGCTGCACAAATTTCCAGTTTAAGAACTAGATAAAGATATAGCAAAGAGGCTAGAACTATTAGACACTGATACAGCACAGATACTAAGACTGATTTGCGGAAATTGAAATCAAGAATATATTTACATTTCGTGTTTCCTGTTAAATGTCAAAGTAAAATAGTACTGAAATAGACCAGGCATATTTCTGGTACTTTAAGGGGGGTGAGCTCAAGGGGGAGACGCGGGAGGGTCGGGGGGGCAGAGGACATAGAAGCATACGTTGTACTCTTCGCGGAACAGCTTGCCGTCATCAGCTGACCGGACCCTGTATTCCTCTTCCAGGGATTCCACCGGGATGGGTGGGTATGTTTTGGAAGCAGAGGAAGACCTCGGAAGCAAGACCACCGTCTGTTGCTCTGTGGGGGGGGGGCACAAGGGAGCACTTTTCACATACACCCCATGAACGCCAGCGCAGCTCTCATCACAACCCAGTGTTCACCATACATTTCATGAGGATATTTTAAGGCATAGTCGGGCTACAGATGCCACGGAGTGGTAAGGACCAGACCACCAACAGAGAAGCACTTGAGCATCAAAATAATTTAGCATCAGTAATGACAAATTAAACTATTTTCAACAGCAGCTTAAAAAAAAAAAACCCTAGAATAAAGACACTGACATCCTTTAAAACAAATGCATAGCGTAACAGTGGTCTCGCTAACCCTAACCCATTTTTAAATAAAATCATCCCATGGCCATCGTCAGACCACTTTCAAATCTGATGAGTATATTAATCTGAAGGCTTTCATTGAGGTTGAGCTCTTCCTGAACCCGACACAATCACACAAGCGGCACCCAGCGCAACAACTTGCAAGCTGCCCGCCATCCAAACACAGCAGCAATGCTCCTAACGTCGGGCAAACACTAGCGGCATCCATCGGCATGTCGGCCCGTACCCGGGTCACATATCCGCTCCTCACGATCGGGAAGAAATGCACCTCAAGACATGAACAAGCGACTGGAGAAAGCACAAGCTAGCAAGCAAAAGGACGCCGACAAGGTCTGTACCCAAGGTGGTGTGTTTGGTTATGGGGGTGGGTGGGGGGGGGGACATTACAGATTGTGAATCAGGGCCATATAAGGAACTAAGCCGACATTTCTGCTTGGTTCCCACCAAGACCAGATAAAAAGAATAGATAAAAGAATAGAAAACATGGCTAATTAGCTGCATCACTAGTAACCAGGTGACTATTGTCCTGTCCCTGACTTTGAATAGCCAATTAAAGCACAAAATTTCAGCCACAGACAGGCCACACCTCTGGTCACCAACCTCAGTGACATCCTGAATTCTAAACTAACTTCATTATTACTTTTCTTTGATTATTTTTGCTTTCAAAATACTATTAACAAAGGATAAATTCTTTGGATGAAAGCATATTTAACAACATATCTTTTTCAGAAACAAAACTTTAATACCTTTAAAACATTTTTAGGAATGCATTGAAGATGTTAATTTAAAATATAAAATGATGATAAAATTATACCCTGGCATAAAACAGACCGGTGAGCCAAATATTTCATGTGACATATCTTCACTAAACATTACATAGAACCGCTTTAAAAATGACAATTAATCATTATGTTTAAGACAAAATGTGTCCTGATTTAAGGTCCCAGGAAATAAGCATTTTTGTTTAAAACTGTAAAAGATAAACTACAGGCAGAGCAACAGGGGAGGAACAGAACCACAGGAGACAGGTCTGATACACACAGGGGTCACTCAGGAAAGGGGAAACCATAGAGGACAGGCCTGATACACACAGGGGTCACTCTGGAAGGGGGGAACCACAGTGGGCAGGCTGGATACACATAGGGGTCACTCAGAAAAGGGGGAAATCACAGAGGACAGGCCTGATACACATGGGGAGGAGGTCACTCAGGAAGTAATAGTAATAGTAATAATAGTAACAGTAATTACAGCTTTATTGATCCCCGTGAGGAAATTCTTTTTTACGTCTCCCTCAACTTACTCTTTGTAGAGCAAGCTGTCCGCGGAGGGCAGCCACCCGTTGGGGCTCCCAGGGAGCTGGGGGTTAAGGGCCTCGCTCAAGGACCCGCAGACATGCTGAGGCTGGGTTTGAACCTGCGACCTTACACAGGGGTCACTCAGGAAGGGGGGAACCATAGAGGACAGGCCTAATACACACAGGGGTCACTCTGGTAGGGGGAAACCACAGAAGACAGGCCTGACACAGCCGTTGCAGTGTTAGGTTTAGCCCCCAACCAGAAACCCTTTTTCCTTTTTCCAGCCAGTGGACTTCAGCTTTCCTAGGCATAGCAGCAGAAGCAGCGGCAGCTGCAGTGCCCCACGCTGGTGGGGCTTAGCGTCCGATGCCGCATTAGCATTAGCAGACACAGGGAGGTCCTGGCCTCCTGATTGGCTGTACCTTCTCCTTGAGTGATGGGGGCACTCGGTGCTTCAGTACTCCCTCCGAGAGCTTTCTGGGGGTCTAGAACGTAACACAGATACGGGCGTGGGTACGGGGGGAGGGGCGGTATTAACCTTGTTCGCTAGTCACTCGTGTTATATTTGTCACTTTGTGCAAATCGGGGAAATGGAACAAAGTGATCACTGTTTGAAAAAAAGGGAAGCGTGAGAAAATGTGGTTCCCCACAAGATGTGGCCGAAGTCTGTGCCAGGACACGAGCCGCACACAGGGCCAGGAGATACGAAAGGCAGGTCAGGACACGAAACGACATAATCTGTTTACGAGTTCCTGGAGCGAGGAAGCATGTGCCCCGGAGGCAGCGAATGGCCGACTCTCGCCTACAGAAGCGAGCAGAGCTTCACTTCTGCCAGCTGGAACCACCAGATAAACAAACACGGCAGAACCACAACCTGTCCGCGCGTTAAAAAGTTTAATGAAGCATTGTTACTGGACTGAACTCCTTCCACGCAAAGAAGGAAGCGCATCACTCCGTGAGTTGATTAAAAAGGCTGCAACATTTTGAGACGGCTCGTTTTTTACCTGTAGGAGCCAGAAAAGAAAGCACGGTTTTCCAAAACACAAGTGGCGGTTAGAGGGTGGTGTAGCCACACTTAAATGAAGTCACAAGTCTACCAATAGCGCTACATTAATGAAAATACCGCCAGACATCCCAGGTGCAGCACCACGGAATGTGCCGGGCTATGCACGGTCAGAAAAAGCAGGGCTCAGCCCATATCGATCCTCCCCGAACTTCAGGGAGTTGCCATACCGTAAAGGGCACCACAGGGC